>FN649726.1:2097922-2174928 GCA_000310025.1 Ectocarpus siliculosus | reverse complement strand
TCTTCCCCGCCCCAATGAAAAGAAGGGAAAAGTTAAAAAAAAAGGTCTTAAAACAGTTTGGGCCCCACAACGGTGGGGGACACTTCTTTAAAAAGAAGGGGGAGAAAAAAGCCGCCCCCGGGGAAAAAAATTAAAAAAACACTCCCCTTCGGGGGTCCCGGGGTGGGAACCTTCCACCACCCCGGTGGTCAGGACCACCCCCCGTTCTTTTGTGGGGCACCCCCCCCCCCCCCCCGCCGCCGCGGTCGCCGCCGCCGCGGTCGCCGCCCCCGCCGTTACCGAGAGAACCGGTTCTCGCGAGTCCCTCCTGCCGCCGCGGTCCCGGTCGCGCGAGTCTCTGCCGTAGCGGCCCCGGTCCCTGTCCCTGTCGCGGCTGCCGTCCCTGCCCCCCCGCCCGCGGTCACGGCTGCGGTCGCGGCTTTGGCTGCGGCGGGAGGAGCGGCGATCGTCACGGCTCCTGTCTCCTCTGCTCGATCTCCTGTCCTTGGAGCTTGTCCACCTCGCTGTGAGAGGCGAATAATGATGTAGACGGCGTTGGCGGAGTGGTTGCGGGTTTACACGCCGGCGGCGGGGGGGGGGGGGGGGGGCTAACGGTTCGTGAATGTGTAAATAGTAGGGAGTGCTTGGTCCCTGGTGACAAGACCACACAAGGATGGCAAACATGTCGGAGTCGCTTTGTCGAGAAGACCCTAAGACGCTTATTGTTGCTGCACTGCGCCTCGGGTGTCCCGGTGAAGGGTGGAGTGTTTCATCGTATGCCGTCGATGGTATGGCGAATATTCTTGCCTTTTGAGCGACGACGGGAGACGACCCGACCGGATGCACGGGGTCGGGTGTTCGTCCAGCCATAAAACAGAAGATCATGTTTACTTTCTAAAAACTTTCAAGTGTACCGGTACTGCTCGAAAATAATAGTTTTCTCTGAAGACCTCTTGAATGTGAGGGAGAGCTCACATGTACCTATGAGGACAGCTAGGATATATGGACACGATCTGGGACGCCGTTCTGCACAGCAGGGGGTACGCGCACAGAACCGCCGTCTGCCCGGTAGTCAAAACTACTAAAAACGCCAACACGATTTACTCTTGTCTGTAGCAACCATAATATAAAAACCAATCGCGAGAGACGCATTCGGATGTCCCATCGGGCGAAGAACAGCTACTGCGTACAAACAAGTGTCGGTGCAGTGTGTCTTGAATACCTTCTCATGAGTGGGTGCGGGCTGGAGGCACATCCGGTCGGCACACACACAGCAGTAGTCTAGTCAAACCAACACAGACAATTATCATCACACCTCTGCAACATTTGGCGGACGCGGCCGAACTCGTCGGTGTAGTCCACCATCACATCTTCCTTCGGAGGAGGCTCGACCTCCATGTCCGCATCACCCGCCGCCGCCCCTCCTGTCTTCTTCCCTTCCTCGCCGCCGCTGTTTTCGTCGTCCTTGCCCGCCTTGATATCCCCCGCGGTGATTTCTCCATTCTCCGCTCCCTCCTTTTCAACGGCAGTGCCAGCAGCAGCTACTTCCCCATTACCCGGACCGATGGATGTGGCAGCAGCCGTGCCATTGCTGTTGCTGGCGCCTGCTACTGCGTTGGTGGGCTTGTCGTCATCCGCCGCAGAGACTGCCGCCGCTCCTTCCAGGTTGTTTTGAATGGGAGGCTTGTCGTCCCCATTGTTGCTGTTTGCTCCCGAATTGTCGGCAGCAGCACCCGCAGGAGGGGCTATACCGTTGCCGTTCTCGCCACTAATGGTAGCGTCGGCGGCTTTTGCCTCGGCGCTCTCCACTGCTGTGGCCACGGGCGCGGTCTCTTCGCCCTTACTCTCCTCAGCTTGTGGAGCGGCTGCTGGAGTGTCCTGATGATGGTGGAGTTTAGGACGACCGAGAGAGAGGGAGAGAGAGCGGCGGGAACCAAGAGGGTAATGGAGGTGTATCGCGACCAATTGTTGGAGGGAAATGATAGAGGGCGGCGCGACCGGATCCAAGGAAAATGTCGATGCTGCTGCATCTCGAGATACTCTAAACGCTGCTTCGATCTTCGTGGTGTAGTGGCTGCATGGGGCGGGGAGCACTTCTAAAGACGGGGTGGCCTTCGTGAATCCACCAGATGATGATCAAGACGACGATGGGTGGAATTGAGAGAACACGATCCAAGGCTCGGTGCTTACCTTAGTAATGGCGCTCCCCTTTGCCTCCTCCAATGTTACCTCCACCACAGGCTCTGGATCCTTGAGCGCCCTACCGCGTGTACGCATCTTTACCGTCCTCTCTTTGCTAACCCTCACGCTGTGGTGTGTGTGCCTCTGCCCTCTGCGGTCGGGAAAATAGGCGGAGGCGTTCCTACAGCGGGGACATGCTCCTAAATGTCCCCCCCCCATCCATGTCATGTACATGTTCATTCGCGCGCGCACCTCGGAGAGGGGGAAAGAAGATAAGATAGATGTGCTCCCAACAGGTGTGTTTGTATTGTCGGCACCTATGTAGAACCCCAATGCAATGTGAGCAACTACAGGCGGGCCAAGAGAGAAGAGAGAGAGGTGAAATGATGTTGTTGACGTGCGTATGATGCCTAATATCACCCTCTCCAATGAAAATTTGAACGCTACACGTTTCTAACAGCAGCTTGCAACATTGTCGGTGCTCTCCCCGGGTTGGTTAACTAGACGTCTGGGTGCATTGTTCTCGCGAAGATGTTCTTGATTCCAAATGTGTAGCCTCAATGACTATTTGGCGACAAACGAAGATTCGTTTTAACCCATACATACGTGACTTGAGTTCATTTTACTTTTTTTTTCCGGCTCACTCAGCAAATCGACAACCACCATATCACTATCGCAAAAAATGGATAAAAACCGCGGCAAACTATTCAATTCCGTACTAAAGATAGAGAGGGGTTTAAGGAAAAATAAACACACCCACAGAAAGACTAACCGTTCGAGATATACCCACAGTCGAACGTGATGTGGTGGATGGAATCTTTTCAGTGAGTGGAGGAAAACCGGCTGGGTGTACTGGACTTATTTCGAGTCTTTTTACGTCTACACTGATGATTTTATATCAGTGATGCCAGCTGGTGCTAAGTACAAAAACATCTGTACAGGTAACATACATTTTACAATACACCCCTTGCAGTTCTCTACTGGGTCAACGATAAAAATATCGGTGAGAATGCCTCCGTCATGTTGTGTGTCGTAAAATGTAACCTTCAAAGGGAACACTGCGCAAGCGTCTTTGACAACGTGCTGTGTTTAGATACGATTTTAGGAATATTATTGTAGGAAGAAAAACTACACACACACAGAAAAAAATCATGGAAGAGACTACTCGTTTTTCAAATATACAATTTGAATTTTACGGGCAGTTGTTTCCCGCCGTTTTTAAATCTACAAAACGACATTTATTTGATCCGTTGGGGTTTACGTATCATCATTGATGCATGAGATAAGATTAGTATACAGGGTGCATGGTAAGTAGGGCATAGCAGTCAGTTGTATCTTGCTTAACTTGTTTCGTGTTATGTTTGGTATTGGTAAACAGCAGTAAAGCACGAAGAAAGGTTTTCAAATGATATATGGATGGATGGATGGTTGGTTGGTTGGTTGGTTGGTTGGTTGGTCGACTTCCCTGTTGTTCCTCAGAACGGTTTGCCGAGATATCTTCTTGACACCATGTCGCAATCACGTTGTAGAGCATCCGTCATGAAGGGTAGCAGCGGCAGCGAGTAGCAGTTGGCATCTCCGTGTGGGGTTTGTCGGGGATATGCATCATTGCTTGATACCTGCGTACTACCAGTAGCATCATGTCATGAGTCACGCATTTCCCTCTGTAGTAGATTGCAGCAACACAACAAGACGTCTCTGTCAGTGTGATGCGTATGTTGTGCAAATACACTTCTGTGTGTTGTACACCTGACGTGTAACCACGCACCGGTTTGCCGCATCGGGAGCATTCGCACCTTACTCGCTGAGCATGCGAACAAGGATGGCCGGTATATCAGATGGACGTCGCCGTGGCATTTCTGCAGTCTGCGATTGATAAAGACGTCTGGGTCAAGCCCGCCCCAGGGCACGACACGAAGCATCCCGTGACCGGGGACGTCATGGTCTACAAACTCGAACGCAGTCTTTATGGGCTTTCACAGTCGCCAGTGCTCTGGTTCGACACCATGGGAGACGTGCTGGTGGTGATTGGATTCAGGCCCACACAGTCCGACCCCTGCGTATTTCATATAAGCGGCGACACTCTCGTCATCTTGACGCTGTATGTCGACGACATCCTCATCAGCGGAAAGGACCCCGAGCTCGTAGCTGGCCTCAAGAAAGAAATCCACGACCGCTTTGAAATGACGGACATGGGGGAAGTTAGCCTCATTCTAGGCATACAAGTCACGCGCAGCTACGAGAAAGGCACGCTGACTGTCTCGCATGGAGACTATCATGGAAAGGTTCGGCATGGAGAACTGCAACCCCGTCAGCACGCCAGGATATGGACCGGGACTCTCGACTGATCAGCCAGCGGACAAGCTCCTCGGAGCGGCAGACATCAAACTGTACCAGCCCATCACAGGCAGCCTGCTCTACCTGGCTCAATGCACCAGGTACGACCTGTGCTACGCAGTCAACCAGCTGACGAGGGCATGCAGCAAGCCTGCTCAGGTCCACATGACTGCCGCCAAGCACACGCTTCGGTACCTTCGCGGAACACCGGACTTGCCCATCGTATTCAAGCAAGGGCAATTCCGCATCGCAGCATTCACCGACCCTTCGTTCGCAGCTAACCCGGACAACAGGAAGTCTACCACAGGGTACCTGTTCTTCCTGGGAGGAGGTCTCATCAGCTTCGGAACCAAGACGCAGTCTCTCATGGCCCAATCGACCGTCGAGAGCGAACTTCAAGCCATTATCTACGCTGCCAGGGAGGCCGTGTACCTCTCCAACCTACTCATGGAGCTCAAGTTCGACATCTTCAAGTCTATCTCCATCCGCAGCGACAGCTCAGGAGCTCTCAGCCTCGCAGCCAACTCCATGTCGATTGGAATGGCTTGCGTTGGGACGTGGTGAACGTGATTCGGCGCCGCTTGATCAGCTCCCGAAGAAAGAACTGCAGCGCGATTTGCTTGGTCCTCGAGCTGAACATGGAGTTGGCTGCGAGGCTGAGAGCTCCTGAGCTGTCGCTGCGGATGGAGATAGGCTTGAAGACGTCAAAATTGAGCTCCATGAGTAGGTTGGAGAGGTACACGGTAAAACTCCCTGCTACGTATCTATCATACATACCATGCGAGAACGGCAAAACTCCCTATGCAAGCCGTCTACTCGGCGAACAGCTATTTCTGCTTGCTGTATGAACCTACTTCCATTGCTCGGGTGGTGATGCACACTCAGCAGCCAGCAAAGTTATCAGCGACCAATCATCAGCGGACAAACGCAACAACAGACGGAACCTAAAGTTTTACCTTTCCCGTGAAAGGTGTGTGTGCGAGTAGTGTAGGCAGCTATATATATGCGTATGTAGGATTTCGACTTTTTTACTCTTCGTAGTCGTTTTTCTCCACTGGGACGGCGTTTTTTCTCGCACTTTCTTCTGCATGGCACGCAGAGGACCTGTCGGTACATTACCCGTTACGTGTGGGGCTTGCGAGACACCGGTGGTGCGCGCTAGGGCCGCCTAAAGTCGCTGGGACTGGCTCTTTTTTCAGGGGTTGGGAATTCAAACCATAAAAGCCTCCTAGAACGGCACGAAAACTGAAAACAGAACTTTTTTTTACCCCGCGCCACGCGCCACTCGCCCACGTGCCCACACACCTGCTGCTGTGATTGTTGTGCACACAACCACCACACGGCAACTGGCGCATGCGTACCCACAGCGGGGATCAAGACTCTTGACGCTCATGGGAACACACCACGCGATACAAAAGTCCTCTCGCACAACTCTGGCAGCGGTAAATTTGTACATTCCAATTCCGAAAAATCGAAAAAGTCAAATATAGAAGTTTGGTACGGCAGCAGTCTACATGTATCTGTGACTGTTCTTGGGCACGTTGAGCGTCTCGTTGATCCGTTGTTGTTGGTGTATGCGTTAAAAAGTCCCACAGACCATGGGAAACACGATCACATAAAAAGAAGAGAAAGTAATCAAACGCAGTGGATTACAGCAATAGGACCTGCAGCAAACCGCTAGCCAAAACCACTCACTCGCGAACAAGGGAAAGTGACGGCGGGAGAAAACAAAATACCCCGCACATATGATGCAAATTCCAGGCAAATTATTAGTATGCAGGTTGCACGCAAGCCGGCACTACCGAACGTGATGATGACCAACCTTGCGACCGCGATGGCATTGATTGGCCATGTTCTCTTGCGTCGCCCCCGGGAGGCAAATCACCTACATCCCACAGGGAACCTTGTACATGATATGAGATTCGAAGCAGCAAGTAGCAACACACGAAGGTTCGCCGGCGCGCTGACAGGAAGAAGACAAGTTTGTGACGGCATCGGCCGCCAGCCCTTTCGCGTTAGTTTGTCAAAGTACTACTAGCAGTATAGTCAATCGTTTGTTGACCCTTGATAGTAGGTCTTGAAGCTGCACCGTTTGCTGTGTTACTTGATGGAAGGGTCGTGTCGGGGATATGCATCATATCTTGATACCTGCGTATGCATACTTAATACCAGTAGCATCATGAGTCACGCATTTCCCTCTCTAGTCGATTGCAGCAACACAACAAAACGTCTCTGTTTGTGTGATGCGTATGTTGTGTAAATACACTTTTGTGTGTTGTACACGTGTAGCCTAGGGGTGATAGGTTGAGAGCTGAGAGTTGAGGACACTTGTCCTAGATACACGGCAGTAGAAGTCGAGCAGGGAGACTCTGAGTACGTCAGAGAGACTGTCGGAATATTTTCTATGCATAAATACATCAGAGAGACGTCGGAATATTTGCGGTGAAACTTTTGGGTTTGTCCGAACAGACCCCGAAAGACCAGTGCAGCGAGTAGGTCTCGGGAGAACCAACCCTGCGTTGACGGTTTGCGTGATTTTGTTTTCTGCTTTCGAGCTGAGTCACAAGCGCGCACTCGCCCTTGTGCTCACTCCACTGAAGCACCATCGAAACCTGAACTGGGAGTCAGTCAGTAATCAAACATCTTTCTTTGCTTCTTCGTTCCGAGGCACACATCAAGTTGCACCCGCACTCGAAGTGTAACCTCTGTGTAGGCTGCCGTACAACCGCAGCCTACGAAGCGACCGCGGCACACAGCACACACCCGCTGCTGCTGCTGAGACGCTTATCGCCGAAAGGGTTATCGTGCATGCTATCGTGCATGTAGTCCCGAAAATCCTTTCCCTTGAGCGGAAATTGCACACAGCACGCGACCTCCTTTCACTCCCACTATTCTGGACCACACACACCGCAGTCATGACTACATCAGGCACCGAAGCAGTACGTTCGCATCGGCTCCGGTGTGCGTTATCTCTGCTCTCCATCGCGCAAGCGGGACCTCGGGTTGATCACATGTTGAGGGTGCTGTATGTACCCTCGCGTGGTATTTTCCGTTTGGATAGTACAGCAGTAGGCAGTAGATTGGATCTGGAAAGAAAGGACATATCTGCCCCACATCAGAGACATTGCTGCTGTACAAATGGTAGTACTGCGTGTACCCCTACGCACATTGCTCATATGCGTGCTTCTGTGGTGAACTGCCTCTTGGTCTCTCTGCTGGCCTTTACGGCGCAGGTGTTTTTCTCTTTGGCGAGGCACGCTAGCGATCGTTCGGCGCACAAAGTTATCGTACTGCTATCGTGGATGTAGTCACATCAGTGCTGCGTGCATCACTTTAGCAGTTTGTAAATTGGGGTACATTCACCCACTAGAAACGTAGTCGATTAGCTCGCACATCGCGCCTCGCTCTGGTTACTTGGCGTGCACAGCTAATTTGCAGCCTTGTGCTGTAACGTGGAAGACAATGGTAACATATTAGCCAAGGGTCCCAATGTCCCGCACACTCTACATGTTCCAACTCCGGTGCGTGTTCCAAGCGTGCTCCATGTGATTTTTGGCGAGGTTTGATCTTCTATCCTGGGCTCTTGCCAAACAGACCAGTAGAGAATGTTCTTCGAAAATACACACATCATTGCGAAACAGAGAGAATCGTCCTCGACAGACTGAGGAGATGGGACCTTGTTTGATATCACCCCCACATTATCTCCCTCGTTTTGCAAGCCTTCCTCTTGTTTGCTAGGCAAAAAGGAAGGTCTACGGGTATCCGGAAACCGACCCGTTGGCGGCCAGTCAGTTCACTTCTTCTATGGGGTGTCATCCTTGCGGTTCTGCCCCTGCTGGTTGCAACGCCTTACGTTTTGGTCCCCCCTTGAAAAGCCACCTTGACCTTGTCCTTAGAAGGCCTCTAGGGGTAACCAGAACCTGACCGGCTGGCGGCGGCGAGTCTAATGTTCTTGTTCACGTATTTCTACGCGCGGTTAACGGGTTCGCTGCGTCCGTCACGCCATCAGAAGTTCCGCAAGTTCGAACATCTGGTTTTTCGCCCCGCGCCATATCGTTCCCCCCCATGTTTGAAATTGGTGCGTAGCGGGATTTGAACGCAGGTGCTATTCCACTAACGTCAGACATCTTTGTCGACGCCAATGTGAAAAGAGGTAATCGTCCGAGACAGAAAGACGTTGGGAACATGGGGTCCTTTTTTTGAAACGCCGCCTCCTCAAGATCGCAGAAAGACTAGGCGCTTCTGAGAATTCTCAAAGGAATGGCTATGTTGAAGTCTTGATACAGGGAGCATTGAGGGAAACAAGCTAAATATGTAGGGGGAAACTGGAATTCGTGGAGTTCATTTGAGTCTTCACACTGAGAGAGACCAGAGATTTGTTGGTTTACTTTCGTAAGAAAAAACAGACACCGATGTTCTTCGGTGATTAATATTTGTAAATGCAAGCGTCACCCGTCAGTTTTGTCTGATTCCTCGTCGCTCGCGCGGGAAAGCCGCACGAACAGCTACATAAATAGTATGCAGACGAGCGGCATCAACGACAGACCATTGAACGACAGACCACTCACTGCTGTCGATACCAACGTGAGTTTTGGCCCATATGCGCAAACACCCTCGTGATGATCAACTTGCATGCAGCAGGTCATCGAGGGGCTAGACATCGAAGCCGCTATGGCGGCCCTTGACGATGAGACGATTACGTCGGACAAGGTCAAGGATCTGTTCGCCAGTCTGGGCGAGAAAGCGAAAGCCTCGTCTACTCGGGTAGCGGCTCTACCGTCGTCACAGCTAAATTGTGCAGAGCTTGAAGCTTGCAAGCAGCGACTGAAAGACAGGTTAGAGCATCTTCGTTCCACGAGAGATGTGCTTGGTGCATAGTCCGTGAACGCCGTACAGCAGACACCGAGGGCTAATTTGGTGACGCACCACTGTACAGAGTAGTAGACGTTTTTGTGCCGAGGGGGAATGGGCTCTTGGCAGGATTTATAGCCTGTGCGCTGGTTGTCGCGGAGTATGTGACCAGTCGCATGGTGTACCCTGGAGAGGTTTTAGTATGAAGTACTCCAAGTGCGTGTGGAAGGTGCGGTCCTACCGCACACCTCGGGTTTTTGTATTACAACATCGTTGTTACCCGTGCTACGGTCCAAGCGGTCTTGCTTGGATTGGGTGCTCAGATTGAGCGCGGACGCATTGCGTGAAGATGTGACTTCATATTTTTAGCTGTGATGGGCAAGCATGAGGGGAACAAGCTGCGCCCTACTCGACCGACCGCTGTTTCCGCCTGGCTCGCGTGGTAACACCAACCCATCACAGCTGAAAGCAGAGAAGCACCTCCTCACACACGTTAGTGCTCTTTGTGGTTCGACTGTTGTCGTTTGGGTTTCGGTGGGTCGAGATTGCAAATGTTCCAAGGTCACCTCCTGTTAAGCAGGCAATATGGCGTTTTCGGAGGTAGAAGTAGTGCTGTAGTGGTACAGTCCAGGACTGCTACAATATGGAGCATTAGTTTATTTCGTCTGTTACGTGGTACATGGATGTGGACCGAAATTTTCGATGTTCAGAATCATGTAGATCTACATAAGAAGCGTGAATGTGTATTTTACTGATAAAAGATCGGTTCAACCGATGACGTACCCAGTTCTGTCTGAAGTTGACTTAATTGTGTGTGTGGCGTCGTATACCGAGCGCGTAGCTTGCGAGCCTCCTGAGTAGCATGAACTTGTTAACCCAGACGTTGACACACACGCGCCACCACCTACAAAATCCGTTCGCTGACAGTGACTGCCGATTCCAATGACGTTGATACACAGCTCGATTTCGTAAGAGATCGGGTCGTGAGTACCTTCGCCACGACCAACGGTGTAGCAATAGTCTAAGTGCGTCGACTTTCACCGCCCTTGCGCTTCACACCTCAAAAACAAAAAAAAGAAGACCCTGTTGGTGGGGAGACATGTTGATCCGATCTTGCCTACCACGCCCATATCTACAATGGGCCAATCTAAGATGTTCGCCGGCGCTTTTCATGTACAGCCTGGGCTCGAAGAAAATACAATTGCATTTTGCTGCTGCATCAGGAACCTGAACTGAGGTGCAGCATTATTCGTTGGTCATCCCAACTCCAAGCTAGTGACCCCGAAAACTCGTTCCAGCGGAAGCTTCGGCGCTGGTCCTCTGTACATTCGCCCAGTCTCGCAGACCCGGCCAAGACCTAGCCTCTCGGCCAACCGAATACCTTCAATGTTTGGCCCAGGCACGTCAATAAACACAGTAGCCTTGGCGCTGGATGAATCAGCTGCAATACTTGCCGCCACCAGCTCCCGTACCAGCAGATGCGCGATCTCTGCAGAACCTGCAAACAAAGGGCCGATTCTCATGCCCTCACTGCAGGGCCGCAGCACGCCGTAGCCTTTCATCTCTCCGCCATTGTCAGTGGAGAGAGCCACACGAGCAATGTGACCCGAGTTGGTGAGCCATGCGCGAGTAAACTCTGGTCGCGGAGCCGGGACGTGTTCGTTGTCGTAGGCGACCACCAAGTCCACGTGGTCGTCCTGCGTCAAAGCTTGAACAACAAACCCATCATAAACGCCATCATCCTGTTTCGGCGCTGTTGGTGGTGGTGAAGTCGTTGGCGTATCCACGATCATAGGACCCCGGAACCGTACGGTCTGGTGGGCTAAGACAAAGCCGTGCTTCGCGTAGTTCGTTTGTTGTGCTGACACTGCGTCGAGCCCTATCGTCCGCCCTCCCAAGCGGCCCATTGCTTCCCGAAAGATGGCTGAGCCGTGGCCTCTGCCACGGAATTCTGGTACTGTAATATAGAACCCGATGAAGCCGTAGTTCTCCCCGAATCGAACAGCCGATATGGAAGCTACTGGCCTGCCACTCTCTGTCTTTGCAATGAGAAACCCGTCGCCGTCCGCTTTCAGATACGGGTTAGCATCATTGTCTCCCGGATTCCAATTCTCTTGGTGCGCCCATTCAAGCACGTTGTGCAGATCACCCTCGGTCATGACGCCTATTTTCACGCGCTCGATGGCGTGGTCAGCCGACTCCATTTCTGCCATCTCCTGCGGTGCGTGCCACCAAGTCGCTGCTGCCGGCGCTCCGAGTGTGACCAAGCCCAGCTGCCCTATGCGGACAATTGTCTGTTATTGGCGGGAAGACACATCAAGAAGGAACGGTCAATATGCAGTCTTTCTCGTAGAGCTGGTGGACAGAACCGGGTCCCAATTCAGAACGCTGAACGTAAGAACTCGACGATAAAAAGAAGACACATGAAAGAACTATAATACTTGTAGTAGCGGTGGCTAAAAACGGGTACACCCGGTGCGAACATGTCATAGTACGCGCTTTCCGCCAAGCAAGTCGGTTTCACGGCTCGCTGCCGGTCTCCCTCTTTTTGGTTGTGAGAGGACAAGAACAATAGAAACGACACATCTTATAATTAAACGAGAGTTTGTTCCGCCGGCGTTGGGTCTGCTTCCGCCGTAGGAATCGTCGAAAGTCGAGGGATGAGCGTTGATGACGTGTGTCTTTATTTCTACTATTGAGTGTGCTGACGTGGCTGTTGGTCGAACAGCCCGGCCTTTTCCGGGTAGGGAAATGAACACCGGGTACCCGCACCGGGCGTTGGCACCCTTTCGAAAGACGGTCAGGGTCGGGTGGGGGCGGTCGTCGACCAGTTGGATGGCGTCGTGCGGTCACGAGCTGCGAGCTGGGTGTTGTAGAGGTACCCGACTGTGGTCATGTTCGCACCGGGTGCACCCGTCTTTGGCCATCGCTCTGCTGCTGTAGTGTACATGTCGACAGGATACAGTAGACAGATAGATCCCTCTACGCGTGGATCGCAAACAGTTTCTACTTTCCTTTCTAAATAACGGCAAGAACATTACCATTTTCTCTCTCTACGCGTTGCTTGCATCGCTACCACCACGGAAAGAAGCAGCACAACAAGAGTGGCAAAGTGCCCACGTGGCAGGATGTCAGCATGTCGACTTGCTGTGCGGTACAAAAGCGTGAGTGAGACAAACAGGTACGACCTCTGTGGAAATCTCCTGGCTGGCCTCTTCATTCACAGCTCTGCTGTGTGAACCTGCGCTACTCCGCTTGCCTACTAACAATAGGGACAGGAGCAGCAGCCGGATTCTCAGCCCCAGCTGCTGCTTCGATGCCACACATCTCGTCCTTCCATACCCTAGACCGCGATGCGCGTGAGGGTGCAACTGTGCCGTGTGTCGGGGGTGGCTGAAACATGCAGTTTGCATGCTGTGTGGTAGATTTGCTGACGTTCATGCGCTCAATTTCTTTCTTCTCGGCAGTTGTTCCCCATACCGTTGCATCTCTAACTCAAGCGCTCCGATCTAGGATCAGACAGAACAACCATCGGCGGTGCCTACGCTCACATAAAATGAGCAAAGGGTCCAGCAGTTGGTTGATTCAGTGCTGAGGATCTACCTACAACACGCTGTGCCTGTTGAGATCTACGGAGTACACATACATGATGCACATCGCATGTGGTACGCATGTACCTGTGGCACCATTTTTTTTTCTTGCGGGAAAAACTCAATCTGGGATTGATTTCGACCTCCCGCTCAATATTAGACATTAGAATCTGTCGAACTCACCAGTCTTAAAGACCACCAGGCCGACAGGATCTGACGATGAATGCTTGCCGCATACCAGTGGTTGGCTGTTGTACTGCCCACGCTGCACACCTATGGGGTATGACCTATAAAAAAAAAACATGTACAGCAGTCGTACCCACACGAGCGCGCAAAATGCAGAGAGACTCCGCAAACAAAACTGTACCCTCCCCGGTTCAAGTTTCAATTGGCAAACCTCGGAGCCCCTCGAGAAATGTGCACATGATGACCGTGCATTGTCGTTGTGGGGATGCTCAGGAAAAGAGGGCCTCTACTGCTAGCTACGCTGCTTCAGCAGCCGTGCTCACACGGGTTTGTTCACCTCACCGCGGTGGGTAATCGCGTACATCACTCAACGAGCTCGGCTCCGCCGCCTGCCTGGACCACGACCATCATGGGGCCGAAGAGAGGTCAGCCTCACAAGTCACACGAAACTTTTTAGCTTGCTTCGCGCCTGGAACATGTTGCGTTGCACACCGAGCGGCAAATGTAAACATCAAGAGAGCAAGCTTCGTGTTAGAAAGCTTGGTTTTGATGCTAAATAAACGAACTACGTACTATATAATAGTAGTCTACAGGCAAACGCGGCCGAAATGCGGCGGAACCTCGTGGCCTCCCGTACGATGTACAGCTTGCTGCCTGTACGGTAACGGGCACACAGCTGCTGTACTAGATAGGGAGGAGTAGTGAGCCGCGGGGACTCGATACCTGCAGTAGTCTACTTGCGATGCTTTTTTCTGTGGCAGAATCAATCATTTTGAAATTGAACCGAGTCATCGAAAAATAAAAAACTACGACACTGCTGCAAGTTTTACCTACGCATAATAAGACGGACTTCCTGCGGGCTCGGAGGGCTCGCGAGATTGTGGCGTTGGTAATCCTGGCTCTCTTATGGCTCTATCAATATGGCCTTTTTTTCCCAGTTTCTACGCCCCTAGAGCTCAGTTTGCCAATTGGCGCCTGCCGGTAAAATCCTGGGCCGCGAGGGCCTCGGACGTGTGCGGCTCGATGTCGGGGCGGCATTCGCGACGCTCTCACGAGGCAGAAAGTAGCGTCTCCGAGATCTACCACGACTCACCAAGCACAGCCCGGTTTCTTAAATAACAACGACCAGGCCATTCATACCTTCGGCAAGCGGCTGAGGTGGTGCGCCTGCGCGCTGCTGGCAACACACCCTCAACGCACGCAACAACAAGCAAACCAAGTCTGTCTCCGCATGAATCGAGACAAGGCACCCGACTGCTGTATTATATTATATGGTGCGTCTCCCCGCGACGATCAGCAGGAGGGTCGTGGCCGGTGTCAGGCGCCCAACACAGCGGTTTGTAAGTACTGCTATACACAACCGCCCGAAAACAAAAAAACTGCCGTGTCTACGTCGTTGTTCCATGGTATATACGCCTGTTTTTCGTCATCACATCAGTGGCGCGGGCGCTGGTGCATTGAGAGCCCAGGAAGGGATTCGAATGTTCGAATCCGCGTTGAGAGCCGCATGCGGACGGATGCCACCAAGCGTCGAGCTAGTATGCTTTTCTTGTCAAAAACCAAAAGATCTTGTGGCTTCTGTAGAGGGTCTAGAGTAACAGGCTCCGTATTCCACCAACATACGAAATGCTAGAGTTATCTGATCCCCCCCCAAACCCTCTGGCAGCGCATGTAGCAGTACTGATGTTTTGACGAGTACTGTGGGGTTTTGCCCTCCTGATACGGCACACAAATTACTACTTCGAAGTACGTGCTGCGGTTATTGCTGGGAGATACTCGAGAAACAAATAAATTATGTACAAGGGGTGCTTGGTCCGCCCCCCACGGGGGGCGGTCTTCGCGTGATACCCGTAGGTAACAAAATGGAAGTCTGGTCTGAGTCGTTGGAAAGATCGGCAAGTGGTGTAAGTAGATCGAGGATCGGATGGAGCGTGATGTAAGCAGTAGACAAATGCATATGCAGAAATACACGCCACAGCAAAAGAAACAAAGACGCAGGTTCGCAATTTCGCAATAATGGAGGAACACAGCTGTAGACTTATTTCTTCGGGAGAATAATCGGAATTCCAGTTTGCACTCTCACTCTTTGGCTGCTACGGCTGCTGTGATACGGCGGTGCCACCTCGTTCGTTGGTGCAGGGGGATACTGGCAACGCAAGAAGGACGAAAGGTCGAGATCCTTCGCCAAGAGGGGGAGGGTAGGAGGGTGGGGCGACTACGGTCCAGGTGGACCTGTGAAGGCGGGATCTGGCAGTCAAACGGAAGGTGACGTCAGTGCACCGAGATACTCTGTTTTGGCCTGCCGGCTAGCGCTTGCGACAAGCAAGTATTATCTGATGATCGGCTGAAACGGCAGTAGGTAGATACCGTTAGCGGAGCCGAGAACACGATTTGGAGTGATGCGTTCCTAGCCAGAAACACACGCAAAGGCTTGGGGCCTTGGGTTTGCGACACGTTTTCAGTTCTCCCCACAAAGTTGAAGAATTGCATAAAAAAACGACCTGAAAAGCCCATGTCCAGACTGTAGACTAGGGCTTTGGTTCAAGCCCAGGAGAGGTGTACAAGAGTTAGCGACCGATGGCACGCACATTGTAGCACCAGCACCAATGAAAACGGTAGCTGGGTTTTCGAGCGGACCCAGCCCGTAGATGAGGATACACCACAGCGTCTATCGCTGAAATTGGCACACGCGCACGTACCTGAATCGTACACAGCATCCCTGCGTTCTTGATTGATGTAGCACGTATGTCACCCATTGCGTATCGTGTTCGAGAACATGGTACATGCAATCAGAGAATGACTACCCGTTCGAGATAAAACCACATTCGAAGGGGATGGGTTGAATCGTACTTCTATGTTTTTCCGCGTGTCCAACGTGTACGTCAATGGTATCCTGCCGACGCTGTTTGGTGCTGCAGGAGCCGCAGCCGGGGAAGCTGCCGCTGAGGGCGCAACGACAGTCGCGGAGGCATCTCGCGACGACGCGAAGAGCCCTACTGCTGCTGCGGCTGCAGCGGCTGCAGCGGCTGTCGCTCGCAAGAGAAAGGGCCAGGGCAAATCCAAGTCCTCTGGCAACAACAGGGGGGGGCGCAATCCGCAGAAGCGACGAGTGGAAACTGTACATGCTGGCTCGTACGCTGGTGGGTGTATGGAGGTGATGGTCTTGCTGTTGATCGTGGCAGTGGGTAGACAGTTGTGCGCTACAGGCTTGCGTCGTATACTCATTCCCGTCTCATCCACCTAGCCGCTCCAGGTTTTCCTTCCTGTTTTGTAGCCGCGCTCGGCGGCATATTCGGGCTTGAACTCCGACAGGCCCCCTCTCCTCGTGGTCCCCTGCCTCCCTCCTGCGGAACATTCCGTAATTTTTGCGCGAGCATGAATCAAAAGTAGTCGCTCCCTCGTCGAGTCGAATTTTGTGTTGCTCTCGAGTGATGGCTTGTTGTTGTCCTCAAAACACTGCGTAGGAACATGCTGAGATTTGAACCGACGGCTTGGCCGTCCAAACCGCGTGCAGGAAACTTGTCGAGGGTTCCCTGAGACAGCAGGGATGACCCAGCTAGTGTGGGCGTCAAGTTGAAACTTTTAACCTAGTGGTGGTATCGAAAGTCGTAGATACTTGCGGGTTCTCGTGCCGCACGTCCTTTTTAGATCCCACTGCCAAGTTTTTTTAGCGCAATTCTGCTCGTGTATGTCAACGTACGTTGAATGTTGCATAGAAGGAAGAAGCCCGGCACGTGCCTTGCCTAATCTGATTCAGAGGTAGCACTCGCTCGCCCTTTGGAGAGGTCCTGAGTGTTTGCATGTCACCCGGTGGTGGCCTAGAATTATCGTGGCTGATGTTCCTCCGTTGTCGTGACGAGTACCGCGCGTGATTTTAGCTCGAGTAGACTACATATATTCGCGATAGGAGTTGACCCCGCGCCGTATGGTGACCAATCGTTGTTTTTGAGGGGAACTAGGCGCCCGCGTGATGCAACGCGAGTAGACCATTCGCGATAGGAGTTAACCCCGCGCCGTATGGTGACCAATCGTTAGTTTTTAGGGGAACTAGGCGCGCGCGTGATGCATCGCGGGTAGAATATTTTCGCGATAGGAATTGACCCCGGAGCGTGTGGGGACCGATCGTTCTTTGTCAGGGGAGCTGGGCGCGACTCTCAGCGAGGAGCGCCGCCAATTGCTCAAGGAGCGCCTGGAGGAGGACGACAGGAAAGCGGCGCAGGAGAAGGAGGAGCAGGAGAAGAAGCAGGCCGCCGCACCTTCCGCTGATGGAGGTATGATGCGTACACGAAGGAAAGCTAGAGCGATGACCGGTTCGTCCCTCACCAATCGAAAAAGAGGGATGACCGGTTCGTCCCTAACCGATCGCAGTAACCAACCGGCCATATTTTCATCTTGTAAGGCGTTCTTGAGGACCCGTCTCTACCCACTGCGACCTTTGGCCGCCCTGGCAAGCATGGAAGTGATGACCCCCCTCCCCTCCCTCCCCCTCTCACCAAATTCCGGTATGCGCAGCCTCCGCTGACGAAGCCGGCCCAGTTGTAGGGCCCAACGGGGAGGGCGGAGTGGCGTCGAGCTCGAGCAAGAAGAAAGTAGCCCTGCTTATTTCCTACTGGGGCAACAACTACCAGGGTTTACAAATGTAAGTGGGGGCAAGATTGGGTCGTGCCTGCTACAGCCGGGAGGATACAAACCGAACGGGGGCATGTTTTTTTTGTGTGTTTTTCCTGTTGCAGTATGCAAGGTGCTCTCGCAAATGGCACGGCGTCAGTTCGTCGGCGGCGGGAACATCCTGCACACCACGGTGCTGCTGCTGACATGTGTATTTTTCGATGCGTGGTCCGATAACACCGCGAAGAGCAGGATGTCATTCGGCCACCGGAGGTGCCTTCGGTTTGTCTGCCCATGGCCCATCTCGGAAAGCCTCCTCTTGCCTCGCGTGAGAGTTTGTCGCTACAACACTGCTGCTGTGTTTCGGCTTGTTTGTTTGTTTGTTTGTTTGTTTTCCCGCAGAAACAAGGGTGCCAGGACCATCGAAGCGGAGCTGGAGCTAGCCCTGTACCTGGCGGGGACAATAAGCAAGGACAACTTCGGGAACCCGAGGAAGGTTTCTTGGTCCCGTGCCGGCCGCACCGATAAGGGGGTTCACGCCGCAGCACAGGTGATGTCGTAGTGGCATCCACACTTGGTGCTGTTGAGATGCGGGTCTTTGCACCGAGTTTCTGTTCGGTCGAAAGAGTACCTGTTGAGATGATACCGTAGGTTTATTGCGGTCGCGGCGTTTGGTGTAGCGAGCTGAAATCGACGACGATGATGATCATGAATGATGGTCGTGGTGATCATGGGTGTGAAGGGTATGGTTTCCCGTCGCAAAGGATGCCCTTCTAGTGTACTTGACTTCTCTTGGACAGGACCGTCCACCTATTTGGTCTGTTTTATGTTCACGGTGTTTGTTTGTGCTTTGAGAGTCGTCGCGCTTGTGCACGTCGATCTGTCAGTTAACTGCCGAAGCAAACTCGGATTGGTGCTGACTGTGAGTCCATGTCTCGAACAAAACCCGTACTTCGAAATGCTGCTTTTTTAGACAAGGCGGACATAGTTGACGGGTTCGCGGCATTTCCCTCCTGTACCTCCCGCTCCCCCCTCCCCCGTGGTATCTTACATGTGCGCCATCTCTCACGTCGAACAGGTGATATCGGTGAAGCTGACATACCTGAACGACGGCGAGAGGGAGACGGTTGAAAAAATCAACAAATACCTCCCTGATGTGAGTGCCGGGCTGACCAGCTGGTTTGCCCGGTGCTTCTTGACCTGTGTGTGGCCCTTGGGCATACGCTGGACCGCCTTGCATCGAGACATTCACCTCTGGCGCCGAAATGACCTCTCTCAGACGGCGCCATCTACAATGGTAGACAACATGCCGCTTGCAGCGAAGGCAGGTCAAGCTGATTTGTGGGGTATCTTTCTGTGCGGTGAGTGCTCAGGCTCAATGTGAGTTTTGGTTCCCACGTGGCCTTTTGTCGCCGTTTCGTATGACAGGACATCCGGGCGGTGGACATCAGGCGAGCACCGAAGAGCTTCGACAGCAGGACGCGGTGCAGCGGCAGGCGGTACGAGTACATCATGCCCACGTACGTGCTGGCTCCCAAGGCGTACGTCACGGACCTATTCGAAACGGTGCGTGTCTAAGTTGTCCAGCTTGGCAATCACTATTCCAGAGCCGTTTTGTTGCAGGCTGATTCGGTAGACAGTGTTTCAGATAAAATCTGGAAAATGACCCTCTCCGCCGCGACGTGTGATCGCAGGATCTCAAGTCAGTTCCGTGTGACGATGGCCGCTGCAGACAGTTCAGGCCCGTCCACGCTGCCGCCCCATTTCCCTATTACCTATCCTCATGCGAAGCAGCCAATGTCTCTCAAACCTTTACGCGCAGGCGTTGGAGTGGGAAATGGCCCACGCCGGCGGTGGAGACAGTAGTGCGGTGGACGACCTAGGGGAAACTGCGGATATTTCCGCCGTGGCGGGGGGCTCGATACAAGTGGATGCGGCCCAACTAGCAGCAGGTTCTCCTCCGCCTGAGGCAGCGCAGGCCGAAAATGCTTCTAGTGGCGCGGTGCTGCCGTCGGCGGGAGCAGTCGGAACGGAAGCATCAGGATTAACAGATGCTGCCGATGCTGCGGCGGCGGCCTCCATGGAGACTCCGGCTGCGGGACGAAGGCAAGGGCACGCGGTGGGTGCGGCGGACGACGACGGGGCAAGCGAGTACAGCGGGAGGAGCGACACCGAAGGAGACGACGACGACGGCAACTCGCAGCAAGAGTACGAAGGGAGCGGGGACGAAGGAAAGGAAGCTAGGTTAAGGCAGGCCGCCGTGGAGCTGTCTTCTCCGGCCGTGGTCCAGAGGGTGGCGGAGCAGCTGAAGGGGTACCGCTTGAAGCCGGACAGGCTCGAGGACCTGCGAGAGACGCTCAAGGGGTTCCTGGGCACCAAGAACTACCACAACTACACCAACCACAAGAAGGCGACGGACGCGAGCTGCAAGAGGTACGCGTGATTTGGGCAAAGAAGGACCGGGCTTGAGAAAGTGCGGAGACCCCCGCATAGGCCTTGTTTTTCTGGCGGCCGTTTTGCGCTAAATTTTCCCCGACCAAGGGCCACGTCGTTTTCTTCGTGGCCGCATACTCAACACGAATTTTCCCCTCGAGGCTGTGCAGATACACCTGCATGTAGGGAGATGTGAGGACGGTAAGGGTGATGGTGGTGATGGGAAGCGGGAACGTGTCGATCGCACTTCGGTCACAGTTTCGGACCAGCTCGTTAACTCTTTTGTTTTTTGGTCCTCTTCGAAGCACGAAAAATGGCGGCGTGCAACCTGGATTTTTCATGTTTCTGGCCTTACGACCGTAGGCGTCTCTCGCGCGATCTGTGTCCTTTTTTTGTTGGCTGTTTTCGACAGGTTAATAACCTCGTTTACAGCGTCGGACCCTTTTGAGCACGAAGGCATGGAATGGATCCGGCTGACCGTCGGGGGGCAGAGCTTCATCATGCATCAGATCCGCAAGATGGTGAGCCCTGCTTGGATTTCGCCACCGAGCTTAAACGCAGGTAGGTGTGTTAGCCAACACCCCCGAAGCGCACGATGTAAATAGCTAGATCTTCAACGTGGCCAATTTCTGCGAAGTTTGCTCCCCTGCTTCAATCGACGTGCAGGTTTTTCATAGGTTCGAGGGAACGAAGGTCCGTCGAGGTCCTACTCGTACGGTACTGATCGACATCTCAGTATGCACGCGAACCCCCCTGACCAACGTCGTCGTGCTCGCTTTCATTTGCATCGGTGGTCCAGAGTGCAGCGCACGAAAGTAACACTTGGGATGCATGCCACCCCCACCCCCCTCCCTGGCCCTCTTTTCGGGGTGTCACAGGTGGCCTCTACGGTAGACCGCGTTCGAGGGCAGTCCAATCCGGAGGACTTCACCAAGTCCTTCTTACCCGAGAAGATAAACCTGGGAATCGCCCCCAGTGACGGGCTCTACTTGGAGCGACCGCTCTACGAGCCCTACAACAAGGAGTGAGTTTCTGTCGCTGTTTGTGTGCGTGTTTGGGCCGCGGTTGGGTTGCTCATGTTGTTTGCCCCCCCCTGTCCCTCGCGGAGCCCTAATGCCCGTTCTTGTGACTGTCATCGCCTGGGTGAACTTCGTGTGTTTCGGAAGTTGAAGTGCTACATCTTCTACCTGGTGTATACAATGCTGTGGTAGGGTTTCGTGTAAGTTGCGCCCGAAATGTTTCGATAGGAACTATGCACGGTGCCCGGGCGTTTTCATTATTCGGTTCTAGGTGAAATGAGCATGCTGATCCGATCCTGACAGGTTGGTCCTCTTTCGCACAATACAACAAAGCATTAGGAAACCGCGGACCACGATTTCTCAAGGAGGGGTTTCTCAGCTGATTGCTCTTGAGCTCACGAAAGCTGCGCAAATGAGCTCGTGGCCGTGCCTCCCCGCGTACGTTTCCTCGCCAACAGCAGCAAAAAGAATGGAATTTTCAGCCCACACCCGCTGCGGGGTGGTGTAGTGACACCCCCGCAGGCATTTCGTTCTGGGGCTTCTCTCCAATGGCGAAAGCTAGAGCGACGCCGCCGCCCCTCGCGCCAGCACAGACTAGACGTCCCCCGCAAGTCGCGTTTAAGGCTGGTGGCCAGGGCAGCAAGCACCATGAGCACCATCTGGTTTGTCGCCAAGCCAACGAAGCAAATTGGTGGCCACACGAACACCCCCCCCCGCCTGCTGAGCTATATACGTCCACGAAACTGCGGCATCCAACGATCGCGGTGCAGCCATTGTTGATTGCTCGTGTACGTTGCCTAATCATGTCTGTTTTCGCGACAAACATGCCGTGTCCGCCTCCCCCCCCCCCGTCGCAGTGCAACAGAAACACCCAGAGGAGCAGTTGCAATATTAATTGTGTTTTTAATCATTAGACTACCATGTTTGTTCGGGTATAATCTAATCGATTTATCTCCTTTACACGACACGAAAAACGGACTGCTGTCCCTGCAACAAACACAGCGTGAAACGCGCTAAAGCTCACGATCGCCTTCTGGAGTGGGAGACTGGACCCGCTGCCGAGGCCCTGGAAGACTTCAAGAAGAACAAAATTCACGCAGGAATCCTCGCAAAGGTGGGGGTTGTTATCTTTCCGTACTCGACCTCTACTCTTCCTTGTTGAAGAATGCTTGTGTTTTTCGCCTTCCCCGCGGCGGGAACGGTTCGGACGGTAGAAACAGGAACGCGCGTCTTTGGTGTTGGCTGCATTTTCGTGCACTGGTAGACCTTTCAGTGGCTGGGAGAGAACTGCAGGGGGGTGGCGAAGAAACGTGCATTTACCTGAATTTAACCCCTGGAGCGGTGCATGAAGTGTCGCTGCATAGTCTGTGGCAACATGTCACCGTTGCTGGGGGCGTTTTAGAAACGGGTACACGGGTCCTCTCGGCGTTGCTGGGACACGTGTGCTGTGAGGTTTTGAAGCAGATTTGCAGTGTGCGGAGTGTTCCGTTTTCGACTGTCGGTACCGGGTGGTCGCACGGTTTGCAACACGGCGGACACCAAGGGCGCATGCTCTGGATTATCGGGTACATTCCCGACGCTGGTTTTTGGCAAGCCGTGAATATGGTTGTATTCTCAGGCTGTTGTTGCTCACACCGCTCTGGCCACCACCCTGTATATCTTTGTTGTTCCCGCCCGCCCGCACGCCGTGATTGTTTGCTATGTTCAATACCCTAACAGTCTTGCGCCGCGTTGCCCTGTTGCACCCTTACCGCTATTCTGCCGTTGCCTCCTTCACCAGGAGCAAGCGGACTACGACTTCGTAGCTTGGTTGGACCGCATCACGAGATACCCGTGCAATTACTAGGGTAGACCTGGAGCGCGCATGGTTCGGAGATGGGGTTTGTCTTGGGCTCGGAGTTCGAAAATGCTGTTACGCTGCCTGTGTTTGGAGCTGTGCCCGCTATTTCCCCGGACACCCAGAAATCTTGTGCCATCAAGACCTGTGGCGGCACGAGGGTTTCACCCAGTGTTTGTGCTGACGGAGCGTTTGGCATACTCGAAGCACCCTTGTTGATGCTCTGTCGTAGAGCTCGAGGGCGAGTCGATATGAGCAAGTAGGGCGCGGAGAAATGCTAGAAATTGCACCGATTTGGACGGCTGGAGTCGGAAATTGGGAGGGTGAGATGATTTTGCTCTGCTTTCGCGCGTAGCGGTGACGCGCCCTCACCCGCGTACGCCTGCTTTTTGGGACAGGAGGGCATGTGATACTCGTCTCAGAACGTCCAGCTAGTTGCCTCGACAGAACCGTACATGGGAGGCACGTGCTGCTCTTTTTCAAAGAGTCCGCTGCTTGAGCATGTGGCAAGGCTCGCGAGTGTGGAGGAAGTTTAAGGGCGTCTTGCTAAAGCCTCGCAGCGCTACGTCGCCGCCAGGAGTACGATGAAGAAATGTAAAACTTTTATCCATTTTTTTTTTGTGTTGGTAATGTATCGGTTCTCATGGATTTCGTCGCCCTCAAGATGATGTTACAACCGGTTGGCGGGAAGGTGTTTTTGGCTTCATTCGGCGGTACGCCGCGTCCTCGTTTCTACAGGTCCCCCGGTACCCAGCTGACTGGTGCGGACTTTTAGACGCTGTTTACCGTCGGCGACTTTTTCGTTCTCCGTTGCTTGCCTTCGTGCAGTCGTTCGGCCGATCGACCACACCGCTAACACGAAAGCGAGCCTGGCCCTCCAGGTCAATCAAGTCGTTCGCCTTGCAAAGCACCCCCCCAGAACGAGCATCTAGAACGTACTACTTTTGCATACAGTACGCCGCTCCACGCCGCAACAACCATTCTCTCGTGATGATACTTTTCAGAGACGGGACAGAAACGGACCTTCAGTCCTCCCCCCCTTGAAGCGACGCGGTGCCATGTAACCCACGAGAAGATGCCGTTTCCTGCCCTCCCTCACCCCTCTGGTCAACAGGCTGTTTCGTTGTGCCGGGCGAGCAGCCCACCCCCCCCTATCCGGGTTCATCCCGTACTTGCACCAACAAAGACCAACCGGCCGCAAGGAAGCGCACCAGCAGCCAGCCATGGCCTGGCGCGCCCATTAAATCTTGACGTCGTTCTCTTGTCCCCATTTCTTCATACACCGCACCATGTACTCCACCTGGGAAAAAACAGTTGTTCCGTGTGGTGTAGTGTGGAAGAAGCCATTTGGCGTTGGTCACGGAGCAAACGCAAGCTTAGCCAACCCTTGGGAAGCTAAAACCATATTGTTGTGATGGGGGGCGATTCAAAGCGGGCAAACACACGTAGCATGCGGTTCACGCACTCATTCGTTCAGATCTAGATTGTCTACGCAAGGATTCTAACATGGTGCGGCGGGACGCATGGCCACGGGACCACCTTCTTCGTTGACCGATGCCCGAATCGATACGCTCGTCGATAGACAAACAACCGGACACAGACAGGTGCCTCTCGGTTATATTATGGTTCGTTCTACACGCAATCTGCCACCCGAAAACAACACATCGCGAGGGTAGAGTCAGCTCGACCATCCTGAAGCAGGCTTAAACCTTTACCCCCCCCTCCCCCCCCCCGCTACATGGTCCCGCCACTCCTCCTTTCTCGGGCCCACTTGTTCACACTTTTTGCTCTCTCGCTGATACCCTATGTCGAGCTAGCGTAGAGTAGAAACACATGTATTGGATAAAAAACATGGTTTGTTGCGAGCGCACCTGTGGGTTGTTAGTGTTTCGCACCATCGCCAGCACGTCCCGAAGGTCGTCCTTCTTCGCCTTGCCGGCGATGACCTGCATGAAGACAACAACATTCATCACCCGCGCCACACAACAACCGAGCAGAACACGAAAGAAAAGGAAACCACGCAGGCTAGACTACAGTACGTTTGTTTGTGAGACTCGGAAACCGGAGGTTTGTTTCTGATGAGCAAACACATCCGCACAGGATTCGAGGAATACATGGTTCGGAACGATCCCGGGAGTTTCCAAAAAACAGGTTAATTAAACTCTCGTCAAGAGTACTAGACTATCGTGCTTGGTGGCGCTCCGGGTACAGTAAGGCAAGGACTCTCTTTTTTCTCATGACATCCAAGAAATAACCGGATGGCCAGAATTTAGTCCCCTACAGCGGGATTTACTCCAAACACCCGGCCGGCTGCTCGACAGTTTCTTTTGACACCTGCTGGAAGACACCCACGCAAGCCCCCCTCTTGCCCTCCCAGTACTCTGGGTCGGGATCAAGCCTCTCCAAGACGTCGAAAGCCTTCGCCGCGTACAAGAAGTGGCCCATCTATGAAGCGCAGACGAAGCATCATATGATGAGAAGGATCAAATTATTCAGAGACAGACGAGGATACTCGGAGGGTAGACAACATAGTAGCTGAACACAATAAAACCAGTTAACTCGTTTCTTGTGGTGTTGTTGCTCACAGACCAGACACGAACCCACGAGCTAGCTTCCTGAGCCGGAAGGAAGCTTGGGAGGTAAGAGGCAAGGAGACGTGCGAATAGGATATAGTTCTGAGATGGGGGAGGGAAGCAATGCAAAGATGTCGCCTCGAATAAAGCGCGACGACCAAACTCCCGTCATCGTTGCTGTTGAAGGAGCAGAGCAGCAACAATACTTGTAAATGGAGTTGTTGAGGGAGCGCGTGTTGTCGTGATTACGGTAGAGGCACTTGTATAGAAGCCGTAGAATTGGCTGCACGAAGCACACAACAACCCAGCAGAAGAAGAAGAAGAAAAT
Source organism: Ectocarpus siliculosus (assembly GCA_000310025.1). NCBI lineage: Eukaryota > Phaeophyceae > Ectocarpales > Ectocarpaceae > Ectocarpus > Ectocarpus siliculosus. Next base: position 2,149,006 of record FN649726.1, on the reverse strand, counting down.
GGGGCAGATACGACAGACAGACACCGAAAATCTCACTCGGTAGCAGTCGTTGGCGATGAGCTGTAGGAGGTTGAAGGACTCGTTGGAAGTGTCCATCTTGAGGTACAAGTCCCAGGCCGACCGGGGGTTCCCATTCATGATGTAGCACCTGGCACGTAGGTTGTTGAGGTCAATTTCACGACGGGTGGGTGGGGGCGTACTTACGTTTAGCGTGCCTGAGCAGGTGGGAGGGGGGTGTACTCATAGTCTCGTGCATGCCGTAGTCGTTAGGCCATTGAACTCGCATCCCTACAAATCCGTGACGGAGCAGGTGGGGGGCGGGGGGAATCCCGAAATTTGCGCCGCCGATCCCTTCCTGATTTGTACGGATATGCACGCGCTGTGCAAATGAAAGATCCGTCATGAAGAACTCACTTGATAATAAATCAACAGAGTGCGGGCCAGTAGCTGTTGCTGTTGCCTTGACTCAAGGTAGGAATGACAAGGACGGGGGGAGGGATCAGCTCCCTCAAGCAGGGGCTACTACATACAGTAGATTCAGAAAGCAGACATGGCCACCGGAGCATGACGTGGCGCCAACAGCATGGGGCTACCAAAAATAGGATTGCTAGACTCGCCCACCAAGCAAATTTCAACAACGTCATCGGCCTTTCCGGGCCCCGGCCCTTGAAAACATCCCGCCCACCGTTCAGACCCAAGATGATACTAAAACGGTTTCATTCATCATTCGTTCACTCCATATGCAGACCGCACAGCAGCAGTGTGCAAGACCTCGGCCTACGACGGGCCAAAAAAGGGGGGATCAAGGAGGCGACCAGCTTTTCTCGTTCGCCAGCGTGGGTGTGCGGCGCTTGTTAGCACCGGTCCTAACTTGACTACGCGTTTTTGATCAATGCTTAGTTTGCTTACTACGTGTAACGACGGTCTTATGGTACATGGAACAGAGCGAGAATTTCCACGGTACAACGCTTTCGTCGAGTCGGGCATAAGACCAACCTCGTGAGCCAGCTGATGTAGCAGTACTCCTGCTTCATCTTCTCGTTGGCGATGAGGAGCAAAGCCTCCTCCGACGCCTGTTTGAAAGCGTGACGAGCGATTGGGCGTTTCACTGGCCGTCTCAGTTTCAAGACCAACAAGACCAACAAGACCAACAAGAGCGTGTGGACAACAAATACATGGAGGGAGGGGTCGTAGCATCGGCCACAGGAAACAGGCGGCTGCCGGGCACCATCAACCAGACACACACACGCCAGATGCAAGATGTTTGGCTTGTACGACAATCAATGTGCGTTAATCTTCGGTTGCCGCTGCACAAATGGAGGCCAACATTCACTTGGCGTGCAGTCTACCGCATAGCGGGGAAATGTTACATGGTACGAAAACATGGTACCAATGGCATTTTTCTAGTTCTGATCGATCACCTTGAAGTTTCCTGTGGATCCCAGGGAGAGTCCGTGGTTCCAGTTGAAGTCGTCGTCGTTGTACATATACGCCTAACGAGAGGTTTCGTGGTTGATACGGACCGGGCGTTGTTTGTTTTAAGGGGTTAGTGGTCACATCTTGGGCGCGCAAGTGTCCGACACCGGCCGTGAGAGAGATTAGGGAATGTCCAGAGTTGTTCGAGCTTGGGGGTAGTGAGCGACGTGCAACGGAGGAGGGTTAACTATTTTATTCACAATGTTTTTTTAGGCTACCGCCGAATCTGCTTGAATCTAGCTACTATTACCTCCAAGCGTTTTCTGTGGCTTTTGTTCGCACAAGAACAGAGTTTTATCTCCACGGATTTAGGAAAGCTACAACATCCACCTCCCGAATGGCGAGGCGTTCGAAGCAGAACACCACACAGGATTGGCATCCTCCTCCCAAACTGTCGAATAAAATAACTCTCATTCCCTCTACAACCATCGCCACCCCCTCCTCCTACGATGACACAACGGCTGAGCAAGCAGTTCCCGCTGAGAAGAAGTACGTGCGTTCGGCCTCCGATACATCTGTCTGTTTATTCCAGGTCACCTTGACGGAATTGAGGTAGATGTTGACGTCCTCGAACTGCTTGAGCAAGAAGAAGCACGAAGCCATGCATTGCCGCCCGGGGATGGTGTCGCACTCGCTCGCAGATGCCCCAACAAGCTACAGCCACGGGGAGAGGTAGGACACGATAACGGTAACAACAACAGGAACAAAATCATCATAATCATTGTCATCATCTCACCAGCTACAGTTACAACAACAGTAGACCACCCGCACCAGCAGCAAACAACATCATCATCATCATCATCATCATCATCAACAACAGCTACAGTTACAACAACAGACCAACCGCAGCAACAACAACAACAACAACAACAACAACAACAACAACACCAGTACGTCTGGTTCGTGAGCACCACACGCGGGGTAGAAGCAGGCCAGACAAGCGAGTGTGGCAGAATGTCGATCACATCCTTTGCTCGCCTGAAAGTACTGTTGGGCCATCTTGAGGTGCTCCCTCGAGCCCGTCGCCTGCCCGATCGACGCATTCACCACGCCTGGTGCACACAGAAGAAGGACGGGTTGGAATCACCAAAACTCGGGGAAGTAGTTCAGCTTGAGGCAATTTCGGAAATATGCCAACTCTCACCCCCGCCAACCGTGCATCTCTCGCATGGCGATCAGATGCAGACAGCCCTACTACGAAAGGAAAGGGCGCACCACCTCACCTACTATAGAATGGTTTCGTGCTCCGTACTCTGGATTGTTTGGGTTGCTCGCCCATACAATAACTCTACGCCTGAAGTTGGAAAACAATTTTCAAGTCTTCCGGCTCGAGATCTCGGTCGAAGACAAACGACCTGTGAGAGTTACCCGGAGGATGGGTGGAAGGGCACTTTTCCCCGCATTTTTTAAGCCCTATACCCCCGGCCACCGCGGAGGTGACCGCGGTACATACCTTTAAGAATGTATTCCTGCGGGGTGGAGGGCTCCAAGTCCTTGATGAGGTCGTACGCCTCTTGCAACCCTTCGTGTTTCAAATAGTAGATCACCTAGAACAAGAACCGAAGCAACGCGGACCAAGCCAAAGGGTAACAGCGAGGGGGGAGGGGGGGGGTACATGGACAGCGCGTAAGCGATGGTACATGGACAGCGTGTAAGCGCTGTCGCTCCAATGGGTATACAAACCTGCACCCCCATTGTCTGTGCTACCATTTCCCATCAGTGCCAATCAAATACACCAACAACCCCAACATCATACCAATGGCACACCACAACCGCGGAGATGGCGGCCGTACGTTAACTCCAAGGGCTTCATCAATGGACATAGTTTTGATAATCTGCAAAGAGTGACACTGTATACCAATACCGTTCACCTGGTTTAGATACGCCACACCGAGGTTTCACGCAAGCGGCGGCGTTTATGACGGCGTTATCTCGACGAAAATACCTGTTTAATCGCTTCTACAAGGTTCGGCCAGATGGAGGTACTGGATAGAGAGATCAAAACGGTTTTTAATGTGAAGACAGCAACAACAACAGCGGCAACAACACAGGGGTGCTTGCTCACCAAGTTGAGCCTCGCTTCCGGGATGAAGTCGACGAGAGGGGGAAGCACCTTGAGAGACTCCTTGCCTTCGGAGAACACCACCGTGTTGTGGCGGATCAAATCATTCGCCTAGAGAGTAGGTTTCAAGGAGTGCCATTAAGGGTGGGTTTGCAAGGAGGTTAAATGCCAGCCTCGGCAACTTGGACATCAAACAGACCCCGCCCGCGGCCTCGGGTTGTACCTCACAAAGCGGGGAAATGATTCCATGCTCTTGGCTGGTTTGCCTAAGGCTGTCTCCCCTCACTTACCAAGAAAGATACAACAGGTGTTCTGCTGGCTTCCCAGAAGACTCACGGTGTCGTGGATAAAGCACAGGATGGTTTCTAGGGTGAGTTCGTTTTCTGGGTAAGGAAAGAGCCAGCGGCGGCGAGGGTCAAGGGAAGAAGCCACATAGCTACCCAATTATATCCAGGGCTTGGGCCTGGGCTTCAGTCAGGGCTCAGGTCGTTCCCGAGAGGCATCTCGCAGGGTTAAGGCCACGGTAACGGCTGGGCTTGAGTTGATTATACCCGCGCGGGGGTAGCGTAAAACACGCCTGTAGGTTGTGTCCTCGGTCGGAGAGGGCCTTGAGCTCCGTCTCCGCCGCCTTTCCGTTGTACAGGCGGAAAACGTTGCAGGCCTAAAAAGAAGCGCACCGCCGGGCAGGAGAAGAAAGGATGTTGAGTGAGAGAGTTCGAAAAGCGAGAGTATACAGAAGAACGAAATCACGAATCAACAAGCTGGCAAATAACGAGCACAAATGGAGGGAACAACTTCCCTCTCCTGAAACCGTAGCATTACGTAGCATGCTTACGCCACGTACCGTAGAACAGGCCATCCCCCTCCCACGCGCACACACTCCCTCTCTTGTATTATCTCACTTTGAGGTTCATGGCGACCGCGCTGTCCGGGAAAGCCTGCAGGTACACGGCGAGGATCTCCAGAGACACGTCGTAATAGTCCAGCTTGTAGTAGCACATGGCCACGTACACGTTCAACGCGAGGTCGTCCCGATTCTCCAATAAAAGGCGCTTGTAGATGTCCGTTGCCTGGATTTTTCATTTTCATGTTTCATCGCGTGGATTCTGCGTCAAATCCTCAATGCGTGCATACGTTTGTCGGTTTAATCGAGTGCGTTATGAGTTTTCGTCCTTGCTGATTTTACTATCGTCGAAGTACTACTTTTTGCGACGGCCGCACATTAAACCGTGCTACAAACTGTTCTCTGTTTGATAGGTACGAAAATCAACTCAAAATGAGGAATTCTCACACGTGATCGCGAGGTATGCTTGAATCGATGCGCTGGGACGTAGTAGTTCTCATCCAAAGGGCCCCCCTACAACGGCAAAGTCTGTTGGATGCGAGCAAACCTGGAACTTTCAACGGTCATATCTGGGCGAAAGCGTAAGTGTTGAACAGTAGCTGTGCAGCACTCGACGAAGCAACTGGCCGCCAAAACACCACGACGATCTCTTTTTTTCAGTCTAGCGCTTTGTTCCCCCCACCTCTTGGAAGTGGCTCCTCAGGTAGTGGATCGCCGCGAGAGACAGCTGGTCTTCGTTGGTGTCACTGAGCTTCTGGTGGTACGTCATGAGCTTGTTCTCATCGAGCAGCTTGTGCGACACGTGGAACAACAAGCGATTCTTCAGGGCGCACTCGGGGCCCTTTTTTGCAGCCTCCTCCGCCTGCGTGCAGTAGATAGAAGGTTGGGGTACCCAAAGCCCGACATGTTGGGGGGATGGGTGGTTGGGTCATATAAACGCATGGCGTAATCGGTAGACGATAGACCTCGCATCCCTACAATGCCGGGACGGAGCGATATGCCGGGCTTTCGCCTGCCCGGACTATGTTTCACAAGGAGGTACCAAGTCATCATCCTTGCGTTTGATGTGCCAAACCGGGAGGGGGTGGCGTTAGTAGGATAAAAGAAACACGAAATTTAGCTGTTTGATTGCACGTGAGTTGGGTAATAACTCGACAAAGCTGATGTATGGCAAGTGTCAGAGTTTCTTGCAGCCACGGGTGTGCCGTGGCCTCTTGAGTCTCATTCTCCGACGTTATCCTCCGTTTCGTAGTCTAGGACGATTGAAGAGCCACAACAGAGGAGTAGGACTCCTGTCACTATGCCCAATCTTTTTTGTCGTTGCCCCGATCCCCGATAATCCGTGCTTGCGCAGACTACTTGACGACACAGCTCACCTTGTCGAACATCTGCATGTAGTAGTAGCAACATGCCAGAAACAAGGTCACCTCGTCCGCCCCGCCAAGCGACTCCAGCTCCTGCGATAGGCGATATGTGTTACTCGTTAGCAGGGGGCCGGAACGTATGGTCGTTCTCACGGAGGGTAGAGTACGATGAAGCACACGATGCCGCTGCAGGGGATTGATCGGACTTCGTGCTCGTGTTTGCTGCGAAAGAGGCCATTGGGGTGCTGCAGCTACTTCGAGTATACATATGATGAACGTTTCGTGACGGAGTTCGTTGCCCGCTTGTCGTCTCGATCGTCGTCGTCGTTTTTTTAAGGTTTCGGTTGCCGTAGTCGTCTTTTCCGTTGAACACCACTGCTCCGTTTTGGTCGTGCATGAAACTTGTTCCTCCGCACTGTCCCATCATTACGACACAACTTCCCGCTGTCTTAGGCCAAAAAACCTGGTGCCCGCGTCAGATGTGTGAAACGCAAACACCACGACAAGATGCCCGTGAACCCCCCCGACGTGCTACTGCCCGCCTTCAAACGCGACCACGGTAGGTACACTTTCGTTGTACCTGGTAGGCTTCGATGGCTCGTTGGTAGTTCCCGAGATGAAAGGCGCAGTACCCCAGCCACATGAGGGTGTCTTCAAGGGTGTCGTCTTCTCCCGACCGCCGGTTGAACTCTAGCAGCGTCACTGCGCCGGTGAAGTCCCTCGACTGACGGAACGGAGAGCCAAGAACGAGAAATAACGTGAGAATGTCGTCGAACAATACAAGTTGACAAGCCACCATAGTAAAACACTATCATATCGTGGAGGTCTGTCGCGGGTGGTGCTACCCTCCATAGTCAATCGCGTACACCTACATGAAAAACCGTACCTGAGGTCATCACACAGGAATTTTGCTGACGATGATGTTGAAAGACTACGCATGTCTTGGGCTTGTTTGCAGGCTTACCCTATGACTGATGTCCAGTGCATGCGTACGAACGACCAAAACCCCCCACTACGACGGAAGGCTCTGCATCCAGTCGTCTTCAAGTCCGCCGCGGTACTGCTGTGCATAAAACCTGTCATGGCTCTTGCGATGCCTGATGCTACAGTATGCTCGGCGATCACACGCACGCGATGCCTAGTTTTCGAGGCTTTGTCTCCACCCACCTTGACGTAATCGCTGAGCTCCGGCATCTTCTGCTGCCCCGGCGGCCCCTTCGGTTTGCTCCCCTTGCCTGTGCACCAACGGCCCACCAAGGTTGGGTTGGCGCGGTACGCGGAGGCATTTTCTGCGACATGAGGGCGTCCTATGTAGACCATGATTCGTCGAAGCCCGACTATTGACGTGCGTGTCGTCGCTGGTTGCATGTGCCCCTTTGCCTGCATCAAACGCCTCAACATTACATATCTGTCTGTTGACTTCGATTATACCCCTGTAAAAGTCAATGGTTCCCGCAAAGAAATACATCACAATGCGACACCCTACCACAGCATATTGCTCCAAGACCTCTGCCGTAGACTTCCGACAAGTACCATGAGCACTCACGCAAGAGCATTTTTGCAGAAGTCTTTGCCTTGGCCGTGGGGGGCGCTCTTGTCATCATCTTCCCGGCTTGCCCGCCCCTTGCCCGCCCCTACCACCAACAGCAGGAGCCGATGATGACGATCTTCAACGGAGACCTGGGGGTCTATTGACCAGATCTCCGATGTTTGGGTGTTCCTACCAAAGGGTGTATCCTTCCGTTTTCGTGCGTCGCACGTCCGGCGTCCGGATCCTCCAGCAACTCCTCGTAGGGGCAGGACCAACACCTCCACGCCGCCACACGCCAATGAAGGATCCCAGTGACACAGCAGACTTCTTTCTCGTCAAGATCTTCCCCCCGGTGCTTTTATGTAGAAACGTCTGCGGACGAACACCTGGCCTGAAGGATCATATATATGTTGTAGTACGCGATGAAGTGCCGCGTCCAGGATCGAAGCGAGATTACCTAATAGAACTCTCTCTATCAAGTAAACGTGCGCAAGGGGGCGGTTATCAAAGAGAAACAGCAGTATCTCTTGCCAAATAAGAGTACCCGCGAGACATGCAATCGAATCGCATCATCGGAGATCTTGGGGGGTCCGCACCTGCTGTAGTGCCGTGTATTTTTGTGCCCCTGTTTTATCCCTTTTGTCGACCCCCCCCGCGAAGTGTCCTCGTCGTGCGTGCCTCCTGAAAATGCTCAGCAGTCCTTCGGCCGGATCACTCATCACGCTTCACACCTGGGTCTATATATCATTGTCGCATCTATTCGGCGGGGCAATTGTCTGGCAAGCGTCCAGTTCATCGTCTTCTTTTTGGGCTCGGTCAAGACGTCACGACACATCATCTGTACCACAGCTCATTTTCGCCGCGAAGAGCCTCCTCTGCAGCTAGGGAGCCAGGCTGGAGCTAGGGAGTAACAGAGCAGCAGCCAGTCGTGTGCGGGAGGAGTGCGGGGACGGCGGCGGCGTGCCAGCAGGAAGACCGCGCTCATCATGTCTTCCGAGGTCTCAGCGAGAAATCCAGAGTTGCTCAAGGAAGAAGACACGGCTCGCCCAAAGTTCGTCAATCGCGGTGCGTTGCGGCGGAAAACCTGAAAATTAATGTTTTTCAACCGAACTCTCACATGTTTTTTTGTGGATCTACAGCAGTAGGAGACGGTCGGTCGTTTCGCAAGAGAGAGGAAGCCAGAAAAAACAAAGAAAACGCGATGTCCCGTTGTCTTTTGCCTCCTTCCATAGTCAGGAGCACCCATTGGAGTCTCCGCTTTCTCCTCGAGTAGAGCTGCCGTTTCTCCTCGAGTAGAGCTGCCGTGGCTTGCAGCTCGCGGTAGTTTTTTCGAGCCGACCGACCGCTCCTGACTCCTGACTATCTTGCCGTACCGCCCGCTGAGTACACCACATCAACAGATCAACAGCAGTGGGGTACTGTATCGCTCTGTCAAGGGATTGGCCGGTAATCACGCTACGCCAACTTCGTTCTGTAGCGCAGCTACATCAGTACAGAGTGCCGGCCCGCTCATGAAACACCTATTTTGAGCGAGGGTCAAACCTTAGTGTTCCCACCACTGGGCAAAGGCTATGTTGTACTTGTATAAAACAGATACAGCAGTGTGGTCCTGTGGTCCCGGTATAAGAAGGCTCACCTCCCATACATAGGTGTCCAACAAAAAAATATATATATTTCGCGCGAAGCGCGAAAAGAAGGGTCTGAGAGAGACATCACAGCAAGCGTAGATAGATATGGATGGAGCCTACGCCACCACGTAGGTCACCAGTGCGCACGCTCACACCTCACCCGATACCACCAGTCAGCCAGGGGATGAATGGGAGAGCTGTTTAGCTCTCATCATCATCAGCTCAGCGGCAGCAGTGCTGCTGCTGCTGCTGCTGCTTGCTGTTGCTGCGGCGCTCCTGCTGCTGCTGTGCATGGGTGCGCACTTGCTTTCTTCGCTTTCGCTACTAGCAGAGGGCAACAGGCTCGAAAAATTGGGCCCGACCCCTCCCACGACGTGCGTATTTGGCCGCCCATGGCTTACAGCGCTGTGTACGTCTCACTTGTTTCTGTTTCTGGGGTGCATCTGCTGTGGATCGGCCGGCAGACGAGAGACAGCAGACAAAGATCTCACTTGTGTGCACTCGCATGTTCCCTCGCTTACGCTGCTAGCAGTAGGCCTCGGGGTCTAAAAATAGCTTCCGACGCCAGCCATGATGTGTGCCTTTGGCCGGCCTTGGCCTACAGCAGTGTCTAGGCCGCGTTTTCTCTGTTGTGGGGATACGTCTGTGCGGGAAGCTCCAAAGATCGGTAGGGTGAGGGTGATGCAGACGGACCGCGGGTTGACTTGCGTCGTCACTCGCTTGTGCTGCCGACAGCAGGCAACGGGCCGCAAGAGTCCCACCCAACGCCTCCCATGATGTATGCCTTTGGCTGCCCTTGGCCTACAGCAGTCCGTATACTGCTGTGCTGGTTGTATCGTATGTTGTCTACGTGATGTGTATGGTGCTGCTGTGCGAGAGGATTTCAGTGATTCTGCCGAGAGCGTCGTGCCCATCGCCCAATCATCTGTCTCTGTCTTACGAAATGTCTTACAAACTTGACGGGTGATTGGTGGGAGTCAGGCATCTACCCGGCTCTACCCCTCTAAAACATAGATAATTGTTGGAAGTTCTTCCGTGTCTTACAAAAAAATTGCCCTATTTATGGGTGCTCTGCCTATAATAATGCCGGTCCAATAATGCCGATCGCCCCATGTGTAATAATGCCCGGTGATATCGGCTGGACCGGCTGTAGCCCGGTATACTGTAACGCCGGTACCGGCATTATAGAGGCAAATTCCACTATAGTGCCGGTTCGAGGGCCCTCTGGTCCGTGAATAATGCCGGTTCTCAAGAAAATCTCACCTGTAAAGGCCTAAAAGACTCGAAGTAAGCCTAAGCGTCCAGCCGGCCTTTGTCCCACTCGCTGCAAAGACCGCTGTGGTTGTATCCTGTGATTTTATGAATATATATACAAATCCTTTGCTCGCGCACGCAGCGCACACCAACACGCAACACACACAACTTCGCGGCCTAAGATAGACCAAGATGGCGATTATCGCGGCGCATACCTCAATGCTAGCCCGACAGGCAGACATTAGCTGGCTACTTTGACAAGATGTTATTGGAAGGGCCGCAGAGCAATGCTGCTAAGTTTGAATATTGTTCAGCACCGGTAGTAATGCGCGGTCGTGTTGTTGCTTTGGAAGCAAATACGGGTATTGTCCCAATAATGGTGTTTGAGTTGTGTTGATTGATGTGCCGGAACTGACGTTGTATATTTGTCGGTTATTGCGTGGTACAGCAGTACTGCTGTGTCAATATTTGGTCGGAGGGGGCATGGAACGTAGGCGGGACCAGTTAGGAGAAATGTGTGCATTCAGATGTTCGTACTCCGGATGTTGCTGTGAAAAAAAATGCGAGTCGTGTTCAGGTGGTGCTGGTTTTTTGCTTTGTTTTCTTTCCCGATGTTTGCGCTATGCATACGATATTCTTAGTCTATATGTCTGTATTGTTGTATGTGTATTTTTGTGAGTTATCGGGTCAAAACAACAACTTAGGGTGGAACACGTCAAGAGGAGTTTGTGCACTGACGCTGCTGTGTACAGCACGACAAAAAGGTGCTGCAGCAGACCAAAGATATAATGAGTGTTGAGCCACGGCCCATCGATGCACGCGCCTCTGAATGATGCTCGACCGCGGCAGGCTTTCCAAACCTCCTGCCACGGCATCCACGTCGCATGGATGGTTGAGGGTTTTCTATGATATCTTTTTCGCCTGAGTTTCTCAACCCCCCGTGCAGGTTCTTATAAGTGGCGGCGCGATGTGATACGCATATGACCTGGAGACCGTACACTTTGCACGTTGTTGTCAGCTCGCATATCGTTTACCTCATCTGCCGACGCTCATGTTTGAGTACTCCGTGTTGGCCTTGCCTTCTTTCCCTTTAGCATTCGCACCAAGCCTGCGTACTTCCACGCCATACCTTTTGCAGAGTGACAGCAGTCTCGTGTTCGAGCGATGACAACGCGCCTTTTATTCTACGCCAGTGTACACAATGTGCCTTTTTTTTGGCATGTTGCCACCGCTGTTCTTCTGTTCTAAACGAGTTGAGAGCACGACCACGCCTATTCCGAGGGTCCCACGCCGTCGTGTCTATCAAAGGGCCAGAATAGAAGGCAGAGTAGAAGACCACGCCCGTTCGTTGTTGTCTCTTGTTCATCTTTGAGATCGCGGGCTGCTGCGAAAGGTGTTGTTATTGCGGTGGCCCACATGGCATAGACCGATGTGTGGCTGAGCTATTTCAACTCAAGCATACCGTCATGTTATCCGAAACGTCCAAACGTACAGTTTGCGTAGAGGCCCAACCAGTGTCATCTTCTACGCTGTTGGTGGGCGGCCAACCAGCCGACGTTTGAATTCGCGATGACCCCGCCCCTTTTGTGTAGCGCTGACATGTCATATTATTGTGTGCGCCTTCAGAAAACGGAACTGGTTGTCTGTCAACTCCGAGGAAAGCAATCTCACGAACAACGGTACAGCATTATTACCATCGGAAGCTACGTGGGTATCTGTGTACTTGGTCCTCATGCCTCTGGTGTCATCACCTCTGAAGCACGTCACAACAACAGTTACTATATAAAGACAAGCTCAGTGGAGGCGCGGGGTGGACACAACAAAATAATTAGACTAGACTCCCTTGTTTGCTTCTGGTGAGGCCTGTATCGGCGAGCCCTGCCATCCATCTCACTGCACTAGATACTGTAGCGGGAAATGCTTCCTATTCGGAACACCACGAACGCTAGTCAGTTCGCTCTGATTGCGACCCCATGAAAGCAACGATCATAATGTTTTCGTTTGATCGGCTGTGATGCGTGCAGGTTTGCTTCGGTGGGAGAGGGAACGGAAAGCTTGGCTCGCGGGGGGTACCGGCGGGCCCGTCGGCAGGCGAAGGTACGTAGGAGAAGGCGGTTCCATCTATTAAGTGCCCCCCCCACTCCCTCCTAGCGAGGTCAATGGTCTAACGACTACGGCATGCACGACTATGAGTACCCCACCCGCTCCGGCTGACTCCGCATGCTTACTCTTTGCTCTTTTTGTATCCGACAATATGCAAAGCGTAGTTGTTCCGAGATATTGGTGTCCTCAAAGCGGCGATGACTGCGATGTCTGTGTGGCTTGAATGTCTCAGATGTGAAGGCAAACGCGAATGTGCTGCCATCTTGTTTCAGAGATAACTGCTTAACTGCTTGTGGTGTGCACATGTAAACTAGCAGACCAACAGCTCTCCTCTCGAGGAGCACAACCGTGAGTTTCATGGTTTGGGCCTTGGCGATGCTTTTATCAACGGCCGGCGTCTTTTGGGCTAAGAAACGAGTCATACAGACCGCTAGCCGCTGCGGTTTTCGCCCTAGGTTGTACTCTGCTACTGTTCCGATTGAGATTTTCGTTTTTTATCAGCTTGACGTCGTTGTCGTTGTCGACTTCTTCACTTGCGAATGCGCTACGGACCCCCCATCTACCTACTCAGCACCCATGCATAGCCGGGGTTGGCGGCCGCGTGTACGTTGTGTTTCTCGTTTCTGACCCTAAGAGCTCCGCTTTCATCCATGCTGTGGCCCTTGGGTATAGAAGCTCGCGTAAATGATTCCACGTTGATGGAAGACCCTTTCTTCTCCGTTGTCTCTCAGGGCTCGAGCGCGCACGATGGACGTGGACGAGGTGATCGACGACCTGTTCTCGGGGCGAGGAGGCACGGGTAACCTCCCGCAGTCGGTCCCACTCCCTCAGATGATCGACCTATTGGTGGACCTCTGGGAAGCGGAGGGTCTTTTCGACTGACTCGTTGACCGTGCTGTCTTTGGTTGTTGGGTGGGTGTGAAGACGCGGCGAGAGTTCGCTTTCTCTTTTTCTGGTGCGAATGGATGGACGGACTGACGCCGTTTCCGATCTTGGGAGGCGGCCGGACTGAATGAACACCGTTCGAGTGATGTTGGAAAAAATTGGCTGAAAGCTCATTCGGGTGGATGGAAATTGGACTGGACTCTGGATGGGACCACTGGGAGCAGACGCCCGGAGGGGTTCCTCCGGAAAGACCATACGTCTAGGATCGTTCTTGTATGCGATGCCTTCACGTTGACGCAAGTCGTGGTAAATAGGTATATTATGTGTGTCCTGTTCGTGTTGTCGTTTTCTTTGCGTGTTTTTTGTTCGTGGTGGAGAAGGTTGAACGGGGGGGCAAATGGTGGGCCGAGGGGGGGCAAGAGAGAGAGAGAGAGAGAGAGAGAGATACCCACTTGCTGCGTCAGTTGATGTTCCGTGTTTTGAAATGCTTGATGTTCCCTTTTTTTTCAAAGAATATCAAGCATTTCTTGGGGTGTGGCTTATTCGTGTAGCGTCACGACTCGCACCTGTACCTGTCCAGCCTGCCTCCGAAATCCGAAAGTTTGACGGTTAGAGTCCAGCCCTACTGTGAGATGCTGCGTGCCCCGTACGTACACGTCAGAGCTCCATATCGTTCCTGGGTACACTAGAGACCTCTCTGCTAATTTTGTACGATTACGACTTCCTTTTGTGCTTCTGTTAGGAAAAATCCCGGCCCTTCCCGTCGCCTTTTAACCCAAACCCAGACGTAGGTAGGGTGTTCAGTTCCATTCAATCTCGCCATTTAGGCGTAGCTAGAGCTATGTCGTGATGTTTCGCGGGTATGTATTGTGGCAGAGAAGCCGTTGAGTGCGCTCCGCTGCCGTTACTGTAGGTGTGTTTTTGGTGGCAAGTGCGTTGTACAGTAGTAGAGTGATGTATGCATAGGTGGCTGTGGGTGGTGTGGTCGGAGTTGGCGCGCGACCGACCGGCCCGTATTTTGTACCATGTGCCCGCGGTTTTTCCCCCCAGCGGGAAGGGTTTGATAGCTGTCTGTTTTTTTTTGTGCGCGGCACACGGTGCTTGGTGCTCTCGTAAAGAGTAAGTATTGCAAGGTATTGAGCCCACGGCCGTCGCGTGCGGCGTAGCTATCGTGTTGCCACTGCTGGCGTTTCGTCGCGTACAACATAACGCTGTATTTGTTGTGTTTTGTGTATGCATTCTTCTATCGTATCACACGCAATCACCACCTCTCGTGCACTCTGTTGTTGGGGCCGGGGGGGTAGACGCGCGGGTCCTGTGAATCCCAGACATTTGTCTCACTAGGCGATTCGAAGCAGCTGTTTTATTTATGCCGTTGTTGGCTTTTGCTTGAAATGACCACTGATAGTTTCTGTGTCCACCTGTGGGCACAAAAATGTACAATAAAAGTAGATGACATTAGTGGGGTGGGTGGAGCCCACCCATGAAGGAAGACGGCGGAGTCATGAAGAAGGTTTTCTGTTCTGTCTATTTCCTTTCGCATGGCTACGTATGTGCACCTGGAAGGAACAAGGTAGAGATAAACTCTTTCGGCTGAAGCAGGTATGGATTACATCATCATGTTTGCATCCCGGTTAGGGCGTCGCCGATCCACGCTTTTGCTTGTTTGGTGTGAACTTAACACCCAACAAACAATTCGGGTGGTGGCAACAACAGAAGCGTCTGCCCTTTCCCTATATGGAATCCCGATGTGGCAGCTGTTCTTCTCTTTAAAACTCTTCATCCTCGCTTCCAGGGGACGTTTCTACGTCTAAGATTCAATTTATGTTTCAGCCGATGTAGTTATCAGGTTCTGCCCCATTTTCGCCGTGTTGCACCGATCTGCTCTTCTTACGAACAGAAAATATTTCTGTAAAGGAATTATTCACTGCTGTGATTGTAGGTGTACCGGTACGCATGCATGACGTCACGGAAGGACTACCCACTCATGACGGGACCAACGCGTTTTGTCGGACACATGTTATATTATTCCTTAGTTCTCTTGTCGACAAAAACTTAGGAGTAAAAACAAGTAAACGGACTTTTTGTGGGGGCAAAAGAATGCCGACGTCCATGTTATTACCACGTAGCGACGCACTGCTACGCGATTACAAAGTTATGCATGTAGCGTCCATCGCACCCGAAAGTCGGACTGTTACTTGCGTACCCATACTCCTCTTCCGGACGAAACAATGACTAAACTCTCAAACCAAGTCTTGTTCGGGAAAATTCGTCACATGAGGGGCGTACGCAAACCGCCGACCGCGAGGGGGGGGGGGGGGTAGGGGGGGTGAGAAAAGAGAGAAAACGCCGTCTGAAAATGCATGTTGCAAAAAGATATTTCCGACGCGCGAACAACAAGCAAGCGTAGGCTGAGAGTTACGGGCTAGTACAGCGTGTGAAATGCAGCATGCCGTGGTACGATGGGCGTTCAGACGATCCCATCGCAGATCACCGTGATAGATGGGTACCATCGACATCATCATCACCACATCGTGGGAAGCAGAATCCCGACTACGCCTTCGGATGTGACCGCGACTGTAACGGCAACGTCGGAGGCGAGATATTTGATCCACCTTCTGGTGATGAAGGCGGTGGTGACGGTGGACGAGAATGGGATATAGAAGGTCGATATCTCGGAGGAGGTGGTGGTGAAGATGATGACACAGCTGCTCTGCGCTTGGTGGAAAAGGTTTTGGCGAAACACTCGAAGCGAGATCGACGGCCTTCAACGGCGGTAAGATGAGATATTCATACAGCAGCAGCAACATGAACCAACCCTTCCGCCTTGTTGACGTGTGTGTGTGTGTGTGCGTGGCATTCCGCACGCTTTGGTTTAACTGATTACGACATGTGCCAGCGGCTGTATTGGGCTTGGACGACACATTTTCGTTGTTAACGAGATTCAGACTGCATATGCGCCGTCTACTGCTGTATGTAGTACCGTGACAATGGTTGTACGTACTGCACCTATTTTACAGTACCATACGGCACCGGTGCCGCCGCCGCCGCATGGCATGGTACAGTTTATGTGCCATGGAGGTGAAGGTACCTACAGCTGAGCAACCACATCGTTCTCAAAGGCGTGGGGGTGATCTCGGCGAGTTGCCTTAGAGATGTTTTGTCACACTCCCATCCATGTTCTCGTCGGAGTGCACGTTCCGAACATCGGCAAGTCACCTTCTGCGGTGCTTGCCTGAGTTTCATCCCGAGAAGGATTTAGCCATCAATTTCCCTCGTCAACCCTGAAGTCTACTCTTTCGAAGTGTTCTGGATCAGTCTATACCCCCGACCAAATACATAATATTCTATTTGTCTACAGTATAGTGTACAGCAGTAGTCCGCTACCTTTTGTGGGGCATGGTGACGGTAGAGTAAGACCAGCTCGTCGTGTGACGACATGCGAGCTCGCGTCCCAACATCAAAAGGGTGGGAGTAGTCTAGACAACAGGGGTGTTTCGGACTATTTGTATCCCTTGGAGTAGAGCATCTTCTCCCAGAAACAAAAGTGTGGAGGTGGTCATTATTGGCTGTATGTGTTGACGCCGAAACTGCTGTGTTTTCTTGCATGAAGATCCCCTACCCCATCTCGTGTGGTATACGCCTCGTATCGGTCTGGCCAACATGAAAGCAGCACGTCGACCTTTTGGAGCGCGTTGCAGTGCTGAAGACGCGAATGTTTGGACCCCAGGTGCGTACACTTAGCGCAAGTGGGGGTAGTTGCACTGAAATCCAACCACCACCAATGTACACGGAGCTCTCCGAAGGTAAATGTGAACGTATCACATCCATGGGACACTATGTAATGCCAGTTAAGCGTGTAGCCTACTAAGGTGGGCACCACTACGTTCTCATCTGAATGGTGCACAGAGGGAGAATATGTAGGCACGATAATTGATACCATCTCAGTCGCCGTCGCTGTCTCCACTCTCGATGAACAAAGGCCAATGCTACCACCTTGAAGCACCCTCGTTCGTTGCTACCACGGCAGATAGATATCGTACAATGCGCTTGTAATCGAGTTGGGGCGAATGCATGACAAAGCTGAATCCAACAACCCGAACCTCGTGCGTTCGGCAGAGCTCAGCCGCGCAGAAAGCCTTCAAGGACACGATCGTAGCGTGCAACTCCCTCGCCATGTCTGCCCTTGGTCGTGGCAACACGGAGCGCTGCAGAGATCTCTTGGAACGAGCGTTCCACATAGCGAGCAGCGAAACACGGCGACAGCGAAACAGCAAAAACAGCGACGGGAATTGTAGGAAAGAGGGTGCAAGTGGGAGCGGCAGCAGCGGCAACCCGGCACTCCAGATACTAACGCTTAACAACACAGCGTGCTTGCATAGGAGGTAATGCGGCGAAGCGACGGTAGATCAACGAAAAACTCTGATAATTAGTCGACACGGCTACACTAATCTCCCTTCGCACACCGCACTAAAGTTGTGTTTTTGGAGATACGACTTCCTCTTTCACGACAATGTGACCGTAGTCTATGTATGTAGTACCGCGTTGTGGAACAATGTGATGTTTCGGACGGGGTGAAGCAAGGTCAACTTGCTTGCTGGAAGGCCGGCCTTACGTGTGTTTAGCAATTCGTATAGGTGGGTCTCTACCGAATATGCAAACGAAAACAGAACCTGCCAGCATCGAGGCAGCTACACGAGCCGGCAGCTGTAGCCTCAATCATGGCCGCCAACCTAATCATTCGCCTCGTAAGTATTGTGTGCGCGGGTTGGGTGCTGAAACAACAATACCGTCTTAGCTCCAATACTGTCACACCACGAGGTCCGTGCGCTACGGTATATCGGTACATCGGAACCACCTTACAATAGGGCGGATTTTCCTCTTTGTTTCTTTTGTCTAGGCGCATCCTGCAACGTGTCCCTCTTTGAGTCTACCCCGTTCTGTTGTTCGCGCACTACGTTTTCTCGATACTGCGACGACCACGTGCTGTGACGCTGGACGCATGCACGAAGACTCGGCGAACCCAAGCGCGCTCTCCGGTGTCTAAGACGTGCGGCGGAGCTGGGGCGGCGTTCGTGTGGAAGCGAGCACCTCGAAGTAACGCACCTCAACGCTTGCGCCGTGCTGTCAGAATTGGGCCGGTGAGAGATAACACACAAATACGCTCGGGCGGTACCGCACAAATGGCACGAAAGCTTGGAAAAAGTTTACGAGCTGTTTCCGTACCGTCAGGGGGACACCACGCTCCCGATGGACTTTCCTTTCGCCTGCCATTCCTATAGCGCACGCAAAGTCAAGGGCTCACGGATAGGCTGCATCGAAAGAGGCACCGTACGGATGAAGCCTCCGACAACGTGTTCATTTATCGATGTTTTTCTCCTTGTTCTCTACCCTGTTTGTAGCCACGAAGAAGCGCTGGAGCACGCTAGATCGGCCGTGTACCATGGTCAGGAGCTCGAGGGAGCTGGAACGCATGCAGGCGTGGCAGCAGAGACGGGGAGAAACCAGGAGGGACGAGCATCGTCATCAGCAGGAGTCGGAGGGAGCAGAAAAGCACGGCTGGCGACGCTTGCGGTGTCTTACTACAATCTCGCCGTCGAGTTAGAGTACACACACCGCTACGAGGCGTGCCTCCGCTGGTGAGTGGGATCGATCGCTCGTACCGTTGAGGAGAGGGAGAAAGGTTGTGGGGTCGTGGCTGTGTTTTCAAGTGGGTATGAAAAATACGTGGGGGCCTTGATCGACGTGGGCGCTTTCTTCAGAGCTGAAAAACAAAGTCTAACGTGTGGGGCTTTGGAAACCGACGAGGGACTGGCGGAAATCTTCGAGCAACTGATGTTGGCTCTACCCCGTAGGGGGGTAACGTGTTTCGTTGTAAGAGCAACGTGCCCAGCAAAGTTGCACGGCCCCTGGTCGATGCTGGCGCTTCCATCCAAACATTTTGCGTCCTCTTGTCAAAACCGTCGGTGCTACACAACACAGGTATGGCGAGGCCGTCCAGCTGGCGCGTGATCAAGACGTGCACAACGAGGAGCTCTTGAAGACTTTTCAGCGATCTTTTGCTGGGGCAAGAAAGGTGGGCGAGTACCTGAAACTGGCCGATTGAAACACGTTGTCATCTGTGCCTCGCTGCAGGACTGTACAAGTGGATGGCGGCTGGACATCGTTATTTGTCAGTTATGGGCACTCTAGCATTGACGGTGGCATCACCACAACAAGACCAGGCTTCGGCTTCATGTTTTGCCTCGTCTTTGCTTCTGCCAACGCGTGCTTTCACCGAGAGCAGAAATATGCACCCCTCCAGCTGGGGCGATCAGGCGGCGCAAAGAAGGGTCCGTCGACAAGGGCGGTTCCCATCAGGTGCTTTTGACGTGGCACGGCTAGCATGATTGCAAGGAATGACGATCGGCAGTATTGGGTAGCATAACTAAGGTTTTCTATGCATGGTTCGCAGCAATCGGACTGAAACGCGATGGCTCGGTACCTCTTTCGTTGCCTAGCAGTCCGACCGAAGGTAGACACACGGTACACTTACTTACGATGACGCAGATTTGGAACAACCTAATAGGACCATTGGACATGCGGTCAAAGAATAGGGCGCTTGATACCTGATTGTCACAGAATACAGAAGCCAAAACCACACCATTAGACTAGGCAGCACTGACTAGTCTAGTCTAATGGTTTGGTTTTGGCTCCTATACCAGCTGATCGTGGGTCCGAGACCCAGGTTGGTTTCAGCTTTATATGAAGCATGTGGTGGCAGCGAGGCAGGTACCCGGACTTGGCTTCTTTGATCACAACAAGCTCGTCGGATGCACAGATCATGAGCATCAGCGAACAAGCTTTTCAACAACGTCTGAACTAACAACGCACCCACCACACGACATCTCCGCTACCACCCCCCCCGCTGCAACCAACGGTACCAAAAGAAGATATTACAGAGACCGTACCTCCAGCGGGGGGTATCCGTCTCCCTTCCGCGCCCTCGACCCTCTGGGTAATAACGCCCCTACCACTTCGGACGGCGGTTCGCCTGCAACCTACGGTGGCGGCAACGCCAACCGCCTGGGTCCCGAGCCCGGTAGTGGTGTTGAGCGTGGGCCGTATTCTCACCGACGAGCCGAGTGGCCCGCCTTCTGTCGAGCTCAGAGGCAGCGAGCGAGCGACGAGCGGCGGTCGCAGACAAGGAGCAACCACCCGAACAGCAGCAACTACCGAAGCTGTACTACCACGAACGGTCACGACGATGGCGGCGGTGGTGCAGTGCCGACACCAAATCCAAAAGCAATGTACCAGAGGGACTCTTTGCTGCGCCATCGCCAACATCATTGGAGAGGGATTCTTCAAGAAGAAATAGCCGGGAGGGACCTAGACAGAGCAGTCGGGACGGGGGCGCGACCACGGCCGGCGAGCGGCCGTGCTGCCGGTGACCCGACGATGCGACCAAAGCTGTCGCGAATGAGGCCGGCATCCGCCGACATCGTGAGGGAACGGGACCGAGGCGTACAAGGACGAACGTGCTTCGATCAGATTGATGTCATTCAGGAGGTTGCCGATGAGCCCTCGGTGGTGGAACCAACGTGGCAGCAGCACCAACAGCAGCAGAAGCAGCAGCAGCAGTGTCGGTGGCGGCAGCAGGAGCAGCTTCCTGGAGAGAGGGGAGGGGTAGAAATGACCGGCCCGCCTATGGAAAGCGCTAGGCATGTACCGGTGGTGGGTGTGGAGGTGGCGGGGACCAACAGCGGGCGGCAACAACGGCGGCGTGCCGCTGACTCTTCTCGACGGCCAAAAAGCGCCTACCCTCGACTGGAGGACGGGGGGGCTCGACCGGGGGGTGACGGCGCGTTGTTCGGAATGGGCGATCCGGGTAGCAGTTGTAGGAACGGCAACAATAGGAGCTCTCGCGTTGGTCGTATCCGGTCGCTCAGCGCACGAGCATCGGAAAGCCTCGCGTCGTTAGCGCCTCCGTTGAACAAGGCTTCACGTGATCGTGATGATGGCGATGACCAGCGCTCGGGAGAGTGGAGGGGGGCGAAAGAGTTGACTGTGACGAAGAAGGTGGAGGAGAACGGTAGGGTGGCGACCGAAGGAGTGGCCAACGACAAGTCTTCGACATGGCGAGGACCAAGTGGTAATGCGACGGGGACGATGATGACAAACAGCACGTCACCTCGGTCACGCTCGGAGAAGACGGGTGTAGTAGAAGGTAGTGACAAGCCCTGCAGCGGCATGGGCTTGCCTAGTGGCCAAACTAACCGCTTGGATTCTTCGAGGTCTGACTCCCAAAGCAAAAGAGAATGTTCTGTCGAAGAAGAGGTGGAAGCACCCCGGGAAACGACGCAGACCGATCTGCAGGGGCGAACATCACAAGCAGCAGCAGCAGCAACAACAACAGCAACAACAGCAACAACAGCAACAACAACGGCACCAGCGGCAGCAACAACAACGACAGTACCGACGGCAACAACGGCCGCGAGGGCGAGGAAGTCAACAAAGTTCAGGCAAGTTGCAACCCGAAGCTCTCCCTCGCGCAGCAAGAAAGGCGGTTCGCCGCCCGGCGGCAGGCAGAGAAAGAAACTACCTGGCAACAGGACAGACCAAGACAAGCGTCGAGAACCTACCCCTCGCGACAACGGTCGCGGCGGCAAGCTCTACCGTATCGATCCCGACTCCGACGGGCAACGGCAGCACCAGAGATCGACGCTTTTGGGCTGCTCGGAGCCCTGCTACCACGTCAACAACATCGATCCGTGTCTCGACAACGGCCGCGACGGCAAGCTGTACATGGAGCTGGACAACGGCCGTGACGGAAAGCTGTATCTCGAGACCGAAAGCGTCGACGGAGAAGCACACGGGAAAGACAAAGTAGCATCATCGCCTGCGGAGTGGGCGGCGGCGACGGTGAAGCATGACGGCGAGCAGGAGGGGGAACTTGGGGAAACGAGAGCTGAAAAGCTTGAAGCAAAAATAGTCGACAAGGTGGATTCGATAGAGCAGAGGGAAGCGCCGGGCAAACCGGGAAGCGTTGAAACGCCGCCGCCGGAACGACTTCTCGCCGAGGCTGCCAGGACCATCCAAAAGGCGGTGAGCGGCGCGGTTCTTCGACGACGGTCCAGTGGGGAAAAGGGAGTAGTAGAAGGTGGAGAGGGAGAACGCAGGAAGACATTACCAGAATTGTTTCTGTTGGACCGGGACAGGAGTGAGTGTCAGGCGCTGACGGAGAGGGGTCTGGGCCGCGAACAGCAGGGAGGTTTGACCCTGGGCACGGAAAGCGTAGCTGTTCCTGTTTCGGAGGTGAGGAGACGGAGTGTTGCGTTAATGTGGCTTTGTATCGCTCTGTGCATGCAACAATGTTTGTCAGACCCTATAAACGAGGAGCAAAGAGAACAATGACGCCATGACAGCAGTGCCCCCCCGTGCGCCAAAACCACGCCATATGAGAATGGCAGTATCGTAGCGCATCGTTCCCCATTCACTCCCCATCCTGAAGGACAAACGATGTTATTGCCCCCCGCCTTCCGCTCTTGCTCTTTCGGTACCCATGCAATGGTCGTATTGGGCGGGGTGGAGAACCTGAAGCTCTCCACTTTCTCGTAGTGCATATGTACATGATCAAGGAGTTCCACGAGACAGCTATTCAGTATACTAATGATGAAGTAGCCAGATAGGGGAAGCATGCCGAGTTGTTAGAAGATGTCATCAACATGCGACAGCGTACACAAGAGGTGTATCGGTCCGCCTCGCATAAAACGGTTCTCAATGAGATGGAGATTGCACAAACACGTGACGGCGCTTCGCGATTGGTGCTATGAGAGAATGGTCAGCAAGCTTCCGGCTGCTCCTCCGTCCCGGCCTTTGCCGGGATGAGCGATGTGCGGTCGAAACATGTCTTGAGTGCCCCCCCCCATCCCCGTCCCTCCGACTCAGGAAGTGCGTACTTCTGCCGACGCTGTCGCCAAGGAACGCCGCACCCGTGCGCGCGAGGCAATCAATCGCCACGTTCTAGCAGCCTCCGCCATTCGCACCTGGATCGCTCGCGCGTGCTTGGCGCGACGACTCCGCCGAAGGCGTCGCGTCCGAGATGACCTCAAGGTCCGGTGGGAGCCTGAGATCCACCGAATAGCGGCGACTCGGATACAGGCGTTGGCGCGAGGGGCGGCGGGGCGGCGGGTGCGGGGGAAGGTAGAGCGGGCGGCGGTCGAGATCCAGCGGGTTGAGAGAGGGCGGAGGGGACGTTCGGCGGCGAATGAGCTTGCTCGCAAGAGGTTTGTACTTTGATGAAGCAATGACGGGTGGGAAGCGGGTGAAATGAAGACCGCGGCAGTGTCTGGTCAAGAGTTCGGTGTTTGGTTCTAAGGCTCGCACCCGAAGTGTGATTGCCCCTAGTTGTGGATGACTAGAGAAACGCGTAGGTGCGCAGTGTGGATGTCAAGAAACACGTTTAGCTGACGACAGCGGGTACTCACCTGACGTAGTGATGCGCGACAATGTTGTGCCGTTCGTGCTATTTGGATGGCTCAACTCTTTCACGGGCATGAACGACAGCCTTGAGGAGCGCAGTGCGTCGTGCGAGGATATCCAGAGGTTGTTCCGGGGTCACCAGGGTCGTCAGCAAGCTCTGAAGAAGAGGCAAATTGCTCGGGAGGAGGACATGGCGCGCCAGGGCGCGGCGGGAGTGCTGCAGGGGGCTTGGCGTTGCCGCCCGAGCAGACGCCAGCTCGTCCTGCAACAGCAGCAGGAGCAGGATCACACCGGAAAGGAAAGTGCCACAGAATCATCGTTAGAAGGCGTAGTTTTGCCTTCCATGACACCTGCGGCCGGTGCAAAGCACAACCCTTCAGCCGAGGAGCCACCTCGCCAGCAGCTGTGGCAAGGAGCTGGAACGAGTGGTGCAGTATATAGCTTATGGGGCGCGTTCACCTCTCTGGTGGCGACAGCAGCGACCCGTCGCGTCGTGCGTAGAGCCGTCGGCCGGGCTCTCTTTTCTCCGGCGGTCGCCACACTTGCCGCTTTCAACAGAGGCTACCGCAGCATCTTGTCGTCGACGTTACCGACGTCACCGTCATCGAGTAAACGAATGATTACTCCACCCGACCCGGCGTCTTTCGACTGTGCGCTGAGAACCAAGACGAAGCTGGCCCTGGCCACCCGTAGGATGGCCGGGGCGGTACGCGCGCGCACAAGCTCGATCTTGGCCGTTCGATCCGTGGCTAGGAGTTTATTGGATGGTGTCCACGGTGACGGTGAAAGGGGGGCTACTGCTGCTGCTGCTGCGGGGACTGGTTGTGGTGGTGGCGCCACGGAAGACGACGAGAGGCGGGGAGGCGGGACGACGAAGAGGGTTGCTGAAGAGACTGTGTCTGTGGTGTTGGAGATGGCTCAGGTGTGTGTGTGTGTGTACCTCAGGCCTTACAGAATTCTCAATGAAACTTGAACACGTACAGGAAGAGTTGTATGATGTGTTCAATACCACGTGTCAAGATGGCGAAGATCGTTCACCTGCTCTGTAGCATTGGCGTCTTCCGCAGGCAGCTTGTGGCGGGACGGGACCATGACGTTGTTGGAGAACACTCGAAACTCAAGGAAGCTGCCGTGTGGACTCACAAGCTCCACCAATAACGCATTTATCTCCACTTTCGTCTTTTCGTTCTATACTCAGGAATGCCTGGAAGCCCTCAGCAGCCTGCACGATGATAATCCATTGGCTGGGCTAAGTGATGGAGCGTTCGCGGAACGGTTGACGATGGTTTTCTCGGGCACGCTTGAGGTAGGTGGAATGTGTCCGCCACGCGAGGCTACTCGAACGCGTACCCCCATAGCAACGTTGATATGACGGAGGGAAAAGCAAGAAATGCTCACGCCCTCCCCCCGCCTCCACCGTTTGGCAGAGCTTAGTAGACCACCTGGGTGAGATGGAAGCGTTGAACATGGCGCGTGGACAAGAAGGGAAAACGAGTACGGTCATTGGTGGTGACGACGGGAGTGGGAGTCTTCTGGCCTGTCTCACCCATGATCGGCATGATCCCTCTCTCCGACGACCCCTTGTCCTCCCCGCGGGGCTTCTCGGAGCGCTTGCTTCATCTGCGACGGCGTCTCTGCTGTCCCACCCTGACATCTTCGAGCTCGTCGGTCAGAATCTCAGCCATGACGAGGAAAACTCGAGTGGTGGTAGTGTTATTGATCGCCCGCGCAGTGGTGAGTGGGATGGGAACGGTGGGGAACGAAGCAACGACGAGGACTGCTATTCTCGACTCGTGGCGGAAGCGTACTGCACCTTCCTACTCGTTTCGAGGAACGGTGAAGGCCGTGGCGGCGGTGACAGCGACAACGGCGACGGTGCCAAGCTGTCCGAGGGCGAGACTTCCGAGCCCGGTTGTCAACAACCTGAGAAGGGCGGCGAAGGAAAGATCTCGATCACGGCTACGAGAAGGCCGCAACAACCTTCTTCTTCGCCGTCGCCTACTACGCTGACGAACGGGCGTTTGCAATTCTTGCGGTCGATCACTGAGCTGATCGACCGCGCTGCGGAAGAGATAGTGCGCGGTGTGGACTCGTGTGCTCGTCTTGGCGGTGGCAAGTGCTTCGACGACGACGTCCGCCGAATGACGAACGATCTGTGGAGGCTGGCCCGACGTCGAATGACACCGTCTGCCGCCGTCCGCGACGACGAAGACGAAGACGCGGAAATCAAGTGAGAGACAGAACTCTCTCAGCGTCTGTGCTACAGTGGTTTTTGATTTTTTTTTTTCAAACGCCCGTAGCCCGGGTGAAGTTCAGCTCTCCTCATTTACACGATTGTCGTCCGTAGACCGTGAGCCAGTTCTTAGGGGGGCTTGCTCAATATTTCGCCCGATTCCTCTGGAGATAAAATAGAGTGGTAGGTTGTCACCTGCATAATAGAATAAGTGTGTGAGACCCATATCCACGAACAGTGCTCTTCGTCTAGCCTTGTCCCCGGCTCGCGGCTAACTCGTGCTGGTCCCTGCTCGCGTACTGGACTTCTCTCGACTGCTACGTGTCGTGGGTAGGCGGATGACTCGCGCCGCGATCGTTATTCAACGATGCTCTAGACGATACCAAGCACGAAAGCCTAGATAAACGGCTACATCTCCACCGTTATCATCGGCCCTTGGACCGATTACAAGCGAGCCCAGCGCCACAACCGACGAACAGCAGCAGGAAAGGGGGGAATAATACGTCGAAAGGGCGAGGCTGAGGTCGGGGGTGATGGCGGTGGCCGGCGGGGGTCGCCAGTGAAAATGCAGTAGACGATTTGCGTGAAGATAATTTGGCGTCAGTGTCATGGTAGAGAATCGGTTCGCAGATCGTTTCTCGTTTCGTCTTCGCCAAGCGAGGGGAAAAAAACGTTCTCGGTCCCGAAGATGGCTAGTGGTGTGGTGGTGGTGGTGGTGGTATTACCCTATTGATGTGCTCGCAAGAGAGGGCGAGTGAACAAAGTACAGCTCGCACAGTAGTGACCATCGTGTCGTTGTTGTCGTGTACGAACGAGAAAGACAGGGTAGTCTAAAGTGGTTTGCCGATGTTGCCTCGCTTATTTAGCATTGATGGTGAGCTTGGAATGTACTACCCCGGTGGAGTTTCTTGGGATGGCGATGGCCTCTCTTCGAATCCTACTTCAGAACTTCAAACGCTGGCGTACATGCCTCTCGTGTTTAAGCTTTGGTGTAGGCGAAGACTACTGTAGCACGTAAGATTTTCCCGGTCGCACGTGGAAAGCCCGAATCTCTCTCTGCTCTCCGCGACCTCTGGTCGACAATGTGTCAAGTCTGTTGTTTCCCCTGAACACTGCCACATGCATGAGAGCCCCAAGATAGGATATTGTTTGAAAATGAAGCCATTGGTACATCACCTACGTCGTGTCGATACCTTCGACAAACGCACTACAGTGGTACATACACCAAGAACGACGGCGACGGAAAACGGTACACGTTGAAGACCCCGTCAAGGGCGTGGGAGCTTTCTTCCACATATTGGAACAAACCACTGATGGTGGGGATTGGACAGCATGCATACCTCGCCAACACTTTACTTAAGCTGCGCCCCTGCATGATGAGAAGATTAAATAATCTAATCTAAACTAGTTTTAGCCCCCAACCGCTGTAAAAAACACTGAACACGCTCTCGCCACTCAACGTGTGTATTTCGTATGCTGACCGCCCTGAGTGCAAATATCTCCCATCCCTGTGCTGCAAATTATCTACAACCTTTCTCGTCGCCGGCCACCCTGCCACACGCGTTAGCTCCCCTCTGCGTTCCATCTGATATTTTCTCGCTCATGAACCGTTCCGACACGTACCCGTCTGCAATACCAAGGATACTGAGAGACCACCAACAAGAACCAGAAACACAAAACCGGTAGCCTATTCCTAAAAATGCCGATATTAAAATAACACCCAGCGCGGTGCGGCACAACGCACGCAACCGTTGCCAACATTTCCATCTCGGAGCGCCGTACAGATCCAGCCGCCGGAGGCCGCCCGAACCAAAGTGCGCCTCAAAAACTCGTTTGCATAGCTGCGCCGCGCGTCCTGACGCGTCCGGTCCCTTGCCCCTTCACAAAAAAAATAACGAATCCCAGCCTTCTTGAGTAATGTACAAACGTATTTTGGTTACTATTGCCCCCCTTTTGCCGTGTTCCTTGTCGGTACCCTCGCCCATGCCCACCGGCCCAAACCCCAAAACAAGCCCCGTACACAGTACTGTACGCTCACCACCCGACACCCAACCCAGAAGCCATACAAGGTTCTCCATTGATACAACAAAAAAAATGTAGCCTTCGCCAGCTTGTCTCTAGCTAGCGTTTCTCCGCCCGAAAGTCTTGGCTTTACGAGCGTCGGTTCCCCAATGAGCGTCTCAAGTTTCCCCTTGGCTTGACAGCTGTGCACTGCAGCCTTCGGAGACCTACGCATACTAGCTGGCGCTGCTGAAGTCGGCGGAGAGGTCGTTCCTGACCCACTTGTCCAGAAAATCGTTCATCCGCTCGAACAGCGTCCCGTCCTCCCTGCGTGCGCACCGTCGACAACGACAACGACAACGACCGCAACAGCAGCGACGGCGCCACAAAAACGATCAGGAAGGTCAACAAACAAACCGGGGCGACACGCACAGGTCGCCACCATGCCAAAAATTTCCCTGCAACCGAAAACAAGGTCACACCAACGCAGGAAGAGAACCAACAAGTTGGCGGGATGTACACGGCAAAAACAGGCGGGGGGGGGGGCAACAATTCAGAATCATCAACCCATCGGGGGGACTGTAGATCGATCGAGCGTGCGCTATCGCTAGCGATCATAAATGCTTGCGGTCACATCGCTAGCTCTTCATTTGTCGCGAGCAACCTAGAGACTAATCTTGCTTCATATCCTACCATGTGTTCACTCATACTATACAACCAACACTCCACTGCCGGTGCAGCACAAGGCAGCCAGAACGGACGTGTCACCTTGAAACAGAACACGCAAAAACGCACACATGGATAATAAAATGCTGAACCTGCCTTTACTGTCAGCAAGGCCTAAAACACGGTACAACATCGTACAATCATCCACGCAGAGCTCCACTCATTGCAGTGCATGGGTGCCAACAGCGCAACACAAATTACCTCAGCAACGCCTCGATGTTGTTGTGCCCCGCGCCGTCGACCCAGAAGGGTTTTGCCCGCCATTTCGTCGGCGTTCCGAGGAACAGTTCTTGGCCGTGCCAGAACGGTACTACCTCATCCCTGGTCGTGGTCGGTGTTCGGTGTAAAGTATCAGAATGTGTTCTACCACGCAAGATGATGCTGAAGGTATCAAAAGACGATGTCTTCAAGTCTTTCATCAAAGTATGGATATATTTTACAATGGCCACGAGAGACTACTGGCGACCAGGACCCAAGGGGATGGGAAAAGGTATCCACCGCTGATTGGGACACCAATTCAACACAAGACAATACGTAGTCATCTGCTCAAACCAGTTGAATGCGATCGATCGGCTTTCTCAACCGTGACGAATCCTGATCGGGAGTCGAGCGTATGAAAGGCAAAAGCTTTTCACCGCAGAGAGGCACGGAGCAAAGGCAAACTCCATGGACAGGGGTATACGATCATTCAAGTGCATTACAGGCAATTTCAACACACCAGAGCGTTGTTGTACCAGTCATGCAATGCAACATCGGCACACAAAAAAATCACAGCACGCGTGAGGGAGACGAAAGAAGAACACACGTGAAGCAGCACCGTCTGCTTGAAGGACACTCTCAAAAGCAAAAAAAAAGAAAAAAGAAGACAGCGGCCGCACCTAGTCCCGTGGATGATGAACATCGGGCACGCCACCCCCTTGACCCTGTCGATGTTGGGAAACATGTCCCCCGGCATCGTGAAGCGGAAGTTGAACGCGACTCGAAAGGCGGAGGCCAGGGGGCTCTGTAGCATCACGCCCCCCAACTCCACGCCGGCCGCGGCCAGCTCCTGCGCTAGCTGGCACGTCGGGCCGCTCCCCAGTGACCGCCCGTACCTGGCATCCATCGCGAAAAGGGCCGGCACATTGGACGCGGAAAAAATGGCGGCGTGCGTTGCCGTCATGAGATCATCAGAAAAAAGAGGGTCGATTGTCTCGCCAATACGACAAGAAAAGGGTGGTAACAACAGAGTTGGAAAAAACTGTCGCACAGCGGGATTCAAAAAAGAGGGAAACGATATGACAGCACAACCTAATAGCATGGCTGCCTCCAGATGTCTGCTGCCTGTTGACAACAACACTGGATAGCGCATAACCGTCGATTCAATCTACTCCGGCGTCCACCCCAACACCAACACCACAAACTGGACGAAAACGACACGACCAAAGCGCGCTACGGACACCGAACCCTATTTTAGGGTTGCACCTCTATCTCTGCCGTATCAACGCACTCACAGCACGATCTGCTTTGGAGGCGTCTTCTTCTGCGTGGTCAGGTAGTCGTACGCGGCGCGGATGTCGGCGTAGCAGTTGTCCTCAGACACGGTCCCCTCGCTCTTCCCGTACCCCGAGTACTCGTACGCTAACACGTTCACCTGCCGCCGCCCGCCCGCCCGCCCGACCGACCCGAGCAAAAAGACAAATCAGCGGACCACGTACATATATATGCCGAACAGGCCGCGCGAGTTTGCTGCCATCATGAGACACAATCACAAAAAACGAAGAAAAAAAAACAACACATATTCTACACCGGTCCTCCTCCACACATGCGTCGAACTTGCTGCCGTGTGCATGCTTTTCTCAAATGATGGGCATCGACCGCGCTACACAACCGGCTGGACCAATGACAAGATGGCATCGTTTCAAACAGAGAGAGAGAAAAGTCGAGGGCACGCCTCTTGATTCCGCGGGGCCCCCTACCGATAAGAGGGTCGCGGAGGATGGTTCACGACAGGGTCCAGTCTCCGGATTCGGAGTACCTTGTTGAGGAGAACGACACACAATTCTCCACCGCCCGTGGCATCCCTCTTTCCCTCTTTGCTTCCCTAGCAACATCGACCGCGGCTGACCTACGAAAAGGCTCAAGACCCCAGCCCTAGCAGGGACCAAAAAACGGCCCCAACAACAACGTTTTCTGTTGAGCGCCCCCCCCAGACGGGCGGGCCGCGGGAAGAGGTCGGGCGCCAACGGTGACACGATACAACTCTAAATAATGGAAACGGATTTCGATGATGACACGCTACTACTGTCCAATTCGAAGAGAATACCACGACCTTCCACACGATGATGACATCCAGCCCGAAATAAAGGCCTCGCAGCTGTGTAGGGTAAAGGAGAGGAGCAAATTCGTCGTGCTAAACTTCCTCGGACGGCGGCATCGACATATGAGACTACGCACATTCAGTTGTCGGCTGAAGTCGTAGAACCACTCGTAGATCAAGCCGAGGTCTGTCCGTCACACCGCAAACAACCAAGCACGGGTAGGGGGTAGGGTCGAGATTAGGGTTCGGGCGGGCGATGGCAGGCAAGGGAGGTTAATAGCAGCAGCGGCATGTCAACTGTTCCGATCTCCGAACCACCTCTGGGGCGGTCCCCGCATACACACTCCAACCTGAGCATACAACGAAGCCTCACTACACACATACAACACATGCTGTTCAAACCGCACAAAGGACACCCTTGCTCTCGTGGCCAAAACAGTTCTACTGCTGTAGTTTAAGGCGTGTTTGGAGGCCGTGGAATGTTTCGGGGCACCTCCACGCTTCTTAAGGGGTACAATTTCCGCCGAAAACAACGCGTCATTCGTGCTGTTGCGGAACAGTGCTGCAAAGTCTACACTGGTCCAAAGATACTCAGAAACGAAGACGGACAAACTGTTCCTATTTTGCACGGCCACAGACCAGCAACTAGAGAACGGCACGCGTGGACGCGAAAGGTACACCCTGGGAAAAAGTATATCGCTAAAGCACTCGAGCGGTACGTCTTGTCCGAGGGATATTGGCGAGACCCTACTATCCACTGTACGTGCTCGCAAACCTCTTTCATCACGCGGTAAGAGAAATCGGGCAGAGTCGACATTTGGTGTCGCTGAGAAACCACACCTGACGTCACCGAGACCAACAGCAGTTGAACAGGGGTCACGCAAGGCTTAAAATATCAAGTCCCTCACCTTCAGCGTTCCCGTGGCTAAACAAAATCGTAATCTGCGAGCTGCGGCTCCACCACAACCATCGCCGCCGCAGGCACCACCACGATCAAAAACAAGGAGGGGGGGGAGACAGGGGTGATGTGGTTGGTTAGGTGGGTAAAAAAGTGGGTGCACAAAAGTCCTGTTTTTCTCTTCTCGAGTCTCAAGACCGTCAACATTTCGGGATATCGGCACGCACAGCATGTTTGCTGCAGTGGATCCTGTGAGTGTTACGGATGCCTTTGACACTGTTGCGTCTATTGCCACCGCTAATCTTTAGAGAGGTATTATAGGGATCACCACGGCCACCAATATTCATTCACAACCTCCTGGACCTACGAATTAACAGCAGGTCGGTGGTCCCGTCGCGCGAGCTGAGGGTTACCGTTACGTCGCCGTACCCTACGATAGGGAAGGTTTCGCCGGCGGCGACGCGCACACATCGATCACATTCCTCGTAACGAACGAACCCTTCAGAGTTTGCGAACACGTGGGTGGTAGCGCCGGCATCGGCAACATACCTCCCCCGCCTGGCCTGCTCTACCAAGGAGCAAGTGTGCATAGGTGTATATGGCAGCCGTTCACGACCACACGTTCTCCGCAAAACACAAGTCATCAGTTAGACCTGCGGTACTCGTCGTGCAAACCTGCAACCTCGAGCGTTTCTTTGTGGAAGGTTTTGTTCTGGGGTTGCGATCAACGGCAACTTCCAATATTTGTGGCAATCGTTCCTCGCCAGAACAACTGCACCCGTGATTTTTTTTTTTGTACGCGAGGAACGCGATGATGATGGTGGTAGGAGCACCGATGTTGCTTGAACCGGCAGCAGGCACCCGTGGCAGCGGCATTGCCCGAGTTGTTTCACACACATCCATCTCACTACACACCCTGAACCAGAACATTTTCAGGAGCCTTGGTGCTCTTTGCCCTTTGCCATGGATGAACGTTCCATAAGGAACGGTTCAACATTTACTGTTGGTTTTAAAATGTTCGTGCGGCGGGACCAAAATGTTGAACCCTGTTTCGTAATGTCCAGGAAAAGCTATTTTGTGCGGGATCGGGTCGGCCAATCACAGGAGAATCCCGAGTTCCCTGTTCCCTGTCCCTTTTCTTTTTCAGGGGGTGATCCTAGTCCCCGGTTGTAGCTAAAGCCCTAATGCGTGCATACATGGGACGACGAGTGCACTTTCGTTTGTGTGGATGCATCCTACCGCCACATCTCACGTCGGCCTGGTTAGGCGTGGCTGCACCGCCAAAGTCTGAATGATCCAGCAGCAGTCGCCCCTGTTACAAAGGAAAGCGTGTACCATGGTGTATTTTAGTGCCCAAGGATTTGGCCCGCCATGTATTGGGTACCCGGCAGACATTAGAGTTTGACAGACACAGCTTGAGTATTCCATCTATGTCACGCGACTTGACCGGCCTTATACATGGTTACCGCCCTTTTATACAGGGTTACCCAGCTCGGGCTTCACCGCTTCACCGGCCATGTTCCTTTTGGCCGTTGTACAGGCGCACCACTACACACAACTTCAAGCTACTGTAGAGCCCACAGCAGAGTTCGTCCATAAAACTGATGCTAGCGTTCACGCCGCGGGTATGCATATGAATGGGAGTTTTGCTTTTTCTCCTCCGTTTCTGCAAAAGGTGTGCGCGGCAGCGCACTATGATGCAGTTGGTCGATGTGGAAACGACGACTTACACGGTACTCTGGTGGTGCCAAATACAGTTCCGAACTCTTGCCCATCGACAGGGGAAGTAAACACCGACCGTTGCTGTCTTGTCCAGAGGGCGGGAGCATCAGGCACCACGCGTCTAGTTCGAGTGTCGTGGTACAGTGTGCATATCCCGCCCAGCAAACTCTAGCGGAGCAGGCGGGTGCTGTAAGGCCACACGGCCACCACATGCCCCGGGGCAGCAGAAAAAACACTCCCGTGTGTCAATACGGAACCGCACCAACCCGGCGTCGTGGAAACAGCAGTCGCAACATGATCAACGTCCGCCTTGTTAACTCCCCAAAGGCACACACCCAACGAGACGTTATATACCACACAAACTCCACGCCAACACATTACCTGACGGGTGAGAGGTGAGGGGACAGAGGAGACAGAGAGAACGGCATGGCACCTGCCAAGCGTTGTGCGGGTTGTCCATGCACTCCTTCCTCTGTCCCATCTTCGCAGCGGGAATTTCGCCCCTCGTGTCATGTCCATCATCTACCCGCTACAAACGTGAAGTTCCGGTTTGGCCGGAATGCAGCAAACCAACGGTTTGGCCGGAATGCAGCAGACCAACCAGCTTCGGCACACCGCACACACCTTCGTTCGACGTGAAACACAGGAATACGGTGCTGATTCCGCGTCTGCAGCCAGAAGTGCTTCTTGTTGTGCAGAAAGGTCGCCGGCGGGGGCTGGAAGACCAGCGTGGAGATTGTGCCCCCCATTTCTCCCCTCTCTCTCTGCTTTTGAATCTCTCAGCGTCGGCCCTTACCAATCTCCGATGCCTCCCAAAAGACCACAACACAGCTTTGTCTTCGGAAGAACGCCCTCACCGAGAGACGAGCGCAGAGAAACTGCGTGGCACGGCCGATCGTCGTGGTCGTGCTTGCTGTTGCGGCCTGTGGGGCAGCAATTCGTAGTGCAATCACGGCGCCCCAAACACAGGTGCCCCCCGGATATTCCAATTGAGACGCCCCCTCTCCGCCCGCGAAAGATTTAGATTCCTGTTTGTTCTTCCGCAAAGCAAGGCCAACGAAACGTGTCTCCGCCATATGCTTTAGAAGACGGAGGACAAGCTTATCAGCGTTCTTGACGGTCACCATGACGAGAGGGTTGTGTTTGTTGTTGAAATTCAAGCTCGGGACAGCAGTAAAGCGTGTTTTGGCACTAACTGATGGGAACATGTATGTGCGGTCGTACTTCCTCTTCTCGTGGGTCGGATCCATGGACTAACAGAATCTTTGTTCCTCGGCCCACGCGGCGCTCTTTGACTCGTCTAACGGATATAATGTTCGGCCCAAGATGAGCACCTTGGAGAACGAGCGAGAGGGAAGGGTTCCATCTAAGCGCTAAGTTAAGGAGAAAGCGAGAGAGAAGGAAGTTGTTGCCTGTAAGCGGCGATAACCATCTCAAGGAATGCGTGTTTTCTTACTGTGTCCGTGGCGAGTGGACCGTCTCAAGCCACGTTTGTTTGCTCATCATCGAAGTTACGCCATCCGGGTTGACAGCTTCGAAGTGAAACGCACCCACCAACAGAATCCGGAAGAAGCAATGGGCACATTGCCACTGCTTGCATCCACCGAGGCGATGTGCGGATGAATGACCCTCAAAGGGCGCCGTTATCCCGAGAGGCGGACAACGCCAAAACCACAGGTATTTTTTCCCGCTCAAAATGCATTTAGCGCAGGGCCCTCTGTATTCCCTTTTGTTGACGCGACTCCATCCACACCCGAAAAGACACAAACTAGCCGGGGGGGACAAAGTCACACCGATGGTGGCCCCCGATCGCTGCACAACAAGCTACGACAACCACCACGACAGCCTCTGATCGAACAAACGCCGACGCAATGCGGCAGCTACAGGCTAAAAATAGCCCACGTCACCGTCCTGCTACTCCACCGGAAAGCTAAATGCCTCAACAAGACCGCTTCGGCGCCTAGCACTGCCCCCGACATTTCGTCCCGGCCGGAACAAGACGAGGTGGTAGGTCAGCTGCAGCCAATTCGCGCCTCTCGTTGTGCATGGCTCCAAACACTGCCGTGGTGTGTCTCACTCGTAGGCATGCGACCGAAAAAGCCACGTGCCTATTTAGTCCGACTCCTCGCCGTCGTCGCCGCCCGCGGCGGCCTTGCTGGCCGCGCGCTTGCGGGCGACACGTCCGGGCCGTCCCTGGCCGTACGGCGAGGTGATGGAGAAGTCGATGTGCTTCTCGGAGTCCATACGGACCATGAACTGGGGCACGTTCACGAGCTGCTTGCCCACGCTGTTGGGAACAGGTATCATCGCAAGGGAAGGGTAGGAATGAGAGAAGAGTAGCGCATGACAATGAGGCATTCCGTATCGCGGCAGCGGCTGCACATGACCTCAACGATTTGGCGATGCAACCTCTCGAGAAGCACAGCAAGTCGTGAGAAAAGTGCACACATGCTATCCCACATCTCTGCAAGGTCCTGCCCATTTCTACACGCTTGGACACATTAACGAACAAGAACCTCGAGCAGCCGCCGACTTCTCAGAAGACCAAAAAAGGGGGTTGACTCGAGCACCTCAAAGAACAAAGAAACGATGCTGGTGTTCGGTAGCTTGTTTGATTAAACTGGTAGAGGCGCAGCACCGGACGCTGCACTACTGGACAACCACCGGGTGTACGTTACGAAATAAGGATTTCCCGATCCATGCAACAACTTTGACCATATGGGACTCACCGGATGTGGCGGTGCTTGATCAGCACACGGGCGTGGTGGATAGACTTGGCCAGACCCTGCTTGAATACCTGAGGAATTGTGAAGGGCGAGCGAAACATCGGGCAACGAGGTGTCACTTCCGCATCGTTATTCCAAGGACATCCAAGTGCCAGACGGCGTAGCGAGCAACCCACGCAATATCTGTGAGCCACAGGACGTGCATATCAGCAATATTTCGTCAAATAACACATCGACCCAAAGACAAAACAAACCACATAATTGGGCATTGTGTCTGCAGTGAACTAACAAGTATCGTTAAAGTGGTCGGAAGACCCGCCAACGTGGAACCGGTCATCACACGCGTGTAAACAGAGTCATCAACAATGTTCACGTGTCTACCAGGCAGATCAGAGTACCACGGCCGTGGCAAACACTGTACGACATGCGTGCAGGCAGAGCTCAAACCATGTTTGGCCTTGTTACACCAGAACGACTATCCACCCTTGCGCTTGTTGGCTTTTATCGAAAAAAGGCATACTCATCATGGTATGAAGCTCACACGGAGGTGAGAGCTGCACGTATCTGCAAGTAGGCCACCATGGTTCCACCACCCTAAGCTTCAAACGGGCCTGTAGCCGCGGCACGTAACGTGGACTACCGCAGCCAAGGGAGCTTCCGTAGTTAAACATCCTCGCAAACACTGGGTGTAACCAAACAATCGCCACATCCGATGCAACACCCAAGACACCCCAACCAACTACCCCACACCACTGAACCACACCCCAACCTTTGATAGATATGCAACACAACGGCACGGAACATAAATACTCGACCACAAAAACAAGCACCATACAGCGACGACACACCTTGGTCTGAAGCCTCCTCTCAAGCATCTTCTCGGTGGTGAGCTGAAGCACGAAGTCGAGTTCCTTCTCGTCCTCGCCGAGGAGACCGAACCGGGACATGCGGCGCAGCAGGGCGGGGCCCTCGAACAGGCGCTTGGGGTCCTTGGTGTCGAGCGTCAGCAGCTGGCGCGCGGCCTACAGCAGCGGCGGCAGGAGCATCAGCAAGATGTTACGCCACAAAACCACGCCATGACGAGAAAGAGGAGGAGAAAAGGGCGGCATCATTGAGTATCGTTCGCCAACACAATCACTGCCCACCTGACAAGATCTGAGAGGGTGACGAAATCTTAATAGGTGGGATGTCCAGCATTTTCGCTTGGAGTTGAACTCGCTTTCTCTGTCGCGAGACGAAACAATCGCGCTGGAATATACATCAATGCTGGCGGCGTTGGGCCTCGCCTTGGTTGTCCACGCGCTCGTGGAACCGTTCACGCAAGGCATAGTTCTAAAAAACATCTGAGGAAGAGAAACGGGACGCTTGGTGGCACGCCACCTCGGCCTTCGGTTGAAAAGGCAACACCGCCAAGTTAAGCCTTCTACCTTCAATCGTATGCTTGTGTACACAGTATGGACGCTGGACTGAAGGTAGGGCACTTACATTGGTACGATTCACCCATTGTTGTGAAAATTGTTTCTTACGCTGACCCCTTTGTTCAAATGAGATCTGTAAATCCATGCTCTTGTGGGCTGTGAACCTTACGCACGAGGCTTCACAAAATTCGAGGTTGTAAACGGCCGACTGGCCACGACGTTGTTCTCAACAACAGACGGGATTTACAACCGCAACCAGCTCAGTACCCTCCTCCTGCACCCGCAACGCAACGCATGGGCTGCCGCCTCCCAGCAAAACGCAGGGTTCTAGGCACTCCAAGGGTGTGCAAATCCCTCGTGTAAAGAGAACAACCACTCACAACCTATGATACCAGCCGACCCAACATAACCCGTCCAGTCAGTCCGCCACACTCCTCTCATGTGGTCTACACTTTTGGGGAGAAAACGCCGACTGTGCCACCAGGAGCAGTCCACCCTCTGTTGCTTGGGGCCAAATTGCACTACAACAACATTCAGATACCGGGCAAATGCATCAGCACACCAGAACTGCCCAGCGAGAGACGCAAAAACCACTGGCACTTTGCCTCGAGAACGCCACACACAGACGGACGGCTACACTGCCGTTGAGCACACCAGGAAAAACCAATCGGTCGTTGTCCGATCGAGCGATGTATTTCTCACTCCTCCAGTCTCACTACGGCACGCGTGCCCCGGCCCTTGAACCCACCTTACGGATCTTGGCCAACGCGAACTGGACACGCCAGATCTCGCGCTTGCATCGGAGGCCGTACTCGCCGCAGAGCTTGAGCTCCGAGTCGAGGCGTTCCTTCTCGTACGGCCGCCTGGGGGTCTTGAAGGTCTTCCGGTCTGCTCACGACGAAGTAAGGACAGCGACGCAACGCGGCGCACCACACGAGATGCGTAAGGGGGAGTGGAGGGAAGAGACGCATCAGTGACCATGCGTAAGAAGGGTGTAATTCTTACCAGTAGTTGGTGAACATGGGTGATTGAGCAGTGCGGTCGTTGACTTGCACGATCGCTCAAGCCCATGATTTCCAGCAGTTGCCCAAAGTCCAAAGTGTTTCGTCAGAAAACTAGGCGACTTGGCGATTGTGGCATTTCACTTTCAACGGGCAGCCCGCGAGATGAAGGCTCCCCAGGTCAGGACCTTAGTTTGTGGTCATGTGCATACGTTACACATGCGGTTCATGGGCGAGCAGCAAGTCCACCAGCTTCCTCCGATCACACCGCAGCGTCTAGCGTCAACAGCAGCACACTGCTGAAACTGCGCCCGACTAGCCAATCGTGTAGATATGACACAACATGTGACAGGTGCGCCTAGGCTATCTCTACCCACACCCCTCTCGTTCGCTCTGGACAATCTACACCAACCCGACCAGTGGACTGCTGGAACTCTTGCACAAAGCTACCTGTCGCGGTCAGCGTTACAATATTGTAGTCTACTGATCTACGCCGTTGTCTTCATTTGCGGCGTTGAGGAACACTGGTGCATGGCAGAGTGGAGGGATCCACAAGCTAACGACCACAATTGCTGCAGCTGTCGATCGGCACACTGCCGCCGGGCCCATGCCTCCGGCCGGCCTGTGACTGCCGACGTGGCATCAACGATCTCCCGCTCGCGGTAGGAGATGTGTTTGTTGACTGCTGAGGACACAGACTTCTCTGCTACATCCTTGTTACTAAAGGAGTAGAGGAGGGAGAGCGCCCAAAACAGCGTGTCCATCTTTGTACTCATTACAAACGCCAATGCTAATACGAAGGCAGTTTTTGACGAAGCTGTTGGAGTAAAGCTGCGGCATGTGCTGCACACGAAGCATCCCAGCCAGTGCACACACAGCGAATTCACTTGTTTCAACGCGCACGCAGTGTCTCTCATGGTGCCAAGTGCAAAGAGATGGTTGCAGCCTGCTGTCCGCTGGAGAGGGCAGAGAGATACGGCCGACAACAACTAACACAACACAACCCACTTCGTACTTGCACCCCTGCACAGGGTCTACCTCGACAACTGAACTAGTTTCACGCTAGCAACGCTCGTCTGCCCCATGCACGGTACACAAACCAAAATTTTGGATGGGACGGCAAGAGTTTCCCGGCTGTCCTCTCTGTCTTCTCTCTCCTTGCTCTCTGGCCAAGAAACGAGCACCCACACACGTCCCATTCAAAAGGGTCGTTTTGTCGCCGTAAAAGGCACGCAGGACACAAAATCTAACGTTTACGCCAAAGAACTCACAGTTCCGGTGGATGCCGACCTTCGGCATGGTTCCAGTTGGCTGAGGCAACCAGAGAGTAAAAGGGAGGAGGGAGAGAGGGTCTCTGTGCTACCAGCCACTCGAAAATCGACAATCGCCATTTCGGGGGTTTCCATACCGCGGACCCAACATCGCTGGAGCGGGGATCGGGAGAGAAGGGTGGTACCATCTGTGGGCCCCCCTCGCCACGTCTCTCTCGTTTCTCTCCTTCCTGTCTCTGCCTGCACCGTGGTCTACGCTGAGGTCATGGCGCTGGACGCAAGGCGATTATGGACAGTCACAGGGCTTGCCCTCGTGGTGGGGACGAAGGTGAACCCTCGTTCTGAATCTGTCGCTACATTAGTAACCTCATATTTTGGTCGTGAACGCTGCTTTAGTGCATGCTTTCTGTGCGGTGTTCTCCCTCCGCTATAATAGGTGCAGTATCAACATCAGACGGTCGACAGCATCTCCATTGCTCGTTCCTCTATGTCTTTCGTGGACCAAAAGATGAATGTCCGGATGGACTTCTAGTTTAGGTAAGTTTTGACCAAGCCGTCTGCTGTTTTGTGAACGAAAGTATGTTGCAGTGTAGTTGACGCACAGCTCGTGTGGAGAGTCGTAACAGCAGTCAGACGTTATTTCGAAGACAGCGTGTCATGCTAGGAAACTGGGGATGTGTCTCACTCTATCTCTCCGAGGTGGCAGTTTCATGAGGCAGTCGTCTTTGTTGAGCCTTGAGCGCTCCGTTTGTGGTGGAGATTAAAGATAATATCTGGTGTCCAATAGCCAAGGATCATACCGTTGTATCATGTCAGTCACAGATTATGCCGCATGTTGGCGACCAACCGGTGAACCGGTCCTGTCCCCCCTGTGCTTCACCCGGATCACCAAATACTTTTCTGCAGCCAGGAGATATGGTACGGTTCTGTTCGTGGCACAGGCAACCCTTCCCACCGTACCGTTCATTTTTTCTGCGCAGACAGGTCATGTCCTGCTGCGCTTGGACGCGTTTCCCACTTGGCACTGGCGACCCTTGTGAAAAAGTGAAAAGTGGACGCGATCCGAGTCTTACAGCAGTAGCTCAGTCACACGAATCGGTCTTTCCAAACAAAGTGTGAGTAGCTTCAAAGATCGGAAGGTGGGGGGAGTTGCGATGGTTACTCTATCAACTGGATAATAACCATCAACAAATAACTTCAAATCCTATTGTCCAACCTGCTGTGCCGCCCTCAAGGGCTTCGTGCACCACCCACCGCCTTGTGCAGCAAGAGGGGCTACGGAGATGGGTCGAAACTCGGCGTCTCGCTCTTCACCCTCGCCTGCTGCCCAGCGTGCGTTGCCACTGCAAGTCGCGCGGAGAAGGCCACGCGCTGTTGATGACGCCGCTTCGTCGTCGTGGGGCTGCTACGATCGCAACGCGGGCAGAGGCGCGTCAGCGGTTGGGTCTTTGGTGCGAAGAGCGCAAATCACAATTTTACAATTTCGGCGTTGATCAGGAAGGTTTTCGGATACTTGTGTCTCTCGCATGCGATCTTTGCAACGAGAATAACCCTCTTTCAGCAACTTGCGGCCGTGATTTGTATCGACTTCGTGCAGACCACGTACAGCATTCAGAGCCTCGAATATATCACGGACGCGTTTCACCTTTGCCGGCCGTAGACAAGCACTCCACGCTACAGTATTAGTTGGCGCTCCTCTAGCGTTAACCGTGAGACCGCGCTCCCCTGCTGCCTCTTGTCCATGCATGATCCGCTTCGTTTGAATTACAAACATATCCCGTACCTTCCTTCTTGGTCACGTGTTTCACGCCGCGCTTGTATTTCTTGACTCCATTGTCCGCCCCTCGTTTCTCCCCCCGCCTCCGCTCCGCCCACAAAAGTTCGCCGTACAGCAATCGGTCGATGGGGGAGTCATGCTCCCGCCCGCGGAGAAGGCCGATGAATACGCGGCATTTTTGTCCGAGTCCATCCGAGAGCATCTGAATGACGAATGGATAGAGCAAGACTGCCACAAGGGCATTGGGGAAGAGGTGGCCAGGCTATACCTCGCCGCGTTCGAAAAGGTAACCTTGCGGTAGGTATTTCGGCCAGCCGGTGGTGTAGTACGGAATGCGACGACTTGGGAGATAAACAGGTTGGCTTGTAGGGTGCCATTGTCGATGTTGTTGTTGTCGTAGTGGTTATGTCCGTCAGTGCTTGTGTTGTCGTCGATCAGTTGTGCTCGTCGCGCCACCGTTTGTTTGCGTCTTTCGGTGCCTGGTTTGAGCCTTTCATTTTTTTTTCCCTGCCTTGCGAGGTGGGTAACCCGGGCGTATTTGAGGTAAATCTCTTGTTGACCGGGTCTCCAATTGGCCGATAGGAGGCAGTTCAAGCAACCTCACATTTTCGAGTGATATGCGATTATCGTTCATTTTCATGGCAGCGAGACCAAACACACTCCCCCAAGACACGAATGCCTTGTCCCGAGTGTCGTCGAATGGCCTTGCAGCAAGCTCGTGCCACCCCTTTCTTGATCTCACAACGTTTCAGCGAGCCCCGCTCGAGGCACAAGGCGAAAGAACTGCACGTGGAAGCGTTGACTGCGTCCTTGCCCCGACACCCCTCTAAGTCATGTGCCGACCAACCCATCGAGATGCTAACCGTCCACGAATGGAAAGAGCAGTTTTGTGCTATCTCTTGCTTGACTGCAGTTTCTCCCTCTCTCTCTCTCTCTCTCTCTCTCTCTCTCTCTGGTATTGTCCGTCGTCGTCGGCACGTTTCTTCCGCACGCGGCGGATATATCACTGAATGGCAGGGCGACACTGACATGACCACCCTGGTGCTAGACATGGGGTCAGCGATGGAGCAGTTCGACATGGGGGACGCGTTCGTTGGGGCGTGGGACATCGCCAACCTTGTGTCGGACTTCCTGATGGAGAAGATGGGAGCGGAGACGAGCGGCTGCAGCGCCAAGGCCCCCAAGACCCTGCCCTCCGCTGGGTGTGTTGTAGTTTGGCTTCAATGACGGGTCGTACAGTACTGCTGTCTGGATTGTGTCGCGAATATGTTGGCAGTACACAGCTGCATTGGCCGGACAGACACGCCGAACAAGGGCAGTTTGGTTGGCGGCACGTGAAAAGCCAAAATAGGCTTCAAGAACGGTTGTGTGCCTGATGCCTGTGCCACCAAAGAACGACCAAGGCATCTGCTGGGAACCTCATTGCTTGATTATTCCGTTGGATCATCAACCTCGCAGATGAAGCCGTGGCTAGCCGCGGACCACCTGTTTCCCACCAAACCACTATCTCCCGGCAACCTGGTTCACGCTTTTTGTGTCTGTTTGCTGTGATTTGGCTCTGTGTTGTCACTACCACCCGGGGGAACGATGACGACCGGTGCCACCGGACCGAAAATATCGTCCGCGGCCGA
The DNA here is from genome assembly GCA_000310025.1 of Ectocarpus siliculosus. Lineage (NCBI taxonomy): Eukaryota > Phaeophyceae > Ectocarpales > Ectocarpaceae > Ectocarpus > Ectocarpus siliculosus. The sequence continues at coordinate 2,105,695 of FN649726.1, read as the reverse complement.
GGACAGCAGCGACGCGTTCTGTCTCACCTCGGACAAGGCGGAACAGATGCAGGCGGACCTAACGTCCGACTTCGCCCGGTACCGCTTCCTGCTGGACTTGATGGAGGGCAACACCGACTGGGAGCAGGCGAACACGATCATGGCCGTGTACCAGGGCTACCCGGTCGAGGGCGAGGAGGAGGAGGAGAGTGGCCGGCCGGGGGTGCGCCGGGGGTGGTCGGCCTCGTTTCCTGGAGCAACGCCCCCGGACTTGAGCTCGGCGGAGGGCTTGGTGGAGGCCTTGCAAGCAGACTTTCCGGACGACCCGGATCTGCTCGACGGGCTGGAGGTGATAGTGGAGACCGTGTACGGAGGCGAGGCGAAAAGGGTGAGAGCTGGTGTATGGGTTGGGTTACCATTCCACTGTGTGCACAGTGGGTTCGGTTACCGAAACCACAGCAGAGGTCTTAACTACCAGCTGTTTGTGGTGGCCCTCTCTCTCCCGACTGCGTGCCGCACGTGTGTGTTTTGGGACCGCGTGCCGGGATCCTTCGCGGTTGTTCAGAGGGTGTTGTCGGGGCTGTTTGCGTCAGGGACGTGAGGCGGGGTACGATTTCCTTGATCGGAGAACAGACATATGGCAGTGTTGCTTGTAGGTGTTGTCTCCCAGGCGTTAGTTGTGTTTGTGTGCAACGAAACCAAACTTCCTGTGAGTTTGCTTTGAGTCAAGTCAAAGCTGATGGTACTAAGGAAGGAAAACATGCAGGAGCGTGTCTTATAGAACAATCGTGCTGGTTGGGTAGTCTACCCGCCCCAGGCCTTATGCGTGGCTTGTTGTGTGTGTTTGTCATCCGTCCACTGTTGAATGCTCTGCCTCTGTTCACTTTCCTCGCTTTCGCTCATCGGCTATTTCGTCTCCCGCGCTGTTTGTTCGCGTGCTCGTTCTCGCGAACGCACCGCATTTCCTCCTGCTTGCTTTTGCTGGCTGGTGCAGTTGCACCAAGGTGACCCCGACAACGGGGTCCCTCCCGAACCGCTGTACTTGAGACGATCGACCTTGTGCAAGTGGCTCTACCTCGTGGGGTTTCTGTCGGACGACATCAAGAGAGCACCGGACGATCCGGAGCAGCTCGCAGAACTTATTTCGGGGAGGGCGCGGTTGAAACATCAAAAGAAATAAGGAGCAGTCGGTGTTGCACGGCTTGGGGGAACGTAAACATGTCGCTTTTTCGACTGTCCCGAGGGGAGACTACGAGTGGTGGACAGTGGTACAAGCCGGAACGAGTATTGAAAAGAACGAGAGGAGAGATCCAGCGATATAGGTAGTCCACCAGATGTCGTCCACATAGAGAAGAAGCACAACGGGACGGACACCATACCCGTTCTTGAGGGGCCGAAGAGCTGCACATGAGGAAATGTTGAGGCGCTCGGAGGTTTATGATGCTACGGGGGAGGAGGAAATTCTTCCTGGGGCTGCTTTGGACTACGTTTCTTCTTCTCGCCTAAATCTGGAAAAGCAGTTGCAATGGGAGATCTTGATTCTCAAAGTTGAGGTTGGTTGATTCTTAGACCCCGTGAGAAAGACTGCTACGCGACGGCAGCAGGACTGAGAGAGACAAGAGTACGGGTCCCTCCTGCACCGCGCTATGTGGGGTGGGGGCCCCGCTCACGGGCCTCTCCCCAGTCCCCGGCGCCCCTTCGTTTTTAGCACGAGACAGCATAGACGGAGCGAGAGGTTTACACACGCTGCACCAGATTTACGACAACAGCAGTCAGTGACATGCCCAGGCAGCGAGGCAGAGAAACGAGTCCGTCTATCCGGACTAATGTAGAAACACGTAAGAAAGACTACAATTTGCGCAGTTGCAATTGGTTCTGTGTCACAGCCGTTTCAAAACGCCACCACCACCACCACCACCAGAAGAAGAGATTGATTTACAAGGGCAACCGACTCTCGCTGTGATGGGCAGGAAGGTAGAGATCGGGGATCCGGTCTTTTTCCCTTACAAAGGTTTTCCCATGCTTTGTGCCCAGCGTTGACTTCGACACACAGGGTCAGACCGAAAACCTAACAAGTTCTCCACAGAAGTTCAGTTTGCGACAAAACCTATACACACAAGAGTGCGCCAACAGACGCGGACAAGTGATGCGAGAATTTTTTTTTAAAGCCTGACGCAATCCATTCTAGACTCTGTCAACTCCCCAGCAACAGCACCAACGTAAAATAATTAAATTTTTTACTTGGTCTGACAACCCTCAAGGCCTTTCGGGTAGTTCCCACCGAAGCAACCACCGCCCCGCAGAGTACCAGGGTCAATCTCACAGGGATGGATGCCAATCGATATGTATGTGCCGTTGGTCACGTGGCTCTCGTTTCGCTATAGGATAGGAGAAAATCGCCGTCTATCGTTGTATAGAATAATGGTGCTTGAAGAGGGACCGACCACTCGAGTTGATGCTAGCCAGCAACATACTTCGCCTCTGATCCCCGCTCTGGTCCAGCCGACCTGATGAAATATACCGCACAAGAACGCCAGTTTGGGCGCAACCAAGTGGAATGATACGGTGAGAACAACGTGCAACAACAGCAACAACAGCGGTCCGAAGCATCGCACCAGGACCCGTCACAAAAGAATCGAGCAACTTGGAGTACAGGACCTCGCCAAAAAATAATCAAGCAACAACTGCGTCGTGATGCAGTGACATAACGTCATGCTTGTTGTCTGCGTGTTTCCCTTTAATATTAAAGTGATCGCTGGTGATCAACCTAGACTATCTATCAGGAATTGCGGTTGTCTGCATATGCTTCAACACCGCACGTTCTGCACTCACATCCATCCCTGATGTTCTGGTTGTTTGCGCGCTCGTTTTTCGGTAGCATCGCGCTCTCATACGGACGTGAGTCAGCGTTTTCAGCAAGAAGAAGAGAGTAACCCTAGATGTACTCTTCAACTTCAGCAAGTCATCATTGAAAACTGGTGCACATGTCACCAAGGCACCTTTATCTAGAGCAAGCGTTCATCTTCCCTGGCCTCCACCTTCCAAGCAGTATATATAGTCGCATCCATCTCTTACAGCATACCATATCCGTACCATGGGTGGGCAATAAATTCTTACGATGGACGGAGTCAGAGCTGTAGATGGTGATTTACAGGCGTGTGTGCGGTCGACAGCAGTCGGACGAGAGAGAGACCGTTTGTTGACCCGCTTGCTCCTCCTCCTTGCCAGATACTGCTGTAGAAACGTTGTGGTGCAGGGGTTCCAAACGGTGCTCAATTTCTTACGTAGATTTTGAGCGTTTTATGTCAAGTTCTAATGAGCATGCATGTGTGTTTTATTGTTATTAGCATCGACTGCGCTAACCGGCTGACCAATGAAAATACGTCAGTCTCAGTGCGGGTGAAAACCAAGAACACTTCTAAATGCCATTTAAATGGGACCCCGTGAGGGGGCGGCTGAGTGTGTGTGTGTGTTTTCGAGTGCGGGGGCTTTTTCTGTATCTAAATAGTCTATCACTTGCAGTATGTCAACCCAACGAGATACTAGCCGACCGCTGCTGTATAGACGCCTGCCGTCACTAGTCTACCAAACAAGCAGTTACAACTCGGTTGCAGAGCCACGTCACTGCGCCCTCTGCCCCCTCTTGTACCTTCTTGCTGGCCTGCTTTCAGGTCTGGGTGGATTCAGGCCGCTCTTGGGTCGCTCGTTGTCAATCGTCCCGGTCGTATGTGCAGAACTCCGCCTTCTTGGTGTGTGTATTTCGTTGTAGGGCTGACGTAAGATCTTCTTGCAGGGAGTGGCAGATGGTGTGGACATTCGAGCATCCTTAGCGCGTTTCGCTCAAGTCTTCCTAGCACAGCTTCCCGTCGCGACATCTGTGTCGTTCTTCTACATGTGCAGCCTGGTTGGGGCGCCAGGCGCGCCGCTTGCTGCCATAAACCATTTCTCCCTTCCGTCCCATAGTTGCTTCTTCTGTGCGCTACTCTCTCTTTCTCTCTCCCTCCGCAGACATCGCCAGAAGTCAATGCAGACATCGCTACTTGTAGGTCCTCAGTTTACTCTCACCCGTTCGGCCGCGGTGACGAGATTGCCACTGTTCATTCCCCCTTTGCTTGGATCTGATCTGGTATGGCAGGTGAGTACACTTCGTAGATCATGTGTGCTCATGTATGTGCCACACACAGGATCCTGGATCACGGATCCAGCCAAAGAATATGACTCTTATAAAACCAGGTTTTATAAGAGTCATATTCTTTGGATCCAGCTTCAGCTCTCACGGGGGGCCTCTAGCTGAGCAAACAACACGGTACGTGTATCTTCGCGCCAAATCCTGTAATCCTGTCACCAAAAAATCGATCACCTGTCAGCCTACAAATACCATTTTTCTAGAGAAGCTCCATATTCGTTATGGAGTTCGACAGCCTCGCCTTCAGCGCGACGCGCTTGGCGCCGGCGAAGGAGGACCGTGTCTACTGCCCCGCGTGCCAAGATGTCTGTGAGCCCGAGCCTTCGACCGGCAGCAGTGGCGGCGGCGGCGGCACCCGGCCCCCTCCAACTTGCCCCATCTGTAGCGAAAAATGTATCGTTCGACCGTCTGCTGCTGCCTCGGAGGAGCGCGAGGTGAGAGCAGAGAGAGCAGCGGCACCGCCCGTGCATTCGGCCTACCGCGGAAGGGATGTGTGTGAGAGACGCGTGCTTGCTGCGCTGCAGGCTTACTGCCACCTGGGTGTGTGTAACATCTCTGATAACGCGCCACATATATGCATACCAGCAGCGGAGAGTGAACAGCAGCAGCTTTTGGATATCAACAATTTGTTGCACCCGAAAAAATTTCTTGCGCATGATTTCCTTCCGGGCGGCTGTGTCTCTCCGTCCCAGTGTTTTCTCTCCCAGGCCGTACACACAGCAGTGGCATTGTTGTGTTGAAGTCACAGCTGCAGCAGCAGCAGTAGCTCAAGATCCCGAACTCATCAGCCATCGGACACAACAACCCCTTGTTGCGCTTCTTCTCGCCCCGCACTTTGTCCCCGCCGCGATTTTTTTCTTACATCGCCCCCTTCCCTTCCTTCCCTGGCTGGATCCATGCCAATCCACGACTTCTATTTCCACGATCAGCCCACGACCTCTCCAGATCATCATCAACCAACGGGCGCTTCCGTCGACCCCACTGCTGCTGCCGTGGCGCCGGCGCCGGCGGCAACAACAACACCTCCTCCACGGCGGCCCATGGCCGCTCCTGAGACGCCGCCGCCGACGCGGCGAGCACAGGCGAGCGAGCGCGTGGCGCGGGAAGTTTTGAACTTCATGGCGGCCATCGAGAGGGGGGAGTCCCTGGCGGTGGAGTTACCGTTACCGCCAGGAGCGGTAGGGCTAGGAGGCGCTGTTGGTACGAACGGCGGCGGTGGGGGTGGGCGCGCGGCTCCTGCGCTGGAGCAGGTGGTAAAGGACCTCCCGCGGATACAGGTGCACATATGCGTGTCGCGTGAGTGCGCTGGACCTACGGTAACCTCGTTCAGTAATCAACCACATATCGAACTGCGCTGTAACTTCGTAACTTCGCGAGCCAGCCAGCAGGGGGGCTGTGCAAGCTTGATCAGTTCATTGTTATTTCCAGATAAACAGCTCTCATTCTGTCCGCGATGCATGCACCAGTGTATGTGTTGGTCCTAAAGCCGGGAGATCTGCGCACTTTCGAGTTTGGACTGCTGTGTGCCCACACCACCTGCACCTGCGGTCTCGTCGCGACGGTGTCACCGTCTTGTCTCGTATAGTCTAGGCCTTGCCGATAAATAATCCCGATCAATACCAGCTGATCAATACCCCCACGGTCCACAGATGTTCTCGGAACAGCAACAGAGTCCGTTCATCTTCGTCTGCAACAAGCTGGGGGGAGGGGGGAGGTGTAAACCGCGGGGTGATGTGCATGACTTTGTTAGAACCCAGTGTTTGAGTACACCAACAATAGTGGTACCACATCACAGGGAGCGTCGACCCTCTGATAATAAAGTACTGCTGCATACCTGTATGTGTCTCTATCGCCCACTTTGCTTTCGAAGAGCACGAAGTAACGCAGCAGCAGTGCGTGTCTTGACACACGACCATGATCGTAGATGTCATTCCCCCCAGCAGCGATCTTGGATTTGCATACATGCATGGTCTACTGCTGTGCTGCTGTATAAGCGCTTGAATTCTGCATTTCACCCACCCGCAACACGCAGAACTACGTCTCGGTTTCCATTTGAACGGCTTTCCTCGCCATCTCCACTCCCTCTTTTCGCGTGTTTCGCTCAACTATGATAGTCCCCCTGTCCCCTGTCCCCTCTCACTTTTCTGCCAAGAAATCACCCCCTCGTCCCTCCTCACATACACCCCGATGCCGTTCGCGCGTGTTCCAATTTCCATCATAATAAATCGGTGCATAACCTAGATCAGTACGGACGGATGAAGGTACTGAGTAGAGAGAACGGGACGAACGGTTCCAAATGTGGAGACAGCAACAACAGCAACATGATCTAACAACGGGGGGTCTTGTGGCCGCGGCGCGTGCTTTTTTGTTGTTGTTGTTTGGTTGTTTGGTTGGACCAGGTGGAAGAAAACAGCTGGGTGCTCCACCAGACGGTCCTTCGCCTGACTGGGGGGGGCGCGGGTTCCGAGCTGTCCATCGAGGCCGTCTTCGCGCCATTCTCGCCGCCGCCGTCAGAGAAGGTGCTCGGGCCGGTGGTGTTGTCGGTGCCGCCGACGGCAGACAAGGACCTCGAGAACGAAGCAGACGTCGAGGGAAGGTATGTATGTACCAGTAGCGTTCGCAGCGTTTTTCGTTTTAACAAGTAGCAGAATATTATGTTGGATAAAGCGGTTCGTACAGACCGGACCCAGAGTCAAAATCGTAGAAGGTAGGCTTCGCAGCGTTTTGAGTGAACATGTTGGATAAAGAACGCAATCGGGGGAAGTTGGGTGAGGCAGGTGGTGTCTCAGTTCTTTTTCATCACTACTGCCGTTGTCGAGCAGGTTGTTATTTTATGCTGTAGTTTAGTCTAGGATCCACAGCTTGTTTGTTAACCTGTACACGTATTCCATTATTCTTGGTGAAAACGTGAGCCGTTGCTTCATAGCGAAACATGGCCCCGTACTGCTGTATGCAAGTGTGACTAATAGCATTCCAAAAACCAAGAACAAGTCCATAACTTAATGAAACCCATTGTCTATTCGCCGATCGTGAAGCAAAAGCGCCACTGCTGTCCGCAACAAGGGTTGTCCACGATTGCCTAATTATTGGCCACATAACTCCGAGCGGTAAATGATTCACGGGGGATGTTTAGGGATACGACGTGTGCTCGCACGGTGTTTCCCCGATTCGGGGATGTTCTCTTGATGTTCGGCCCTCTCACGGGTGGTCTCCGCGAAGCAAAATATCGAGCAATGCCCACTTTCTTTTGTGGGTATACCTACCTACCTACCTTTGTCCATTCCCTTTGAAATACATATCCTCACACACACACACACAATCCAAAACGTACGCGTATCCAAAGCAGCAGCAGCCGTGGTAAACACGTGCAGTTTGCTTCTGTTATTGCTACGGTATCTGTCTTTGATCCGGAGAGTAGCGCAGGCTCCCCCATGACGCTCGGTCACAGGGTCCCAGATCGTGGCCTATAGAAGCAGTTTGTGTTTGACTTCACTAAGACTGACGTCATTTCATTTTAGCCGGTTAACGCGGTCGATGCTAGTAAGAAACACACACACACACTCACGCTCCCGAATCCAGGCTCACCCCCCCCCCCCCCCCCCCCCCAC
>FN649726.1:2062227-2097822 GCA_000310025.1 Ectocarpus siliculosus | reverse complement strand
TATGTTTAAAATTAAAAATAAACGGAAAAATTACATGTTCAAATTTATATAGTTGTAGTCCCAATAGTTTATGTACTTGAAATGGCTTTAGGCCACTTGCTGCTCTAGTTCCCCCCCCCCCCCCCCCCCCCCCTCACTCTGCCTACCACCAGCGTGCTCCTCATGGACCGAGGAGTGTGCACGTTCGCGTCCAAAGCTCTAAGAGCTAACGCGGCCGGGGCGGCCGCTGCCGTCGTGGTGCAGACGCACGACGTCTGGCCGTACGTGATGGAGGACTCCAAGGGAGAGGCTGAGGCCGGGGGAGGGCTCAACATTCCCGTGTGCATGGTCAGCAAGGAGAAGGGTGAGTTTTTTTGTTTTTTTTTGGCGCAGTCGCACGCAAGCGAACCAACTACCCAATACCTTCTTCCTTCTGCACCAGCCCAGAACAACATGCAGATAGATGCACAAGACGGCCACCAAACTGTCTGTTGAGCCTGTTACCCACAGGGGAGATATCGCTGTGTGCTGCTCGGGAAATCGTGGAAATACAGGTAGCCTCTGCTGACCCTATGGATTCATTGCTAATCTATCTAAGACTCTTTTCTAAAAATACAGATGGATTCGTTGGGCCATATTAAGAAAAGAAAATATGTGTATGTAGTGACGGGCAAATATCACCGCGGGGAAGCGGGACACCGCACTATTGAGTGTTTTGGAATATATATAGCTTTTAGTGCAAGTAGCCAAATCCGTGACAAGCGATTATTTCCGCGGTGTGTCGGGACCCGCACTACTCGGAACCGCGGTACGGTATATCGGGACAACAACTATAATTACTGCTGTTGTTTTCTTACTCGCGACGCCCTTATGTTCTCGTCGTGATGTGTAGGCTCGCCCCCCCCCTCTGCTGAACCCTTTCTTTTGGAGTAGGCCCTTTTGCGCTTTGGTGACTTTGACCTTGATGGTTGCTCGGTGGTGCGTTCTGTTCATTTTGGCCGAGTCCCGAAGTTCAACCGAGCTCCCTTTTTTTGCACAAAGCCTGGGCGGAACCGGCACGGCGGTGTGTGGCATTAACCCAACCGCACATGCTCAATTTTTCGGACGGAGGAGGATGCACACGGTCTTCTTGCCCCTGATCCATCGCACGCCTCATAGTATTTCATCGCTTACTGCCCCGCTACGGCGGTGGTCTCCTTCCCCTCCCACCCCGCTACGGCCTACCCCGTTCTTGGCGCCATTTCTTTTGCGTCTTGTGCACCCACGATCGCTCAAGCGCGGTGTGTGCTGCTAGTCTTGCTGCTCTCTGTTTGCTTGCGCCTTCCACCTCCTCCATTTGTTGTGGTCTTGCTGCCGTCACTTTTCGATTTTCTATCAATTTTCTCGGCGGCAAGTCTTGATTTCTTGGGGAGTGTGGCACCGTCTACGTTCGTGTCACCTTCTGACTCTCGTGGCATATTAAGATTTGTTTGTGATCACACCCGTAACATCAGCAGCGCGTACTGCTGTATCCGCAAAGCAGGCGAGGCGATCAAGGCGGCGGTGGTTCGGTCAGCGGCGGAGGGAAAGACTATCCGCGCGGAGCTCTCCGTGTCCTCCTCAGAGAAGGTACAGAACAGTGTCAGCCGCGGCACGTTTGCCTCGACGATGCAAGTAGTTCAGAGAAACAGACTTAGCCACACGCGGCTTTGGACTGGCATCTCTGTACTAGTTATCGCTCGTTTGCCGCGGGCAAGTCGTGGCACGTTTCCCTGGCCGTCAGCAGGAACCCATGAAAGTGGTCATTTTACGTTGCTTTCTCCTCTGTTGTTGTTGTTGTTGTTGTTGTTGTTGTCTTGACATTAAAAACCGTTCCGTTCTCTCTGCCCAGTACCTTGTTCTGTCCGTACTAGTCGAACACTTTGGTTTAGAGTAATTGTAGTCATGAGTGTGGCGGGTGTTGTCGGCACTGTTGTTACGAAAGGGTATGCATGAATCCCCACCCACCCCCCTCTTCTTCGCTGCCTCTGTTTTTACCTCGGACCCCCCCCCGCTTCCTTTTGTTTTTCTTTCTCGTGTGCAGGATTGCATCGTGTGCCAGGAACTGTACGCTGTCGGCAATACCCTTGTCCGCCTACCGTGCGGCCACCTCTACCACGAGGTGATCAGTTCTTCTTCTGTTGTTCTTTTCTTGCCTGGCTCGGTTGCTGGGGAGAAGTGTGTGATTCTTGGATCTCTAATTGGCATTGGTCGCGCTAATCGGCTGACCAACGAAAATACATGACTACTCAGCGCGCCTGTGTGTGTCTGAGTGCGTGCCCTAGGCCCTTTACCCGCTGGGTTTTCCCCGTCGCCGTTAGTCCACGACGGCCGCACCGCACCGATGTTTGCTTCGCCACCACATGCCGTGAATCGCCCTACCACCGGGCGCTTACTACGTTAGCTGTCAAAGTACCCCCCCCCCCCCCCCGGGGTCCAGGGTGTTACCGCTAAGGCATGCACAACATGAGTACACCCCCCCCTGTCTCCCTATTTTTCCCCCGACGCACGCAGGCTTGCTTGTTGAAGTGGCTGAAACTGAGCAACACTTGCCCGTACTGCCGGAGAGAGCTGCCCTCCTCCAACGAGGCCGTCGAGAGAGCAAGGAGGAGCAGGCAGGCTGCGGGAGGAGCGGGAGGGGAGGAAGAGGCCTGGAGGACGTTCTTCGACTAGGCGCTTCAACACAAGAGCAAAAATTAGTTAGCCTTAAAATGTCCGTCCCACAGCATCACCTGCAAGATCTCGCTGGCGGGATGGGCCGGAGAGCAAGAGATGAATGAATCTTGGTACTTGGAAGTGTGTGTTTCGTTACTTGTTTGTTTATTTTGTGACTTGTGTACTGCCGTGCTCTGCCGTGTACGTTCTGTAGTCTTGCATGTTGTCGTAGATCCGTTCTTCCGCCGGTTTCGCCTTCCTCCGAGGGGTGATCGAATCCGCCCGAATCGAAACCCTGGTTGGTTTCCGGAACGAGAGAGGATTCTATATACCGACCGCTCTTCTGTGATTGTCCATGTGTCCATCCATCTTGTTGACTTGTCTGTGTGTCTGTCAAGGGGTTGAATTTCATTGGTTTATTTGTCACAGTCCGCCACCTTCTATCATCGGTGCTGCGTGTGTTTCCCTCCGTCTTGCTCGAGGGTCAACCAAGGGTCGGAAAGAAAAAAGCAACCTCGACCACACCACACTACATCGATTTCGCCTTCGTTTTGTTCAAGTTGGTGGGAGGCCGAAGAGGATAAAATTCGGGACCTGTGTTGGCTCTATGTGTTTTGTCATTAGGTCGCCTGACGAGTCCCAGAGTTGTTAAGTCGTTTCCGTCGTTAAAGCTTTTCTGTTTGGTTGTCTGACGGGACAGCTTGTACTCATTCATGGGTCACGTTTTTTTTTTTTTTTTCATCTCCTGGCAGAACTGATGAGCTGTCGCGCACGCTGCTCACCCATATGTGGCTGAGTATTCAAGTGCTTGTGGTCATACACCTTTGATAACTTCGGCCCGGGGAGGGCGGGGGGGGGGGCGTTATCGTGTTTTGCATGCCTGGGGGGAGGGGAGGGGGGCGGGGGAGGGGTGTTTCCGTGGATCTTGTTTTTGCGTCATGTTCAAGGAAGCGAAATTCGTAGGAGAATCTCGGCAACCTAGAAAAACAGGTATGTCTCTGCTTGCTTTTGTTCTTTTGTGTAGGGGGTCTACAAGGGTTAGGCAACAGAGCAGGGGGGGAGCGCGGATGAGACTTGGGGATTGCGGGGTTGTTTGCTAGCTCTTGGTAAAACAAGGGAGCACTAGCGCATACCTGCTGTAAGAGCGGTGTAGTTAAGAGTGCATTGAGGTGTGCTGTGCTGTCAAGACCCCTCTCCCGCTCCTCCGCAGTGTATCTCCGAAAATGTCCTCGTTGCTTTTTCTCAATTTTCGCGTCTCATTTTTATCTTGTCGCACTTTTTGCTGGTGCTCTGAGCCCTGCATGATGCAGCACATGGTAGGATTTGACTGTTGTGCCAAGAAGCAGTGGAAGTGCTATGCCACCAAGTGGAAATAAACACTTGGAAGTAGTCGGTAGCAAACCGAGTGTGGGCCCTTCCGACATCGCCGACCCGGCGTGCTGTTATAAATGGCAGGAGATTTCGTATGTTTGCCGCCGTAGCCTGCAAATATTTTGGCTTTTTTGGCTGGGGAGTACTATACAAGCTGTACACGAAGTTGCTCCTGCAGGTAGGCAGGACTGATGGTGTGTGTGTACAGGGTACTTTGGAGCTTGTGGACAGGCTCGTGTGCCATAATGGTGAGGAAAATCAGAGCTTGCGGGGTAGCCTTTCCGGATGCTGTGTGTGTGGAGCACGCGGGGAGTTGGAAGAGGTTTGATTGTAGAAAGTTGTGGCTTTCCTTTTGTGTGTGTGTGGGTGGCGGTATCATTTTTGGTTCATTTCTGCGTGCTTGTGCCGCGCCGACGGTTTTTCGAGCATTACATGGAGGATTGAAAAACTCATTATGTTTTGCGGATACAGCGAGTTTTATTTTCCAAGACGCCTGCATGTTGCACGCTGTATGTGTTTGTTCGACGGCCAACGCTCGAGCGCTGTTGCGTAAGTAAGAATAGCTCGTTGTACCTCAGTCGCTCACTTTTTTTCTTCACTCGATCATAGTGTAGAAGCGTACGAACGTAACTTTCAGTTGTTGCGGCAAAACGACGTTCGCCTTTTCTTGTGTGAGCACTGGAAGTATCTTGGGGTAAGAAACGTGTTGGTGACCTTCCACCTTTTTCTTCCAGTTTTATGTCTCCCTACGGTCTGCATGTGTGTACTCTCCGACTTGATTCTTCCGCTTCTGTTGCCGAAAGTTAGGGTCGACGCTGCCTAAGCACGTGAACGATGGCCCTCGAGCTTTCGCTGCGAGAATTAATTTTTGCCCATTCCCTTGGTATATGCATGAGACAGGAGTGTTAAATTTTCATGGCGTTCCGTAGCTTCGAAGGGGGGGGTTGGGGGGGGGGGGGATCAATGCCCCAAATCCGTTGCACAAATTGTATTCTTTCAGCACGCGTGCCGGAGAGTGTGGCGTCGTTTTTCTCTCGCCCGCGAGAGCTTGATTTGAAAGAACGGTGTCGCGATGGGTGCTTTTGTATTCGGGTGTATGCTCTCCGTAGGTAGGAATGGAGCACGACGAGTGGACGGTAGCTCGTGGCGTTCCTCCCGAACTTCGCACACTCGTTCACTCGTTTTGTTTCAATGTTGAAACACGGGGCGGGGGTGCATAGAACAATGCAATGATGGCCGTCGGTAACTTGTTCTCTTGTTGTGTTTGATTCGGTTGGTTGAGCGCCATGCAAGAAGAAGACATATTTTTGTCCAACCGTTGCCACGACACGAACTGGAAAACGTCCTTGGCTTCTGTTTGTATGGCCTGTTCCCCGCGGTACATGACGACCGACTTGCCTATGGCATCCACTGCCCGGGTCAGAAGTAAAGGGGGTCGCGGGTTCTGCGTCTGCCACAACAGTCCCTCCCGGGGACCGGTTCCTGTGCTGACTGTGTTAACTTGCGCTTCGGAAAGAAGTTGCGGTGACGGTCGAGCGAAGCCGTAGTAACAGTAGCCTTACAGCGGATACGGACTGCCCTCGAATCTATCTGTCTGTGCATTCCCAGCGGTCATCGAGTGCTACGTCGACGCGGCTCAACGGATAGATAGGTCGGGATTTAATGATGTGAAGAGGGCACACAGCAATGAACACGGCAAGAATACTTCGGCCGACTGCCATGATCGGGTAATAATGCCTGTGTTTTGTAGTTGTCCGGGAGGTCTTTCTTACCAACAAACCTCATCCGAGCACCAATCGTACTTCGCGAATGTAGTGAAAAGATTAGGGCAGGGAGAAGGGGGGGCGGGACCTTGCTTTACCTTTCCCTTACTACAGTACATCGATCTCCTCGTTCACTTCATTTTAAAAACTACAGCACAGCAGTAGACAACTGGTCAGCTAAGCTACGCGGTCGTCGTCTGTTTTGTTCTCCAGAGCGTTGTTCTTGTTTGCTCCATCATGCAGTCGTTCAACCAATACCTACCTTCCTTGTCTTACGCATACCCAATCCCACGACCTTTAAAAAAATAAGTCCACGTTTCGTGAGTAGTCTACGCAACGCGGACCCTTTAACATATATATATATATTTTGTTTTCTTAATATGACACAACGAATCCATCTCTATCATAGAAAAGAGTCTGAGACAGGTTAGCAATGAATTCATAGCGTCAGAAAGTACCTGTAATTAAAGCATGACAGAGTATGACCCAACGAATCCATCTCTATTTTGTCCCTTCACTTCATGTTGTATGAGCGTGTTGAACATGAAGAGGAACAATCGAGAGGATGAGTTTTCTGCGCGACCAGAAGCCAGGGCTATTCAGTGCAGACAACAGGACGTGCATTGAATATTGAACGGGCGGCTGGAAAGTGTGGATGGCCGTTTATTGGAATCAACACAGGCGACGAACGGCAATGGAATTTGCTCCTGTGTATGGCGTGCCCCCCGTCCCCTCGTTTTCTCGGTGGTGGGCCCCCCACCTCGTGAGGCAGGCCCAGGACAGTGGAGCAGCAGCAGGTCCAGGCCAGGCCGTAGTAGGTGCAAAGAGGAGAGAGCTGTGCATGGGGCGTGTTCTTCTCGCCATCGACTTTGCCGTTGCCGCTGAGCAGTGATTCTCTTCCCCGAGATTCCGGGTCGTGAGGCGTGTTCGAGGTAAGCATGTTTGCATACCCCCAGTCGCGACTTCTCGCTCACGGCTGGCTATAATGTTCGCGGTTCGGATATCCAGAGGCAGAGACATTGAGGCCACTCAACGGCACCATGGGAGCGTGGAAGCACAGCGTTTCGTTGTCTTGTTAGAACTGCTTCCAGTTTTCATAGAGCAACAACGGCCGTAGCAACGGGCAACGAATACAGAAAAAGCAACATGGGCAAAATATCCAGTTGACATGATACACTCGCAAATTGTCGCAATCTGAATTTTTCGCACCCTTGAGGCTCACTCTGTGTACCCCCGACGTCAGGTGTATCCAGGTCTACTTATAAAATAATTGGGTGAGGTCTGCGTGTGGAGGCTTGCCACGTGGCTAGCAATGTCCAGTTTCCAGGCTAGGGCACATGCTCCAGAGGCGGCGCCTGTTTCACTGCATGTCGCCGCGTAATTTAGCCGCGCACCAAATCTCGCCGCTTGTGGATATATACCGAACGGCCGTCCCGGCCCTCCCCGAACTTTGCCTCGGCAGGATACAGACGGCACAAAGCACCGGAGTCTGTGTGAACCACCGCTTCCACAACTGCAGCAGAAAAACACGGCTGTAATTTGCAGAAGAGAAAAAGACGGGCGCGTTCGTTCCAGTAGACCCGCCGCAAACATGACCAACTTCTCGCTACAGGCGGACATGCGGCGGGCCAAGGACAGGTGCCCCGCCTGCGCCAGGCAGCAACTCCACATCGAGAACGGCCAGTACGTGCCCGGCGACGAGGTGAAGGGCCAGCTGTACACCACGCGGCGCGGCGGGGGAAGCAGCAGGCGCGCGCGGGCGGCGGCGGCTTCTCGAGGAGGAGGAGGAGGAGGGGGCACCAGTAGTAGTAGCAGCAGCAGCGGCAGCAACGCGTACAACGCGCTGGCTCAGCACGAGATCCGCCCGGAAGAGATCGTTTGCACCCACTGTCTTTGCTCCAACGAGAACCACGAGGACACGGGGCCGAACGGGCAGAGGTGTTGCGGGGGCTTGAGGGAGGGGCTGTGGGACAGGGTCTGCGAGCTGTGCAAGGCCTCGGAGAGCTGCAGGGCCTGGGCCAGGGCGAGAGCTTGCCCGGCCGAGGAGGCGGGCCGGGCGCCGGGGGAGCCTAATCACGCCGGCAATTCCACGGGCGAGAAGCCGTGCAAGACCGAGGGGAGGGCGAACTTCTGCATGCACTGCACGTGCCCGTGCGCCCAAGTCCATCCGCACACGTTCGAGGATAAGAGCAACTGGATGTCAACGTGCGTGTGACGTTCCACGTAGTAGGAGTCTCCTGTGGAGTCATGTGCCTCCTACAGTACAGCCTTGTATCACGTGATCCCGGGCCACCGCTGGTGACATCAGTGATTGCTCGGTGTAAACCATAGCGCAATGCCTCGCGCTGTTGAACACGCGGTTGTAGCAACAACAATTGTAGGTGCTGCATACACTACCTGTGCCAGCAAGGGTTTGACTTTCGCCCGCGGTCTTGCGGAAGAGAATCGCATCACCTCAAGCAAGAAAACATGTAGATTCGAGGATGTTTTTCTGGTCGTGCCTGCTTTCGACACTAGCCCACTGCTGTATTGCTTGTGTCTTGGTCAATCTGGTAGAGCCGAGTCACCAGAGGGCTTGCTTCTACCGACATATGTTCATACTTTATCGCGAGGAAGGTTGGAAATCCGTTTTCCGATGCTACCAGCTGCCCGACTTGTCTGTCATGCTCGCTACTTTCCTTGTTCGGCTCGGTGACTCGTGTTGCAACTCGGGCCGCGCCTCCCGCCCATTCCGACATCCCGACCCATGTCTCCGCCGGCGAAACCCGGCACCTCACATGTTTTTTTATCACGCTCAAGGAAGCGACAACACTACCTGTCTTGTCGTTTGGCTTTAGAGTCACCGAGTCTCCCCCCGCCCGCATACCGTCCCCAAAGCCTGCTTGCTGCGCAACAAATATGCAAACGCGTTTGCGACGTGGCGAAACTCTTGTGTGTGCAGCAACCCCGAGGTTCAGCGAGCGTGCCGCATCTGCTTGCCCTGCTGGGCGGGGTGGTGCATCCCGCTGTCTGGGACAAAGCGCAAGCTCGTAGGCGCGACCATGGAGCCCGAGGAGCCTTTCGCGCGGCAGTGGAGACCCGGCCGAGACGCCGACGGTGAGCTTTGTCATCCGCATGTAAATTTGGTTCTATCAATGTTCGTCATCACGTTTTTCTCGGTATTGTCGTTGTCGTTGTGCTTGTATTGGTAGTGGTCATGGTGAGCGTTGTGGTTTTCGCGTATTATGATCGCGGAACCTGCACGTGAAATTTGTTCATCAATGTTCGTCGTCACGTTTCTCGATGTGTCGTTGTCTCTGTGCTTGCTAACATTGGTGGTGGTGATGTTGTTGTGGCTGTTTACGTATTTACCCGGAATCTACGGCAACGACAGGCGCAACATACACGCCAGAAGGAACCCGCTTACAAGCAACAGATTGCACCGTACACACAAAGGGGCCCACAGAGGTGGTCTGCCTCCTTTTCGAAGTCGCTCCATGTGCGTTGCCGCCGGTCCTCAACATAGGTCTCTTCACCTCTGACCGTTCCTCCCCTGAACCCCCCCCCCCTTCCGTAACAAACAAACGACAGTGTTCGTCCTGACGGGCCTCTTCGACGAGCTCACCGGTCTCCTTCCCGAGAACGGGTTCCCGTACGCCGTGTTCGGCTCCTCCCTGCGCTACTTCAAGGGCCTGATCGGGAGCGCGGAGGCCAAGCACGCGCTGAAGGAGGCCGGCGTGACCCCCGGCGACCGCAGCGGCGCGATCGGCGAGGCGTGGAGCGGGGGCGGCTCCATGTACCCGCCGGAGCGGCCCGCCGGAGCGCGGAAGGTCGTGGCAGCGCCGCTGCGCCAGGGGGAGGTGAGAATAAACAGAGCTAGAAAAGCTTGGTCGATTCAACCATCTGCCCCAAGTACTCAATGAAGCCTAACGGGTAGTCTTTCTGTGATTGTAGTGTTTTTTGTATTGTCTTAAGAGTCTTCCACACATGTTTGCCACACGCAAAAAATGCGACATCAGCCCGTCCGCTTGCGTACAACTCTTCGACTCTCCTTCTCGCATTAAAAATCGAAGGCAACGTACCGCAGGAGGGGAGGGTAGAGAGGGGCTCTTCTGTGTGACCACGGGTTGGAGTAAACGGCACTAGTGCTGTGAGCGCTGATTTGAAGTGAACAACTATACAATAATCGCCCGCATTTGATAACCTCTAGTTTTGGCACAGCCTGGGGTTCTTAGTTCCTAGGGTCATAGTACTATATAAATAGACTAAGTTTTAGTGTAGGGGTTATTTAACCGAGCTCAAAAATGGCGCTCAAGTTCTTACGTTTTGAGTTTTTAAGGCTCTATCAATCACTTGACTACCGAAGTTCTTACGGGCGGGCGCGTTCTACATTCTCTTACAATACCTGCAAATATTTGTTCTCTTCCAGGGCGCAAATAGGCACTTCTCCAGGGTGCACGGCAGGCGGGACCACAACTGGCAGTGGGACATGCTTAAGAGCCCGTGGTCGCTCGGGCTGATGGCGAAGGGGAGGCTCGCCCTCGGGGTCTCCGAGGAGGAGGCGAACGAGTTCGAGGAGGCGGGGATCATCGCGTTCCCGGGGCACGTGGTGAAGCACAAGGACTCGGTGAAGAACGGCGGGTACGGGAAGACGATCGGGACGCTGGTGCTGAGGTCTCCAGAGTCGGCGTTCGTCTGCGTGCAGGTTTGTTTGTGTGAGGGAGAGGAAGAGGGAGAGAGAGAGAGAGAGAGAGAGAGAGAGAGAGAGAGAGAGAGAGAGAGAGAGAGAGAGAGAGAAATAACCCCGAATGCTTCATAGCAGAGAGAGAGAGAGAGAGAGACAGACAGACAGACAGACAGACAGAGAGAGGACCCCAAAAGCTTCATCGCAAGTAAGGCGGAGCTCTCAGCTGGCGACACAGCACGGATGTTGCAGCCAAGATTTGCAAGTATTTCCAGGTATATACAACAGCCTGGCTAGCCAACTAGCTCCTTCTTCACGATCGGGCTCCAGAAACACCTGCACGACCCCCCCCCCCCCCCCCCCTTTACACCACGGGACGAGCTGAAAAAAAATCTAAGGGGCAAGGGGAGCGGCTGGGCAGGGCCGTCGAACTGGCCGAGGAGCTCGGCGTGGAGCTTCCCCCAAGGGTCGCCGAGAAGGGGCGCTTCAAGTTCGCCATCAACGAGCTGGACGCGTGGGCGATGGTCGGCGGGACGGCGAGGAACGACGCGGAGCACGCGGTGGTCTGCGGGAGGAAGGTCATCCCGGCCGGGGAGCCCGGGGAGGGTTTTGTGCGTGTGGCGTTCAACATGAGGTGGGGGTGGCAAGACGACCGGCGGGTGTGAGGCGATGAGGCGTCCTGCGTGCTTTACCGGGAGGAAGTGCTGTGAGCACCGCGAGAATGTCGTCGCCGGGAGCGAGACCTTGCATGCTGCAGAAGGAGGCATGATGATATGGCGACGTCGTCGTTGTCGGGAGGGAGACCTGCATGCTACCGGGAGGAGGCGTTTTAAGCATCTCGAAGCCGTCGGTTCTCGTCGGGAGGGAGACTTGCATGCTACCAGGAGGACGCGTGGTGAGCACCTCGAAGCCGTCGTTCTCATCGGGAGCGAGTCTTGCTGTGGTGGCGATTGATGCTGTGGAGAAACGGCGACGTTGGGCGGGAGGGATGATTGGTGAACAACAGAGAGAGAAGAAAACCAGAGAACAACCCTTATGGCATGGATGATTCAGTTTAACATGAATTCACTGGGGTCCACAACGGGGTTCAAGACAGCGGGGCCCCTTCTCCAACCGCGGCAGCGATGGCGAGGTGTTCTCGGATGGTAGGCGGGACCGACGAGGTATGTGTGGACGTTGTGCCCTTGAGCGGTGTAGATGTGCCTGCGGTTGGATGGCCCACAACAATTGCGACTGTGGTGGCCTACATTCACATAACAGCGGAAAATATCCCACGCCCCGGCGACAGCGCTGAGTGTTTGGAAACGCCAGCTCTGGTACCGCTCTGTGTGGGGTATCCGATATCTCAAGGGAGCTACGGTATCTGAAGCGATCTGTAGCGCATGCACTTGTTTTTCTGGTACTACTGCGATTTGCTGCGGAGTGATGGGATGATGAGATCTACATAGTGTTGGCAGACCGTGGATTTTGAGATCGCATGCACATTCTTGTTGGTTTGGGTTCTCGCGCTGGTGATCGATCAGCTCCATCTGCCCTGGGTTTGGGGCTAGGGTAACGGGAGAACCTTTTTGCTGCATGGGTGGGAAAGCCGAACGTGCAATATTTTTTAGTCGCCCGATACGCGGTGGTTGTGTTTCATTCTGCCCGCCGGATGCTGGCCAGGACGCTGCTAACCCTTGTACGTCAAGAAGACGCTTGCTCTATGAATATCTTTGCTTCTCGAGCACCTATGCCCCCCCCACCCCTCGCTGCAATTCGGCGGGCGTTGTGTGTTCGGCGCGTGGTACTCTTCAAAGTAGTTGCTTTCATGCGCATTCCTTGCCGACAACGCTGCTACAGTAGTTCCTGCCGGGTACAACAGCGTGGCCGCCTGGGCCGAGCGGGATGTCGCATCTTATGAGAAAAATGACGTGGTACAAAATCGTGAGGGTGTGACATATTTCTCTTTCGTGGGGGCTGCGTTGTGTTCGTTGAGCGCATAATAGTGTGTACTTCATGTCGTGTTGCTGCTGCCGGCGAAGGTCTTTTCGTTTTGGCGCGTTTGACGAAGCTCTGCCTACGATTCTTGCGAGGAGTACGGATGACCGTTCTCTCAGCTCCTTGCGGGACTTGTTGGCGAGGCGCTGGCCAAACGATCGCTGCCCTTGCCTGTCAGCACCTCTTCGACAACACTTGTATATTTTCTTCCCGGGCAGAGTTTATGCATGTGTCATGAGTGCTTCGCGTCGCACCTCCCCTTCACGCGCAAGAGGCAGCTCGTTCGCACGCACGGAGTTAACGTACTCGTGTGTTCGAGACAAATTTGATGTGATGGTGTTCATTGTTTTTTGGCGAGGTACGAGTCTTATGCCAGGTGTGTTGTATGCATGCATGAATCGTTTGTGCTGGGAGAGTGCGGGACAGCTCGAACCCCCTTGGTGATTGGTAAGTGTTTGTTTGGTTTTCTGCTTTTTGCTGGAGCGCACGCGTCGTCAGTGCTGCCTGTCTTTTTTTTTCTACAACATGATGACCTCAAGTGTGAAGACGGGGCGCGATTTGACTAGTATTGGAACTGGTACATACCGTGACGGGGGTTGTTGTCGAAGCTCTTCGAGAAGTATGACCTAGGTGACCGCGACGTGCTGCGTGCTGCCGTTATGTGTTTGTTTTCGTTTGTGTCGTCTTGTGGTGCTGATCTCTGGATCTGTTCCTGTCTTTCTCGTTTTTTCCGTTTTTTCGTCGTGGACGGAGAGAACATGAAGGAAGGAACAACTGAAAAGAGTAGGTATCTTTACCTTCGTTCGTCCTTGTTACGTGCGCGTGCGAACAAGCAGACACGTTCCGCCGGTTCATTGCACGTTTCCATCTGTCTGTGTTTAGCTGGGTCAAGTGAACAGGGGGTTTCTGTTGGCAGGGTGGGAGGGTGATGACATTCGGTACGAAGAGTGAGTGAACACAAATATTTGCCAACGAAGCAGCTGAATGCAACAGGTCTGACGCTGTGATGAGCGTATCAAAAAATACATCGTGTTGATGCCACCGGAGCCAGGCCAGCTTTTGCCCCCCCCCCCTTTTGCAACTAGCTGTCGCCTTTCGCTGGGAGTACGATACCACGCATCAGATACTACGTCCGGCCTCTGAACTGTTCTCCCACTCGACTCCTGAAATCCCTTAGGCGCACACTCCTGGGGGGGGGATAGTCTTGCGGCAGAAAGCATGGTTTGCTGCACAGAGAGTGGAGGTCTGAAACCGGTCCGATTTTGACGCGTGCGCTTGTATATGGTCTTCTGGTGGCGGTTATTGACTTTAATTGGTTACAAGAAAATCCGAAGTTCGCACAAAGCATAAGAAGTTCGCCGCGATGCTCCAGATCGTATGCGAAAACGCACAAGCGTCACGTAAACTATTACGTATGTGGACATCCATGCTGTGCCTTCACGCTTATCAGTATCGGAGGCGTCCCCGGTCTAACCGCAGTATTCGGCGGGGGCTGTTCGTCTATACTACAAACTACCCCACCTACCCTACGACGGTGGTGCGTCCCCTCCACGACCTCAACAAAACACCGTTGTCGGAAAGTGATGTCATTTACACCACAGCCAGGGATCTACTTCCATAACAGAAACGGGTCTGACCACTCTTAGGAACACGTTTTTACTGCATACGACTTGTCTATTTCGGGACAAACGGCAACTACAGCACTAAACATCACTGGTAAAACGTTTCCGGGTACCTTAACAAAGCGGTCCAAACCCCGTCGGCCGGGAAGGTTTACCGCGGTCTACAGTCGTTGGTTCCGCTCCCGTAGCCGACCGATCCGCTTGCTCGCCGTTCCTATTCTATGCCTCCCCAAGGTCTGCACGTCTGCTAGCGTTTGGTTCGTATTTGACGATTCAGACTCGGCCCGATCGTCGGAACTCGAGCAAATACCCTTTCGAACAGTCAGTGCCTACAAGACAAGGGTGACCTTTCCAACATTGCTTCTCAATTTCCACAGGGTAAAGAAGAATCTCCGAACTTTCGACACCTCGATTGTCGAAATACCAGTTTGGACGGTTGAGGGTTTTCGGTTTCGGCAAACAAGCCGATGAAGCTAACAACGGCATCGATTTAGTCCTCGGCATCGCACGTATCTGAAGGCGTATATACCTACAGAGTCGGGTCGCCGCAGCAGCGTTGTACCTTTCCCGCCAATTATCACCCCCTTCGGATACCAACAACTACCGGCGACGCGGAAGGACCACCATTTCATTTCCCCCTTTCTTTTTCTCCTCCTTTGATACCTTGGGGAGGACCTCTTCTCGTTGTTGCCGATGCTGTTGCCGTTCTGGTTGCCCTGATCGGTCGAGCTGTGGTGCCAGCGATCTTGCCGTCGTACTTGGATCGTAGCACAGCGCTTGGACGCGCGCGGTCGTTGTCCGCCAAAGGCGTCGAAGTCGATGCGGTAACGTTAGGTCGGTGTTGGCTGTTGTTGTGTTGCGGTGATCGGCGCCGGGGGCGTTGTTGTGGAGCTTTTCTTCTCCCCGCGTTGCTGGTGCTGGTGCTGGCGCGACCAGGGGACGGCGGTGCGCTCATCTTAACCCGGTACGATTGGCGTCTCTCCAGCCAGTAGGCGCCAGCGGCAGGTCCAGGAGAAATCACCTTTTGCAACCAAGTTCCGTTTTGTTTTTATTCGCGTTCCGTCGGACATGGGAACGCGGACGAGGGTATAACATGTGTACGATGACCAAGCCGATAAGCTCAAGGGTATTGTAGTCTACATGGCATGGGCCACCGTTTCTATAGGCGTGTGCTGTTGTTCTTCTGTTTGTCCACCGGACCGCTCTGTTAGGTGTGGCGAGTGTTGCGAGTGTCTATTTGCCAAAGGTGGCTTCCCATACTCTACAGCTGCAGCTATTCGATCTACGCAGACGTATTCATAGGCCGAAAAACCTAAACTCATGCCAACACCGTACAGGAGAGGAAGTGAACCAAGCTTGTCAGGGTCGCCTCTTCTTCAGGCAGGAGGTCTTTCCGGGCAACACAGCCCCGAGTGCTAGAGGGAGAAAATGTGCAAGACTCTGTGCTGCCTGCCATTCTCTCCTCCCCGCGACCTAAAACTACCCATTCTATGCTCCGATCACTTCAAATCCCACACTCTTTACAACACTCGCGAGGACGCCCGCCCCCGCCCCCACGAAACAAGAAGAAGAACCAACAACATAACTAGGACGGGTTGCAGAGAGTCGGATCGATACCTGGGGCTTGTATCCCGGCATGAAGTAGCCAGCTCTGTCCATCGCCGCCCGCCGGTGAAACTCGAGGTTGGGAAACGCGGGATCGATATAGCTTACCGTGTCCGATACTAGCCGGCTGAGCCCACGTTTATCTCCACCGAGTAACCCGGGCAAATCCTGTGGTACGTTGTAGCAGGGTGGTGGGTAAAGGGACGGGGCCGGGGGAGTACCCCGTTCGTGGCTTGCCGTAGCCGCTACGAAGAGAGCGATCGCCCACGACTCTCGGGATGGTGGTGATCTTACTCACGGATGCCCTGAAACCATCGAAAATTTCGCTTGCTTGTTGTATTGCTAGACTCTGTTCTCGGAACTTGCCGGTCGTTTCCAGGGGTTGGCGAACACAAAACATGCTGCCGGCTGCGAACACGTACCTACGGAAGACTTGAGCGTGTGCCACCAAATACGAAAGCCAATCTTTGTCCCTTGCCATATGTGAAGCAGAGGCCTGCCGGTCACGGATGTAGGCTTTGAAAATGAAAAGGCGCACCCGACCCCCCAAGTGCAGCAACCCACCTTTATATGGTCCATGTTGAAAGGGTCGGCCATGACAGACCCGTTGACTTGGTTTGGATCAGGAAGCGTCGGCTTCTGCACGGTGTTTGCGGGACAAAGAGCGAGAGAGGGGGCAATCGTGGTTTTCGATGAATACAAACCTTAGCCAGACACACAACGGGCCTTTGATGGAGGAGAGGTGGCGGCCACCGGCGTCGACCTCGACCCGAAGGCGTCGGCGGGGTCGGTTCGACTACCCGAGGGAATGCAGGCACGATACTATTGCGCAAAATGACCCTCCTTCCAGCGATGAGGGTACCTCTTGCTTCCAGAGATTTCCCTCGGACATATTCCTGCGACTACAGTAGTTCTTAGTCTTTGTACTCTAGCCGACAACGAATGCGATGTTCTGCAGGCCGCGAGTATGGTACAGCAAAATTGTTCTATCGAACGTGCGTTGTGTGGAGGCCACGCCGTTTCGCACCTTCCGCTGGCCTGTCTCGAGCCTTTTCGTCTCATCACCTCCCTCCACCCCGCCGCGTGCTGGTCCACCATCTTCGGTGGCCGCACCTTTCGTTGGCGACGCGGAGATCGCGACGGTGGTGTCTTCGGCGTCATTATCAGCAGCGTCGGCACCGCAACTCGGAGACACGCTCGTTCTGCATGGTGACGACTCCGGGTGGAGCTTCTCCGTCCCACGACCAGCTGCGGCTGTTGCTGAAGCACCGCTGCCAGCACCTGCCACGGCCTCGCCTCTGGCCTCGCCTCCTCGGGCGTCGTCGTCGCCTTGATCTGACCGGCCTATTTCGCCGCCGCCCTCGCCTTTGTCGCCGCCGATAGCTTTGCCGTCGACAGCGGCGCGCCCGCCTGCACCACCGCTACGAGATAGTGACCATGCCCCTTCCCCTCCCCCTTCTCCGTGACATTGTTCCCGATCACCACCAGCACATTCGGTGCCATTGCACCCGTTGTCGATGTCGGCGCCGGCATGCTCTCCTCCTCCTCCTCCTCCTCCTCCTCCTCCTCCTCCTCCTCCTCCTCCTTGCCCCCCTTGGCCGACGGTTTTCCGCTGGTCCAGCACCGCATGACGGCAGCTCGCGGCATCACGATTGCCACCAGCGACAACTTCGTCGGTTATTTCCGGCCAAGGCAGCGACTTTCGCAGCCGCCTGTCGAGGGTGTGTTGCGGGAGATTTGTGCTCGGACGAGGGTCGTACTCCGCCATGAGAGCATCGAGCTTTCGAATCGAGTCCGGTGTCGTCGTCGAACAGGGCGATTTTTTTAAGAGGACGGGTTTCAAGATCGGGGGAGGAAAGCATCAAAAGAAGTGGGGTCGAGCCATTGGTGATTTATGGGTGTAACGGCGTGAACGTGAGTAGAAAGGTTTTGTCACACTTCATACTCTTGTTCGTTGTGGAGGGGGGCCATCATATTAAATGATCCCACCCAACTGCCTAACCACCTGTCGAGAGCGATGCCCTCCTCTCACGTTGTACCATCGCCAATAATGCCTTACATACAAAGTACGACTACCCCCGAAGTTAGTTTTGGCTCTTCACTTTTCCGAGCCGGTTTTAAACCATTTTGTACTCTTGACCCCAGATACCAAACCGCCACCACTGTCCGTACTCTAACTTACCACCAACACCGAGGGTTCCTGACTGACCTCTCTGGCGTTTCTTCTTCTAATCTCGTCCAGGCTATGAAACGCCGCCTCTCGCCCCCCCCTGCCCCCCCCCTCACTGGTCGATGCCGGGCAAGCTAGTAACGCCTCTTCCTGTTCGACACACAAAGGAGCGGCGACGATACAGAGTTTGGGGTCGTTTTTACGTGCGTCTGGTCCCAACTTCTTCAAACCAACCAGCCCAAAAGGCGTACGGCCTTGGAGCTACACGCAGTCGGATCGGCCAACCTTTCGTGTGTTTGCGTTTCTCAAGGCAGGGGATGGGTGGAATGTGGGGTGGCGCTTGTCTTACTGTCGCAGAAGTGCGGAAAGAAGCAGTACAGGCTGTTTCGCCAACGACTCCCCCCGCCCCCCCCCCGTCCCCATATTGATGCTGTCGACTGTAGTTGACAAGGATGGCACAGGAGACGTAGTGAGTGGGAATCCTGGAATTTTGTGGGATGCCGAAATCGGGATGGTAAGGAAACATTAAGATGTGAACCGCAGGGGTACACAGGCGACGAAGACTGCCGAGGGATGCCAGGAAATCGAGAAGGAAACAGACCAGAGAAGGGACAGGATGGCGTTAAGAACGAAGGTGTGGCATGTGAGGCACACTTCGACGTCAGACGGGAAGCGTTGAGAAGAAACAAGAACGGGAGCGAATATCAAAAAGCCCGATGGACTCTGCGACAACGTTGGAGTGGAAACGTCGGGGGACATGGGCTTGCTAAAAGGGCGGGACTTGTGTACCGGACGTAGGGTGGAGAAGCAACGCGATACGTACACTAGATACACCACGTGGCAGGGCAAGAGAGAAACGCTTGAGCGAGATAACAAAACATGTAGGTGAACCTAGGCGGTGCTTGGGTCATCTTGTGACGAACGGAAATCTGTTTAGTTGTCACCGTTGAAGAGTCGGGAAGAAGTGGCACTGGACAGAGGTTAGCCCTGATTTCAACTGTGGAGACAAGACAACAACGACGACGACTAGAACATCAGCTAGAAAACAATCGTTATCTTATGAAACGGATGGTCACCAGTACTCGGCAACAGACGAAGAGGCTCCAGTACGTAGAGTACGATATGGCAGGCCCACAAAGTTGGGAGTCTGCACTAGGAGGGGGAATAGTGCTCGGTCTCGAATGGGAGTGAAGCGCGCTCAATCGTCAAATGACTGAGGCAAGCAAGAGACGACCCCCCCAAAAAAAACTCCCAAACCTCTCGGTTTCCAAATGGGTACAATCGAAATGTTTCAACCGGTTGTTCGCCGCCTAGTGTTGGAACTCTTTCTGGAACCCCCCCTCCCTCCGTTACACGATGCATTGGTAGCGTAATTCAGGTTAATGACAATAAGTGCAGCATGGGTGCACGCGAAGCCTATTGCGAGAGTGTGTGTTCACGCCTTATCCTTACCATGTCCTCCTCCTCGATCCGAGCTGCCTCGAGCAGCGAGAACACCATCTGCCTGCCGCGCACCTTGCTCCGCCAAAGAGCGGCAGGGACATCTTCTCCGCGGCGTGCTTCGACGCGTTGGAGTGGGGGTGGTGCTGTTTTCCTGCCGGTGGGAGTTTCCGATGCAGAGCCGGCCCTGGTGGTTGCAGGCAGAGATTCGTCACAGAGCGTTGCTTTTGAACACAAGCATGCAGCGGGGCCAAGCGGGTCTGATTGCGTTCATCTGTACACTGTGGTTGTGTGTGTTTCTTACTAAGGCATCCCTCACCGCTATTGTACTACGAAATATTTTTGTTCTTTGGCCAACAATGCTGCGAGGTGTATGATAGCATAGACTAGGAGAGCCAAGTGAGGCATGCACGGTTACCGACCGCCCCACCACCGTATGTCATACCATGTAAGGACATCGCCATGTATTGCGTACAATGTGTGGTGAACGTCAAGCGATAGCCATCAGGACATGTCGTCTACCGTGATGAAAGGAAAAGTAGTGTGAAACAAGATTCTTCGCGCCAAGAGCTCATCGTGGGGTCCTCGCTAACCTCGCCAAAGTGCTGCATCTTCTTCCCCATCCAGACGAAGGTCGTTCGTTGGCCGGCTCCTCGTCCATTGAGACGCTGCCACCTTCCTCAAGCGATGGCCTACCGTGGCTAGTAGTATTGTCACCCCCCTCGCCGCACTCCAGCCCCAGTCCTGTCTTTCCTTCCATGCTGCCGTTGTCTCCCCCTCGCTCCTTTTCATCCTCCAAAGCTCGTGTGTTTCCTAGCTCTGACGCCTCTATCGTCAGACCAAAGTCTATACATTCTGGTTGAGAGCAGTCGTCCTCGTTGGAGACTTGGGCTTCAGCACCGTTCAGGTGGAAGTTTAATGGGTGACAGATGGGCGCCGATGCCGTCGGACCGGCAGTCTCTAGGATATTTCGCTGTCTGCGACGTGAAGCTACTCTCTCGCGGACCGCTCTATACTGGCTGTATGTTGGCGGCAAGAGGGACAATTCCTTGTACAACAGCTTGTTCTCGGCCTTGTATGAGTCCAGAGTACGAGCCTGGAGAACACGGTTGGGGGTGGCGGGAAGAAGGGGGGGAAAAGGGGGGGAGAGAGAAATGGAAACACACGAAAAGGGAGGGGAGAGAGAGGGGAGTTAGAGAAAGGGGATCGAGATTGGTGTAGTGTTACAACGTCAACAGTTTGTCTTCTTGTTTCAAGGGAACCTTGTTTTGTTTCAAGGGAACCCCGAATCCTGTCGTCGACACACGTAGTAGCACGCCAACGTTGCTACCCGCCGCCAGCCGCATACAAGTAACTTCTTCGCACAGAGGATCATTGTCTAAATCGGCATATCATCTGTGTACACCTGACGAACAACGGTAGACCGGTCCGCATTCAGCGTGGTGAGTGGTCGATACAGATGGACACAGATTCCGCTATACCGCAATCAGGATAAGAGAGAGAGTGTCGAATTTACAGGGGGGTGCAAAATGTAATACAGGGGAACTTTACGCTCCATTTCTCGATTGGTGTATTTCGAGATGGTGATCAGACGATATGCACGCAGAACGTCGAGACTACTGTTCTACACTATGCACCTTCAACTACGGTACAGTCTACCCTACGAGATGCAACACAGACCCATTAAATAAAAGGAACGCCAGTGTTTGCGATTTGTTCGAGGCAATGTTCGGGTGCTTCGAAACTTGTGTGTGTGTCATAGTCAGCAACGACCGTCAAACATGAATATAGACTATGCACGCTTCCTTTCCACGCTCCGGTCGACATCTACAGTCTAGAAACATAGCACTACAGTCTACTGCGGTGTCTGTGCTGTACATACATAGGTAGTACCTGTCGCGAAGACACTTGGTCACGTACTGTTTTCGAACTCCTCAAAATTGCGTCGATGACCTCACGAGGATCTCCACTTTCACAGCCCACTTCTGCCCTCACAGGTGTGTGTGATCTCAACAGGGAACTCGAACCGGCCAGAATTCCGACGCCGTCGTGGATGTCAGCCGATGTGCCTCGAAGGAGTCCCAGCGGGTCCTCCTCGTCGTGTTCATCACCGCCGTAGTAAGTGGCAGGGCTGCTGCTAGAAATGACGACGCTTCGGCCGCGGCTCATGTTTTGGTTGCACACCTACACGACACGGATGCATGAGCAGCAGCAAGCCAGACCGAGGCACGAGAGAGTGCAGCTTTGCGACGAAGCTGCATTGGCCACTTATCGAACACTGCTGCTGCTGCTGCTGTGTAGACGATGGGATGCCGTATTTCGTACGGTGTGTGAAGGAAAAGAGGACCGGCGGCCCGGCACAATATAGCACTGCCAGGCGGCGTAATGCGTGCGCTGGTTGGTTGGTGTCGGTTGAGGTTGAGGTTGAGATTGCCGGTCGAAGGCCCTATTGATGACGCAAGTAGCGGGCAGCGAGCTTGTCGAAACGCGATAACGTTGATACTTTCTCGGTCGGAACGAATAAAAGAACGAAACCGCCATAGACTATCCATTTTTTTTTTCCCCGCATTTTGTTTTTAGTTGTTGTTGGGTGCTGGTGTGCTGGTTGCTGTGCGTGACCAGGGAACCAGGGAAGAGTTATACGTTATACAGGTTTTCCTTATCACAGCAGTTTGAAGGTCCAACGGTGCCTGCTGGAGACTACAGCAGTCGCAGTATAGACGTCGTGCTCAATCGTGAGAGTTGTGTTCAATCAAGTCCGTTGATCGTGTCCGTTGAACGGTGAACTCCGCCTCTACGCTCTACGCTCCACGTACGCACGTACGTAACACGGTGACACGATGCCGGTTCGAAAAGAATACCCGCCCTTGACACATCGGCAAAAATCCATCTCTTTGGCGGAATGCGTGTGTTATACTCGTAAGAAGAGCCACATTTGAACACTCTTCTCACCAAGAAGAAAAATTCTCGCCCCCTTATCCCTCCTCGTAAAACACCGCGACCGACCTGCCAAAGGAGGGAGGCAGGTGCGAAGGTCTTCCCGCACACCACACCCTACGTTGTTTGCGCGCGACGGCCAATCGGTGAGGGATGCCTCTGTAGCTACAAGTCTACACCCGAGGTCGTTTGTGTGTTGGTTGGCACAGCGGCGGAGAGCAAGAGGCGCCGTTGTTCTTCAGCACAGCAAGCGTCCAAAAAAGCTGTATGCTATCACCATGG
Source organism: Ectocarpus siliculosus (assembly GCA_000310025.1). NCBI lineage: Eukaryota > Phaeophyceae > Ectocarpales > Ectocarpaceae > Ectocarpus > Ectocarpus siliculosus. Next base: position 2,075,340 of record FN649726.1, on the reverse strand, counting down.
TTGATGACCACCGATCGTGTCATCTCGACGTGCCGACATGATGGCTTTGTGGTCTGCTGGTGTGGTGTGGTGTCGGCGCGTTAGTGCAGTTGCCGTAGGAATGGAACGGGCCTGAGCGCCTGAGCGCGCACCGGCTGTTGTTGTCACTGATTTTGATGCTAAAAACTAAAAACCAAACACCATGCTGACTCCAGCCCGCGCTGGCTCCGCCCATGATGTGATTTAGAATATATGCGTATGGCAGCTCGGTCATCCACCATTATTACCCCGCGCGGGGCACGTGTAGTCTATGTTGTTGCATCAGAGACACACACACATGGGTGTGCCATCTGCTGCATTATCCCACACACTCAGCAGCACTTGATGTGACGGCCGACGACGCTCGACCTGCTACTGCTGTACGCGGTTTTGCTTGCTTGGATCAAAAGCTTTGACACCACCCCACAACGAACGCTCGGCAGCTTGCTGCGAAGGATTGGCGACTTGGCGACGATATGTTCCGCTTACGTGTGAGAAAGCGTGCATTTATTTGCTTCCGTGCGTGGCGGCTGCTGTACCTACTACAGCGAATCTCCAGGGCGCCGCTCGTCCCTGCAGTAACGAGTGGATAGGGTTGGGGATTGTCGAGGGTGCAGCACCTACAGCTGTATCCGCAAACCCCAACGACTCTATTAGTCGCAAGTTTAGCATTCCAAGATCCAGGACAGCAAGCAGCGTTGAAGTGCTGCTGTGGGTTTTTTCCGCATGATTGCTCGTTTCCCCAGCTCCCTCCGTATTGTACACGACCCGCGGAGCATTTCAATTTTGGGACGGCCGTCATAAACTAACTTGGACGTGGCCAGGCTGTTGTTGATTGACGACGAGTCGCTTTTGGCGGGAAAGGGCGTGGTGTGAAGGTCAACCAGCGATGATCTTTGGAGTCTCGACCTGCTCCGGTGACTCATACGGCGCGCGCCTCTGTTTTGGTTGTTCGAGCAAAGAGACCACCACCGCGATCCACCTCGACCTTCGCTCATACACTTGTTGTATCACGTTTGGAAAATATAAGGACCATTCGGATACACCTGCAGCATACATAATTATTTGATTGTCCCAATGGTTCCCATATTTATCAGAACAGACTGGTATGCGTAGAAACATGAAATGCTTACTGCAACCAGTCAGGGACCGCTTTTGTAACCTGCGACACGTCTTGGTGTTGGTTTTGACGTGCGCCTCGCTTCCTTGACCGCCCTTCCTTTCTCGACGCAATGCGAAGATACGAAAACCCTCCGGCAGCGCGATGGCCACGGACCAAGGAGCACCAGCACCCTCCGGCAACGGCAACCCCCACGGCAACGACAGCAGCTCCGACAACAGCGGCAGCACCCTCACGGTACCCGACAACATGAGGGAGAGCTTCGGTTCCAATCACCATGGGCGTCGTCCGGGTTCTGCCGCCTTGCCCCCGAACGGATCCATGAGCTTCACGATCAAGTCGGCGGCAGCAACAGCAACGACCGAAGAACGCAGAACGGCTTCGTTGTCCTGCGCCAGCAGCGCCAGCACGCTGTGCGCCGAATCGCGCAGCCGCTCCAGCAACAACATAAAGAGCCGCCACATCGTACGCTTCGCAGGAGCAGCAGGAACAGGAGTGGTAGCGGGGGAATTGATCCAGCAAGGGGAAGATCCCGTACCAGGCCGCTCCCAGAAGAACAAGTCGTCTCCTCCTCCTCCACCTCCCGCCACCACCGCTTTTACTCCCGATCCCACCGCCGCTGCTGCCGCAGCCGCAGCCGCAGCCGCAATCAACCCGGGGAACAAATTCGGGTTTGTGACCGTGAGCGCCGGTGACGGTCTCTCGGGAATCGGTAGGCGGTCGTTTGAATCTGAGCCTGCGCCTGGCGCTGGACCCGCGCCTGGCGCTGTAGCGCATCTCAACAATGGCCACGGCACGACGGCGTCTGCGCCGCCGTCTGCCTCTTCCCTCGGAGGCAGGGCCACGGCGGCACGGGCGAGCGTCGGGAGGGGGCGGGGTCCGCGCCAGCGCACGTTAGCGGAGGCACAGGCAGTGCTAGCACGTGACGGCGGCGGCGGCGGTGACAGCGGCGGCGGTAGCAGCGGCGGCGGCGGTAGCAGCAGCGGCGGCGGTAGCGGCGGCGGTAGCAGCAGAAGCGGCGGCGGTAGCAACAGCGGCGGCGACAGCAACAGCGGCGGCGATAGCAGCAGCGTCGGCGAGGGCGCTACCCCTCCGGCCACGCGTGGCACGTTCATGCACCAATCACGCCTCCCTAAGCTACAAGTCCCCCCGCTGGGAGATACGCTTGGGAGGTACCTGGGGGCAGTAGCGCCATTGCTGTCTCCGGAGGCATTTGCGGTCACCAAGGGGGTGGTACAGGAGGTGAGATTGCCGTAGTATGACGCAACGGCACGTGTTAGATCAGTTCGCGGTCGTGGTGTAGGTCTTTCGTTCCGCGGATGTTGCTTGTTTGGTACAAAGACGCTCCTTGCGCAGGCCTTACTTAGCACACTCACACCGCGCGTGCTACCCATAGCGCTGCGCACCAGAGGCGCTACACAAAATGATCGGCATGCTTGACTTCTCCGAGGGAACAAGCGTCGGAGCCGGTTCGCCTTGCGCACGGGAAAAAGCACTCCTGCGCTAGCTAAGCGGTAGACTACGGGCAGAAAAGCTTGGCGTCTGGCGGTATGCGAGCTGGTGGCGTAAGAGCGATCGGTCGATGGCCCTTGGTGCCCACGCTCTAACAATTTACAATTTACCGTGTAGACGACGAGGCGCTGCTCCACAATCTTAGCAGTCCTAAATCCGTGTACGGCATCGTCCGGTTCGGCGGGCTCTGGCCGCCGCTTACGCGCGAAACTACCCAGGCGTTGTGTGTATGTGTGTACGTGTTGTCGCCGTTCAGTTTGTCCGTTCGCTCCTAAGACGGCGCTATACGGAGGTGAAAGTTGCTGCTGTTGCTGTGGACACACCGACCGGGCCTCCTGTGCGTGACCGTGAAAGACGCTTGGTTCTAGATTGATGTATTATCACCCATTCGTTCCTGACGCAGTTCGAGACCAGCGGGGAAGGGGAGGCGCTCCAGCGGTCTCTCCTCGAGTACGCCGCCGAAAAGGATAGCTTCGTCGAGGAGTTCTGGGACGACAGCTACCTCACGCCCAAGTCCAGCGTGGTGCTGAACCTAAAGTGAGATGGAGCATGGTGGGGCGTCATGCTTTCTGGTTGGATTCTTGGCTTTTGTTTCTCGTGATATCTATCTTTTTTTTGGCCCCCCGCTCGCTGACAGCGTCTGCATACCCTTCAAAGTTAATCTTGCAACTCCAGTAGAAGGGCCTCGTAAACTGCACGCATCCCCGACCGGATCATTCGGAAGGAGAAGGTGCCTCTGCCGTTACCCTCTGCCGTTCTTTTATTCGACTTTACAGAGTCAAGAAGCTACTTTTTGCTGTACCTTCCCTCGTGTGCATGTGCATGTAGTACTCGTCGCGATCTCTATTGCAGTTTTGTTAGATTTAACGAAATATGTACCGTATGGATTGAACAACATCCGTTGCCTGTAACTCGGGGTCGCGACCAAGCGGTCTGGCAAGAGGTTGTCCTTTGGTGTTCGTTTTTTCTCTCTGTTTTCTCGCTTTTCGTATACGTTGCAAGTGCTGCACATGAAGGCCGGTAGTCGGCAGCAGCAGTGAGCCTCATACCGGCGCGTTCACCGTTCTGCGCGTTGTCCTGGACTCGCAGATAGTCGCAGGCTTGACTCCCCGTCGAATCCGCTCCACGTCCCCTCTGTCGGGGGACCCCGCGGAGTAGAATGTGTTTCGCACTTTTCGTCGCCCGGCTCAAGACTACTAGCAGCGTGATAGTTGTTTTCAGTTGGTTTGCGCAACAGTCGATGAAATTTCCAGAAGCACACTTGCCTCTCTGCTGTTATCTATCGTAGCTCGTCGAGACCAACCTGGTTGATGGTGTATCTAACCCGTTTTCTGCGCTCAACTGCTATACCGGGCACAACACCTAATGCCTCGCCGATTCACTGCTGTGGTGGCCTTCTTGCTTCGACGCCGCCGTCCGTATCTTGTCATGATTTACACCGATCACCGCGGAAAAAAAAATATAAACCAGTCCCTTCTTCGTGTTCGAGACGCCCACTTTGAGCACTCACTCCAAAGACTTGGGAGACGAAATCGGCGACGCTGGCGCCTGCTCCTCTTGCGGCGCCGGTGGTGGTTCGGAGGACCGTTCTCGCTTCCCTTCCCCGCCACGGAGGTCAGCAAACGGAGGCATCGACGTCTACGACGACAACGCATCCCGGCCGTCTTTTTATCGGTCACCACCCCACAAGCGGGGTGACAGGAGGAGCAGCGAGCCGGCGTCCCGTCGGGCGGCTCGCGACACGGGCCGGGCCGCTGTCGCGGGGAAGAAGCAGGCGAGGCGAGCCGCGTCTTTGCTGTACTCGTCGCTGAGGTTCGCGTCGGCCGTGCGGAGCGAGACGTTGCCCCCTGGTGAGTTCGTTCCGGTAGATGACTACCGTGGGTGACACAAGATACCACCCCCCCCTGGATTGGCCTTCAAAGCTCGATTTTTTCCGCAGAAGAAAGAGTGGCGGTGCCGAAAATGGCGGCGTCGGGACCGTCTCGTCGAGAGCTTTCCGAGAACGTATACGTATGACTCATACATCCTCGTCGTCGTGGAGCAATGGAGCTGTGAAGCCCATCAACTTCACGCGGTAATCTAGCCTCTCATCACGTGTCGAGCACCAGCGTAGTAGGTAGACATGCTGGCGTTGTTGGTAGGTAGGGGTGCGGCCTCAGACCAATCACCTTTCACAGGCTTCCTCGCTGAGTTAGCAAAAATTGAGTAAAAGTTGTAGCCGGGGGTCTGGTGGTCATTCCTCTGTTTGGCCTTGTGCTTCACGTGTCGTCGAACTCGAAAAACTGATAAGAAGCTGTTGCAATTTTGCTTCATGGACCTTTTTCTTGCACGTTCATTCCTGTTTCCGATATTTGTCATACCATCCACCCTCTCCTCAACCAGCCGGAAGCACCCACGTTGTTCTCAATTTGCTTTGTTTGCTGCTGTCATGACCGCATTTGACATGTTTTCTGCAACTAACCGACGGAGCGTCCGTACCCCTTGGTGTGCTCTTCGCTGACTCTTTGCCACAAGACCTTTGGCGAGACACCCCGCTTTGCATGGCGCAGTACCGGAGGCTTTTCGGGGCGCACAGGAAGGCGGTCGAGAACGACGCGGACGAGATGAGAGTGTGCGAGGTGAAACAAGGCGGACGGGCGGGGGCGCAAGCGCAGCAGTCAGTCGTCGGCGTAGTTCGGCGTGTTGCAACTCGGGTGGGGTATTGTAGTAGTAGTGACCGGGAAAACGTCTCAAAACAGATGGTGATGGAAAGCGACACCGACGAAATTCAACTATGTTGCAAGGTTCGGCAGACGGTGAGGGGGGAGTACCCCCATGCTACAATAACCTACCTGCTAAAAGAAAAAAAAATAACCTACCTGGTACTGAAGTACTATTTAGTGGTTTGGCCAGGTTGACGGTGCATCTGGTTAGAGAGAGAACGCTGCATACCTCCCTCTGCACGAATTTTCAGGTAACAAACGTTTCCAGGCGTGAAGTGACTCGCCAGCATAGCTCCGTTGTGTTTCTCCGAGCCGGTTTGGTCCGGGCGGTTGGTGTGGCAATCATCACCCCAGGTTCTGTCGCTCGTGTGTGTGTGTACTGACGATCTTCGCTCGAGCGGAGCCACCTGTTGTGAGTGCTCTCTCCCCACACCCGCTCGCTTTCAACGACCGCTCCCTCTCTCCCAGTCGGAGGGTGTAACGTCGTGCGGAACAACGGAATGGTCTGTATCGAAAAGAACGGATGCGTGCGCGACCCCCAACAAATCACTATAATAGGGTGGGCAACAACTGACTTACCCCCTCCCCTGTCCTGCTGTCTACGTGGTTCGTGTATATTCTCGTCGGTAACTCCAACCCGTTGCCAGGATTCCAGACACGTGGTTGTGCTGTGCAAGAACCAGTTCTACTGCTTCAGGTGCGTTTGGGTTGAAGTACTAAACGCGAACAGATTGTTGTTGCGCTACTGCACGCCCAAAGAGTGTTTTCTCGGAGAGAAAAGTTCTGCTTCTTTTCAGGCGTGCAAGATTCAGGAACCCCGTGTTCGTTTCTGAGCACTTTGGGTGGATGTGGGAGCATACCCGTGCTAAAAACAAGGTAGTGTGTGTGTCTCTCTCTCTCTGTCATTCTCACGCTCTCTCATTCCTGGAATCTATCACACACCATATGATGCAGTGCGCTACATCCCGATGGACGGGTGGGAATCACTGAGGAGGAGCTGGAAGAGATTGTGCTAGCCGTGCAGGAAGATGCCGCGAAGGCTAACCTAGCAAAGACCGCGGCCAACGCTGTCGGGGTTCTCACCACTCAGGTCAGAGACTGGAAGGAAATCATCAGAGGTACAGACGTAACACGTGTTGAATTGTGTCCCGTCTCATCTTTATCGTCGTCTCGTCGCGTGCCTCATGTTTCCCTTTGCACGGCCGCGGGATATATACCACGATGTCGTATCGTTTGAGGAGGACAACGACACCGCTGCGTGCACGGAAGTTTCTGGTGTTGTCGTGATCAGTCACGTGCCATGCCGTGAACTGACATCGTGGTGACCACCATTCGGCGCAATGCGGCACGTGGTGCGTGGTGATTCGCTGTGTGTGTCGTGTGTTTGTCACCAATCAAGACGCGGGACGATTGGGCGGTTGCCAGGAGACGGCTGGCCGCGGCCGACGAGACAAACAAGCGCTACCTTCACCTCGTCGACACGGCGCTCTTCGTGCTGTGCCTCGACCACACCTCCCCCTGCACGTCAGCCGAGGTATTGGGGGTTCCCTCTTGATTTCATTGCTGGCGTGTAGGTCGCGTCCAGTGCTATTTTCGTCGTTGTTTACATGTTGGATTTTGTCTTGTGGTCAGGTTCAGTGCTATTTAGCTGCTTTCATCACCTACTACCCGAGGTACTTCACAGACGTTCGTTTTCTATACACCGCCTGTTTCTTTGTTGTAGAACGATTGCTATTCCTCCTGCGCTTGAATCGGTTTCGGTATCCAGTGCACCTTTTTTCGTGCGTTTTCCCGGTACCGCCTCGCCGAGACACTATATATATTAGTCCGTTTGCGGCAAATGGCTACCTGGTCGCCTGACAAACCGGCACTCGCCGCTGGGCACACACACGACTCGCGAGCCCTCCTTCCGTCCCCCCTCAACACAGCACAGGCATAATCTCACCCTCCCCCATTCTGACACAAAAGAGGGCACGACCTTGTTATCACTTGGTTGTTGTCACAACGTGCGTGAGCTGAGTTTTGTGCCATGTTCGTGCGAACCCCGCCGTGCGGCCTCAGATCGCTGCTTCGTGCCTACACGGGAGCTACGCCTTGGAAGGAGACGTTCAGGTACTGCGCGCAGCACATCTTTAATTGGAAGTTTTTTTTTTTAGGCAGGGGTGTTTTTTTGTCTGGTTCCTGTTCAACGCGGGCGTCTCGAATAATCCGTTGTATTATTGTCGTTCCATGCCGCTTGCAATGTTTAGGTGGCAGTGAGTTGTGTGAAAGTTTGGGGGTTCTTACAAACGCCAAAGGAAGAGCTTTTGGATTTGTATCCCGTTCCTACCCCTCCCCTGTTCGTTCGACCGGGTCCTGCTCATGGTTGATCAGGTTGGCACCTACATGCGATCCCCCCTACCATCCCGACACTCTACCAGACTTGACCCCCCCTCCTTCCCAAGCGTTCACCTCGCTGTGCCCGCGCTCCCGTGTTCGTCGGTCGGCTAGGTTGGCACGTGCACGAACCGGTGGTACGACAAGCTGCAGCTGATCGTCTTCGAAAACGGCGCCGCGGGGGTGAACTTCGAGCATACCTGGGTCGATGGACACACGGTACTCCGCTTTGCAAGGTGTGTGTGTGTGTAATGTGTGCAAAGCGAGGCTCGTTTCTTTTCTGTCAGAATCAACCAAACAGCAGCAGACAAACAAAGTACAAAAACGTTTTTTGTTTCAAGTGACGTTTTGACTTGCTTGTTTGTTTTATTGGAATTACCATCACCGCCCTCCACTTCTCTAACTAGCGTCTTGAGACAGGTCCGTAGCACACCAATCGGTGTTGATTGGCTCGTTTTGAACAGCTGGTTGTATACATTTGTCAGTTCCAAGCCTTCTTCGGTGTACGTACATCGGATTCATGTTGGTGCAACTTTTATTTTGCCCATCTGAAACAGCTTAATTAGTGATGATGATCCCTGGGCAGTTTGCTTGTCTTGTTTAGGTTTATTTTTCACCGTTGGAAATGAAGTTTCTGGTCTTTGCCTTTTGCTCATTGCGGCGATGGTCATCTCTCTTGCCGTTTGAGGCAGGACGGGAGCAGTGGATCGAAGAGCTAATAGCCAAAACGTGCCAAGTCACGCGAAGTTAGTACTAACAGGAGTAGGTACAACAACGGCAGCTCCTGTTGTATACCATGCCGTGCGTCGCGAAGGCCGTTCAGTGCACAAAGGCCTCCCAATAAACACCATCCAATTCTCCCCTTTTACAAACCCTTGTCCCTCACACCCCCCAACGCCGATTTGGCCTCCTGGTGCATTTTTGTCTCTCCTCCTTCACGGTTAATGGTCCGCAGCGACGTGTTCGCCGACGTGATTTATCGGTTCGCCAACCACCTTACGTCTACCACGGGCGGCGCCCGCGGCCGTGAAGGCATGGGGGTAAGCGTGTGTGCGCGCATTCGTTTGTTTTCCGGGCTCTTTTCTTTCCGTCGTCGTCCTCCTTTGTCCGTAGTCTTGCACCCACCGCAGTGCGGATTGGCGTGGTCTGCTGCTCTCAAGTACTTCCAAACGCCGAGAAGGAAACAACTGTTTGTATTTTGCCCTGGAGCTCTTTAGAATTCCTTTTGATTTTACACCCCCTTGCGCACGCTTTCGACGTGGGATTGATTCCTGCAAAAACGCTTGAGAGCCACAATTTTTTTCCAAGAGTTGATTTGGTACGAGATCGGGGTAGGTCGGGCCCTCTTCAACGCCTTTCCTCGCCCATAATGCGTTGTCGTTGTTGTAGTTGGTGGCGGTGTTGGTGCTGGTGTATTTTTTTGTTTCCGACGTCCGTGACGATGGCGTTATTTGTTGTTGCCGGACCGGTAGGAGGTGTTCCCCCCGGACAAGCAGGCGTTCTCCCTTTGCGATGGGCGGAGCCCCGTCAAGATGGAGTGGCGACTGCCCAAGGACATGCGGAGGGATATCTACTTCGCCGAGACCAGAATATCGGACCTCATACGGCAGCACGACGTCCAAGCGCTGGAGTACGACACGTGAGTCCCCGAGCAATTTTTTAGTATTGCAGCTGAAAACAAGGAATACGATGTGATGCTTACACGTGCGCATTCATCCTGGTGTGTGGCTTCTTTAGTTAGCATCGACCGCGCTAGCTGGCTGACCAGTCTTACGGCGGGACCACAAACGCAAGTGCGCTTTCTGGTCGGTGGGCTCCCCCGTGGTCGGTGGGCTCCCCCGAAAGTGGCGCCGCGGAGGAGATCTGACTCCGACCGGGTACAGTCTCCGGATTAAGGCTTCTTGGGAATTGTTGCAAGGTACACAGACGCGGCGGTTGTCTTTCCCGAGATAAAAGGATACCTGCTGTAGGATCATAACCTCAAACACGGGTGTGCAAGTGGTCCAGGTGCGTAAGTTCTTTGCACTGAAGGGCTTCTATTCTGAAGTCTGATCGGGAAACACACTACCCACTCGCGGCATCCCAACCGCTTCGGCCGCTGCTTCTCCGCCGTGCGTGTTTGTTGCTGCTTGTCAGTTTCGGCAAGCGTTTCATCACGCAGAACAAGATGAGCCCGGACGCGTTCGTGCAGATGTCGATCGTGTACGGCTACTACGGCCTCTACGGAGATGTCGTCGCCGCCTACGAGCCGGTCTTGACCAAGGTCGGGTTCGCTGTGGTTCACGAGATGACACTTCTAGTCTAATGCGGATACGTTGGGAAGTCCCTGCCCCCTTCTAAGGAAACCCATGCGTCGGTAAAACAACAGCAGTGGCAAAGTGTTATAATGCGGCCGAATGCACAGGTGTGCACATCGGTTTTTAACGGAGGCCGACCGACAAGTGCAAGGAAAGCTCTCGACGAGATCTTTCGTAAAATCACCCCGTTTTCGGCGTTTGCAGCCTCTTTGTTGTGGACAACCGACCTTTTTTTAAGTATCGAACGCACACCTGTATATTCTTCGCGCACACTGCCCTATGTTGCACTTTTGGCGTTTTTGTTTTTTTGGGGGGGGTGTATCGTGTTCGCGTTTCGTTCTTTTTATTTCGGCAAGCGTGCTTTACAGATGATCGTTCGGTGGTATCGACAGTTGGAACCACGCCTCACGTTTATCATGTGTCTCGACCCTGCTTCCGGCCTACAGGCGTTTCTGAAGGGCAGAACGGAGGCGCTGCGGACGGTTACAGCGGAGGTCAAGGCCTTCTTGGAGGCGTTCTCCAACCCGGACACTTCCACGGTGCGTTCGGGTTGAGGATCTGGTTCGGGTTGGGATTTGGGGGTCGAGAGAAGGGGGCTAGGGGTAGGAGCCTAAGGGACAATTCCAGAACTAGGAGTGCAAGAACTAGGAGGGCAAGAGTTAGAGCAAGGTTTAGGAGGTCACTCAAGTAGGACGGGTGCGGTAACCTCGTTACCCCTCCTTTGCTTCGGTGCATTCTCGCTTCTGGCGCTGCCGACAGCTATTGTAGCCCCCCCATCCCCTGTCCGTACCCTCTGTTCGAAGAGGGGCCTGACAAAAGCCAGAGACAACCGCGAACCTGCGTGTTGTCGACAGGGTGGTTTCTTGTATCGCCCACCCTCCCCTCTTGGCCTTAGCTAGTACATCGTGGCCCTTTTTCGTCTGGTTGTATCTCAGGGGTCTAATCGCTTCTCCCTCGTTAGCCTGTTCCAATCGTAGCTTGCCGCTCCGCTCCTCCCTCCTGGACACATTGTCCAGGTATGGAGGCGTATGCGTAACACACCCATATCCTTTGTGTTCGAACGTCACCAGCAACTGAGAAGATTGGATGATAGCACGAAGAAAATGTTCAGAATAGCCTGCCCCGGAGATGAATCAATTTTGTTTTGTTTCTCCGTGTACGGCAGCATACTCGGTCTTGTCATCCAGCTTCGGCTGCTACTCGAGTCTCTTGTCTAAATCCTCCCGCTAACTAGTGCTTGTCTTAATGGCTGTGTGTTGTTTGTGTGCCTCTGCCTCCGTCAGCCACAGACACCTCCACCTCCCACCCTTGCTCAGTCCTGTCTATCGCGCCTCTGTCCGTTTGCTTTCCCCGTCGCCGTGCCGCCGTTCCCTCTGCTGTTGTGCCGCACGTGTCGCCTCACACGCGTCGCCTCGCGTCTCTTCGTCGGAGCTAACAGAAGCGCAAGATGCTGTCCTTGAGGACCGCCATCGTGTCGCACGGCCGCCTCGTCAAGCTCGCGGCCAAGGTGATGAGCGGCGACGGCATTGTTATATATTTGTTGTTTATTTCCGTTGTTGTTGTTGTTGTTGTTGTTGTCGTCGCGGTTGTTGGCAGGTTGTGTTTTCGCTGTGCGACGACACCTCCACTCCAGAACCTACCGAACAACAACGAATATTCAACGGCCTTTTCGTCGCCAAGTGTTTCCCGGACCATCGTTCTGGGATCAATCATGAGATCCACGTTCGAAAAAGACGATTTTTTTCTCTTAATCCATGCGGCAAATGATCGTCGTCCGAAACCTCCTCCTGTCCTAACACCGGCCGCAGGGGAAGGGGGTCGACAGACACTTGTTCGCGCTCCTGTGCATGGCCAAGAAGAAGGCGGAGGAAGCGACAGCAGAAGCGACAGCAGCAAAGGAGGCGGTTCCGAACGGAGGGGACAGTAATGGAACCACCCCCCCGTCTCCTCCCTCCCAGATCCCGGCGCTGTTCGAGGACGAGGCTTGGCGGGTGCTTAACCACGTCATCCTGTCCACGAGGTTCGTATGTGGTGTGACAAACATGATCCGGTATGCCATCACAGTCGAGAAACCGACCAACTCTATGTGACAGGTTGCCTACTGGGGTTGCAGGACCTACCTCCCGATTGTTTCTATTTACGCCAGAGTCTGCATTAATCGAACGAAATTTGAGGTATTGAGTGCCGAAACAAGAAAAGAACCGACCATGTATGCTTAGTTTCGTTTTGTACACAGCGGTTTTGCTTCCAAATTTCCAAATTTCATTCCGACTGTCCGGATTTCCAAATTTTGTCCAATTTTTTCGGTGCCAATAGTTTCCAATTTTTCAACTTTCCTATTTTTTCCCCCGGCCGAAATCGAGGTTCAACGGTCTACGGATTTGGCAATTTGGCAATTTGGGAGCGAAAGAGCTGCTGTAGAAAACGGCCCTTACCTACCTGTGTTTTTTGTGGTCTGTTTCCTCTATCGCACGCGCTCACTTCTTCGTTATCTTTTTGTCCCGGTTGCTCTCGAACCTTGGCGACGTCGAATCTACTCCAGCAATTGTGGCAACCCGTCGCTGCGGCTCTTCGGCTTCGGGCCGGTCGTCCGGGATGGTTTCGGCGTTGGCTACATCATCAAAGGTATTGAGAACCGTTACAACTTGTTCTCGGTTTTCAGCTGTTGTTGTTGTTGTTGTTGTTGTTGTTGTTCACTTGTTGGTTGTTGTTGCTGCTGTTTTCTTGACATGACGAAATATTCTGACCTCCATCCAATATCTCCGCTTTTCCGTTTCCCGTTTTCTCGAAGGCAAAGAACTGTGTTTCTGTCCCCACAGACGCACCCGTAGCAAATAGGAAGAAAAATAACAACAGAGACAAAGTTTCGACAGCGACGACGTGACAACAGGCAAAACCCCCGCACTTGCCACAATTTTTGACGGCCTCAATAGAAAGCCGCTGACGAGAACCATTGCCGATACACACGGTTAATGTTATTTTGTTTCCGGCACAGTTTCCCCCCCTAAACGCCCGAAAACCCGAGGAGACACCTGATTCAACCGTAAACACGTTCAAAAACGAGATTCCCCCCCCCCCCCCCCCCCCC
>FN649726.1:2022044-2062127 GCA_000310025.1 Ectocarpus siliculosus | reverse complement strand
GAAAAACGGAAAAACCCCCCCCTTTTCCCAAATTTTTGGGGGCCCCCAAAAAAAACCCCCGGGGGAAAACCCTTGCCGAAACCCCCGGTTTATTTTTTTTTTTTTCCGCCCCATTTTCCCCCCCCAAACCCCCAAAAACCCGGGGGGGCCCCCTTTTTCACCCGAAAACCCTTTAAAAAAGGGGTTTCCCCCCCCCCCCCCCCCCCCCAAATCTCTCTTTCCGACGCTGCGAAATCCCTCCCCCGCGATCGTTGTCAATGTCTTTCGCTTGACAGAGAACCAGCTGAAGTTGGTGGTGACGTCGAAGAACAGGCAGACGGATAGGTTTGTCGGCAAGATCCGGGAGTTTTTCGACACCGTCTTCCACGCCTACAGCCCGTCACAGGTGTGTGTGTATGTGTGACGTCGCCACGTTAATCAAAAGCCCGTTGTTGTTGTTGTTGTTGTTGTTGTTGTTGTTGCTGTACTTCTCTCTGTCGCTGGTTTACTCTCTGTGCTTCTGTCTGTGACAACACACATACACGAGAGAGCGCAGAATAGTGGAAGTTTTTTATCTTCTTTCGTTCCTCACCTCGGATGGTTTTGCTTTCCGCCCGACAATCAGCCGTCGTACCATTATTGTGTACCCATGCGGAGTCGCCTCAATTCTCTACGCAATGGACACAATCGTCACTCTCACTCGCCTCTCGGTGTTGGCTATCTTCCACATGTGATGATGGTGTAGCGGGCCAAGTCCGTCCCTGACGACCAGCCCAAAAGCCGAAGAACCGCTGCGACGGTTCGCCTCGCAGTTAAATAGTTGTTAGGATATACATAGATTCGATGCCAAGGGGCAAGCCTTTGTCCATACAACGTCGCTCGTTAACGCTTGTGTTTTTCATTTCTGACGTTGTACGCGAGTTGAGGCCGCATTCTGGTCGTTTATCATCCCCCCCCCCCCCCCGCGCTTGCTCCCTCTCTCGTTGTGCAACATCTGACGATCTGCCTGTGCTGTGCGCGAACAGATCCAAGGCAGGGTGAGAGTTGTGGCGGCCGAAGGTGCTTCGGATGAGTCTGGCGGCTACTCGATGTGGGGATCTTTCAGAAACAAGAAAGGAGACGCGCTTCTCTAACGGTTACATTGTCTTGCCTCACACCGTGCCTTGTCTACTAGCCTCCTGGCCTAGTCTGATGGCCCGGCCCGCGCTGCACAGCTTCCTGGCGGAATAGATGACCGTTGGTCGACCCACCTTCCGTCTGGCCTCTGGACTACGGCCAAAGCGGTAGTGAGTACACGCGGCTACGAGATATCTATTTTTTGGGACTATGGCATCCCGTACTGGCGCTCACAGAACCGACGCAAAGAACCACGATGTAGGATAAGAGCACAGCTGGCACCCCTGTGTATGGCAGCCGTTTTTGACCCCAGGCGGTTGTTGCCGCGGCGCTGGTGCTACAAGTTTGGTTCGATACGATGTGCGCGGGGGCTGTTCGGCAAGGGTCGGGCGTGCACTCCGTGCACCTTTCGGGTGTCAGCGGTTGGGTGTTGAGAAAAAAGCCAAAGATGGTGTGCTCATTGATTAATGATCGCGTCAGATCGTGCAAAATTTCGAAGGTATCCTCAACATTGTACACTCCGCCGAGACTGGAAGCACGGGGTGCTCATAGCCAGCCGTGCTTGCCGTAGTCGTTGGACCACTGACCTTGCATCCCTACAAAACCGGAACGGAGACCGGAAGCATGGGGTAGGGTTGGAAGGGAGGGCTTGGGTATTCATGATCCCCCAAAAGAAAGTAGGGTAACCCCGAATCGCGCCCTCGTGAGACGCGTTTTGATGTGGTGCAAGTTCGGATGCCCTCGCGCTGTAGTGCTGGCTCGAGCGGTACCGTGTCGGGCCCGCGTGGTGAGGGTTTCCGTTGTGTAGGGCGTGTTGCCACCGCTGGTGATGAACCTGCGGTGGTCGCTGTGTGCGTAATTCCCGAGGCAGCGACGCGTAGGGATTTCGCGACAGGGTTGATGGGTCGTCCAGGGGAGACGCGGATAAACACGCCGTCGGGTATGTTTGTTGCTGTTCTTCGCGTGGCACTGGGACGCCCGACTGAGTCAGCCGGCAGCAATTGGCACGCCGTTCGCTTAGATATAAATATTTCATGAAGATGCTCATCCTTTTTCCGTGGGTGACAGGAGGAGTTTGCGGAGTCTTTTGTATTCTTGCTTGTTGTGTCCCTTTGGGTTTGCTTCGTAACCTATGACCCCGGATGAGATGGATTCTTTGATACACGGGTTGCGCTAGCACAGGAAAACGAGAGGCCGTGTGAGCACTTGGTAGGTATCTTCGTTGTGAAGTTTGATCTTTGCTTGTGTGCCTGCTTTCGCTGCAATGGAATGTTTTCGGAGGCATGCGTCTACGTAAGCCACGTATTTGCGAAGTGCAGTTTTGGGGGGGAGATTGCTGAGCCTCTGCCCATTTCTCCGTTTTCTTTGTCCTGGTACATGGTGTTGATCCGGTGTGCTGTCGCTTGTTGTGTTCCTTGTTTGCTTTTTGCGCTTTCCCCCAACTTTTGAGGGAAGAGAATCAAAATTTCCGGGTTTTTTTTTGTCCTTCGTTAAACGTCGTTTTGCACCCACCAGTGGCGAAGCGTCTTCCTTGTATTGTAGGCACCAGTACAAGAGATGAAGAGCAGCTTCTGTATATCTGTACCTTTCCATTCTGTTAATACCGCAGGGGATGCTTGATAGTCTGTCGTTGCGCACCAGCAGGCCTTTTTGTTTCTTCTCATTGGCGTCCGGTTGAAAAAATAGTTTTCTATGCACATATGTGGTGGTTCTTGGTTTGACAAGCAGTATCGTTTTACTGTGTGCTGTTGTCCACTTTGTTCGCGTAATTTAGGCATCGCCGTCACTGGGTGTGTGTCAAAGCTGTAGAGTATCACCGTCTTGAAAAATACAAACAAATTTCTCTCGTTCGCTGCTTGTCGTTGTGGAATAAATAATAACGTAGTCTATGCATTAAAAGGACAGAAGGCAGGCAACCCTCGTTAGTTAGAAGGGGCTACCGATGTTGTTTCTGTAGACCCTTGACGTGGGATCGTTCGGCGTTTAGATGTGTGTGTTTTTTTCGTCATGTGTTGCTTTGGTCTAGCCGTGGCGGCTCGTGCGGTGGTATCATAGTTTCGAGAGAGAGCGAGCTACGGGATTGACCCCCGCACGTTGTGGTAGTGGTATGGCTAAAAAATGAGAGCGGCTGGGAATCACTGATGATGCACTGTAGCTAAGATTTTATTCGATTCTCTCCTCTTCGTTTCATCGACTGTTTTTTCTCTTCGTATTGCGCTTGGTGGTTTGACCTGACGGGCAAAGGCAGAGCTAATACAAGGCAGCCGGCCGCATACGACAACAATAGAGTTGGGCCGTATTAGGCTCGGTGTTGTTGTAGAGTCGGCACCACGAAAATGAAGGAGATGTATCTACACACCATCCACGGCAGTGTTCGTAGAATCTCCTAGCCCCTTCCACGATAGACTGATGAACTCCTGAGAGGGCGTATGCCAGACTTGTTGTGTCACTCTTTGGAAGTCTTCTTTTGATTGGATGGGGAGGCAGTTACTCGCGTGAGACAAAACCAACGCTGTCTGAGACGTGACTAGTACCCAGAGAGGTTTGCTCTCGGAGATATTATTGATTGTGTGTAGTGCTGGATGGTATAAGAAGCGCAGTTGTATGTGGTACGGTAGATGTAATGGATCAAACTATGAGCGATGTATCACGTCTTTGTGAGCGTTTATGAGCGCTACAAGGATACACTTCAATCCGTCATGGGCATAATGTGCCGTCGCTAAAATTTAAGATCTGGAAGGGGGATCAGAATCCCAGCCCCATCCTCGCACTCTCCAAGTGAGCGCAGAGCGAACCTGGTCTAAAAGTATAAGACAAGAGATGAACAACAACTGTCTGTGAGGTCCTCAAAGTAGGAAAGCTTGGCGAAAAACTTCAATCGGAAGTTAGTTGTGGAGGTGATGTAGACAGCTCTGGCGACCTGCAGGCGATGTACTAAGTTTGGTAGGGCTCCGAGCTGAAATAATATTGCTCCCCGAAAACTATTTAATTATTGTTGCTACGATCACGAAACCACCGGAGCTGTTGATTTCGAAAAACCACGTGCTTACCGACACACAGATTGTTCACGTTACATAGCAGAACTCCCCTTGAGCAACACGTCACGTTGTGAATCAGCAAGTTTTCCCTTTTCAATGATGCAAAAGATACGTTTGAACGTGTGGAAACGGACGTGATGGACTGCAAGGAATATCAAACCTGTGTAGCGCCCCCCCCCCCTTACCTCCCTGGATCCGCCTCCTCCGTACCCGTAGCAGCTACAACGAACGCTTCTACTCTCCAGTGCTCCCTGTGTGCTGCACACCCTCGTCTACATACCCCATATCCCCCGTAAACCACCATTAATTACCAGTGTCGCCAATCGCTCATACCATATCCAGTAGACGGGCGTTGCCTCGACCCTATCTCACGCCAACACTCCGCGCTCTTCTGGCTGAGGATCAGTCCGTAGACGAAGGCACAACGGATGCCTTCCGGACACTAATTGTCAAGCCATCAGGACTATTCCGACGCCCAAAACTACAACCCCCGAAGGACACGCGTACACGGCCTAAAACCAAGCAGACTAACAAAGTAGCAAGATATGTATGGGTTTTCAACGCTCACCGGACGGACGAGATAAACAACGATAATCTCCGCGAGTCCTGAAACATGATATGCACAGTATTCCGCCGGATGTCACTCTGAGGAAACAGGCTACTGCTGCGAATGGCAAACACGTAGTACACCAGGAAGACTGACAGATTGGTTCCCTGCTTAATTGATGACCGCTACCCTGGCTGGAGAATGCGCATACACGCCTGACTGATTGCTTCTCCCTGAGTGTAGCTGAACATTAAAGCACATCCAGATTTGGGATGAAATGTTGATTGGTGCGCTGAATAGGAAGAGGGGCGCCTCGGTCCCGTACTTGGAGAAAACGGCGAGAAAAACCACTGCCATTGTCGGAACAGCCATGGCTGCAGACGCAACCATCGCAATCTCTACCTTACGTTTCGCCACCATTAGGCTCCGATCTGGTACTCCGCCTTCCATGCACTTCGCCCCCTCTGCATGGTTGGATGTCATTTGCTGCTGTAGAGACTTGTTGATGGCGCATATCAGGGACCTCCCGCACACCCAAACGACAGCAACGGTTAGTAGGCCCAGGAGGACACCTATTCGAAGGGATTTCGGTAGAAGGGGCAAGCGCGGAAGTAAGCGTTCGTCTCAGGTCCTTTACGTTCATTGCTGAGCACGCTGTCATTGTGGAGGCTGTTCTCGGCCGGAGACTTGATTTATTCCACGATATGCAAGTTAGATCTACATAAGCTCACGTGTGCGCACTACAGTAGCTCAAGAGCACGCGATGTAGTATTCGAAAACTCGTTTCAACAACCCAAGGATATCTGGCATAACCGATCCTTCGCCAACAAGGTTTCACCCGTCTGCCGTTCACTTGATCCTTTCGCTTACCTCCAAGAGAAATCAAACGAATCGCGGTCTCCGCGTATGCCAAAGCGAGGATTGTACTGAAGACGGGGACTACCAACACCACACAAGTTGCAATAACGTGCCCTCTCGATTCTTCAAGCCAGCTGGATGCTGCCGAGATTGCAGGGCTTTCTCGCATCAACATTGGATCGTTCCTGCAAGAAGATTAGTCCGACGGATCGTGACGGCAGGGAGGGGAGAGTATTGATGTTAACGGTGTCGATGACGACGTGAGTGAGCCCGTCAAGAGACAGCTCGTGTAGATATCAACGGCGTGCCTGCACACACGTGTGGCAACCCCAAGGCAAAGACTGTCAAAGGACTGGGGAGCCCAACACACGTCGCTCAACGCATATACTTCCATTTCTTAGCGTCTGCTCCTAAGGCACGGGCTGAACCCCTTACGCCTACATCTTCACTCAACGTGTAGATCCACATTCGAACTGCGAAGATGTAGGCGCCTGTGAAAACTGGGAGCGCAGTCGCGACCATCACCACGGCAGTCCACCGAAGCGCGTCCCCTAGCACCAGAGAGAAGTAGCAGATGTTCATTGCAGCAACCATGGTCGCCGCGTTGTGCATTTTCCGGCGACACCGCTCGACTGGCGACATCGAAGCCGGTGGGTTTTGCGCGTGGAAGACGATCTGCTCGACCGGGTTCGCGAGGCCAGCGACAAGAGTGTCCGGGAGAGAAGGAGAGGGACAGCGAGCGAGAGATGTGTCTTCAGCACAGTTGTATTCGTGATGGGGATGTCGGTGAATCGCTTCGAAGATGGGGCGGGTTCTCGGGCAAAACGGTAGCTAGCTCAGTATTTTCTTCAAAGGGCTGGTCCGTCTTTCCTACTATGTTCTGTTGGCGAGGATTGTCTTTTAAGGCACCGGATAACCGAGGCCAACTACGACCGAGAGCACCCGCTATCCTTAACCGAGGCAGGTGGAAATCACAAGTCAACTACAGAAACAGGCCTTGTTGGTCCGGCGCTCCTATGAGAGTATGTTTGTTTTTCTCAAGAACTGCTATTTAGCCGACCTCCATCCAGTGTTTGCACCACTCACTATCTGCTTGCCACTTCTTGCAAGAACCTGGCACAGACTGGCTTTCCGAAAAACAAAGTTTGGTGTTGAACCTTCAAGCGAAAAACCAACGTCTCGATGTTGTTACCAGATTCTAATACGCTTTGGATTTGTGTGCCGTCGTGAGAAAAAGTGTTTGCGTTGTTGTTTCGAAATTTGCATTATCTCTGAATGATTGAATCATAGATAAAGGTAGGTGTGTGTGTTCGGTTTATTGTTGGGCAAAGAAAAATATCGTCGCGCTCTCTCATGCAACAACAGTCCTGTGCCTACGATTCGCTCCTCTTTTTTCTGCGCAAACACCTGCTACATCCTACGGAGGAAAGGAGGTATCAGGAAAGCCTGTGTCCATCGCGCTGTAGTCTATACTGCTGTATCCTGCTTACAGCAATGCCCCCTCTTCCAAAGATTGCTTTGATTATTGTACACACTTCAATAATTCATTCTTTCAGTTCGAGGGCTCCGTCGGCCTTCCCATCTCGATGATAAAAGCAACAAAGCATTATGTGTAGTGGGGACGGGCTTGAGCAACTTTAGGAATCAAGTCGCTCCGATGATGCCTGCCGTAGTTCGGGAATCGTGTTATGTACAGTAGTCTTGTTGATGTACGCGTCATAGTCTATGCACTCACCTGTTTCCGGAGGTGATGAACTGTATGGCAAAGCACTGCCAGGGAAACAGCCAATCCGACCAAACCGTAGACAAGATGAGCCTTCCTCGGAACACACGAGGCGCCCCCGATGATATTGCGTTTGGACCAGGTGTCATCGTCGCATACACAGGAACACGATCCGTCAGCACCTTGTCGAGGGTATCCTGTCCCTCCCCAAACAAATGTGCGGCAGGTGTCCTGGCTACACATTGCGGATATTGCGGTGACGTACGTATCTATTCTTTAGACTGGCACGTGCTCATTGGAGAGCTTCGAGGGATAATCACCGCTGCCGCGGACACGACGAGAGCTGGTGATACGTACGTACGACGAAATATTTACATATGTGGTCGGTCGTGCCGTCGTGTGTCGAAGTGTAGTTCCGTTTCTGTTCGACAAAGAAGAAGTATGCGCGCGTCGAAAGAGTGACGATGTGACACGGTCCGAGCGCATCACTCGCGGGGAATGGTGAAGCAATAGAGGGTCGGTCGGCTGAGAAGCCAGCCCAAGTTGAGGATCGAAGTATTTTACAATGGGTCGAACACCCGAGGGGTGCATGAAGCGAGGAGTGGTACATGAAGCTCTCGAATGGGTAGTCTTTCTGTGTGTGTATTTAGTATTCCTTAATGAAGCACGCATTCATGACAAGTGTCTCCTTGGCTCGTTCCTGTGGTATGTTGGATTCGCGCTCCACCCACAGTCCCGCGTGACGTCCGTAAGTTACGCCGCGTTTTTCGTACCTGACGACCTGACGCCACGACCAGCGACTCCTGATTTCAATCCCACAGCAGTCGCTGGAATGGCGCCTTCGCCCGAAAAACAAGCCGGCAAGCTCCTTGGGTTGCTCGCACAGGGTAAGTGAACCACGCCGGGGACAGGAATGTGTTTACCACCAGATACGTAAGTACTAGTTGCTGTAGTCACCTTTCTTTCAGATGCATGTACTCTCCTATGCCATGGACAAGTACTGCTGCATGTACACCAACCACTGGCAGCACCAAGTTGGCAGCACCGTATCATTTGTAGACCCACCCAAAATCCCACTAGGTTGATGCTGCCACGAGACGCTCGCAGTTTCTGAGTGATGCGTTTGGATGTACAGAGAAATAAGCAGAGATGTGACGGACTCTTTGCCCGCAGCCGCAGTTCTGGGACTTGCAGCAGCTGGCCACGGACTACAGTAGGTGACAAAAGATACCACACCCCCTGGACCGATTTTCAAAGCTCCACTACTCCAAGAAGAAGAGGATACCAACTCACATTGATGGGTTTCGGAAAGATCTCAACGGGATTGTTCCAACGCCGGCAATTTTCGGCACTGTCGCTCTTTCTGCTGCGAGTAATCAAGATTTGAAAATCGGTCCAGGGGGTGTGGTATCTTGTGTCACGGTATTCTGTACTCCGTAGATTGTATGCATACATGCATACAGCAGTGGTCCCGTTTGCGTCCCAACTCGGCAGTCACATTGGTATACACAGACACACAGCACTAGTCGCTGGCAGGTTTCGGTCAACAGATTGGGGCGGCAGGAGCGAGAGAGGGTAGAAAGAGAGAGAGAGAAAGAGAGCTTGACCATCGCTTTGACTGCCATCAGGACGGTTTTTTTTTTTCATGTAGAGCAGCCGGTCGCCCCGTTAGGTTAGTCAACCTTCAAGTGGTCAGCGTCAGGGGTTCGAATCCCGGCGTAAGCGAGTTTTCTTGCAAAAGTGAGTTTTTCTCTCGCTTTCGTTCCTGGCCTGGGTGGAAAGCGCTATTAGTTCGTGTCACAGAAGGAAGTGAGTGCTGCACTCTTCTCGCATTAATAATCTAAGGCACAGTACCGCAGGAGGGCTGGATAGGGGGGAACCCTTCTGGTGACCACGGGTTGGAGTAGACGGCACAAGTGCTGTGAGCGCTGGTTTGAAGTGAAGACAAAACAAAAAAGAAAGGAGGTATGCAAACTACTGCTGTAGACCCTATTGACGGCCCCCCTGCGGACTGAGGGCTCGCGAGATTGCAGCGCTGGCAATCCTGGCTCTTTCACGGCTCTAGAGACCATTTTTTGTGCAGTTTGTCCGTCCCAGACCTCCGTTCGCCGCGAGATTGGCGCCTGCCGGTAGCCCTGGGCCCCGAGGGCCTCGATCGTGTGCGGCTCGCTGTCGGGGTGGCATTCGCGACGGGGAAACGAAGGCAGAAAGTCGCGCTCCGAAATCTACCACGATTCCACCAAGCACAGCCCGGTTTGTTGACAACGACCAGGCCATTATTACCTTCGGCAAGCGGCTGACTTGGTGCGTTGCTGTGCTGGCAACACACCCTCGCCGCACGCAACAGCCAAGCAGCCAAGTCTGTCTCCGCATGACACGAGACAAAGCACCCTACTGCTGTAGCACGTCTCCCTTACGATCCCGACGAAATGCAGGGTGCTTCGTGGCCGGTGTCGTGCGCCCATCACAGCATCTGCCAGTACTGCTATACACACCCGCCCGAAAACAAAAAAACTGCCGAGAAGACGTCGTTGTTCCATGGTATATATGCCTGCTTTTCGTCAACATGTCAAGCTGTGTGGGCGTTGGTGGGTAGAGAGCCTAGACAGGGGTTCGAATCCGCGTTGAGAACCACGTGTGGACGGATCCCGCCAAGCTGTTTTTTTCCTTTTGTTTTGTGCAAATGTGTTTTTTCCGCCTTGACTTGCACGCACAATTGGGTGCTCTCGTCAAAAGCGAATGGCCCGTGTTTGATTCTGTTTCGCTACAGAGGGCCGACAGTACGGCGATCTCGTGGCGGAGAGGCTGGTCGAGCTCGTGCGCTCGGAGCCGCTCGAGGGCCGGGATGACCTACACAGGTACACAAGTGTTACGCGTTCGTGTACCTTCATTTGGACCCTGCTCGGGTATTCTATGTATAATAGGAGCACGATAGGGCATCCTCCTGACTCCTGACTGGTTGTTATATTATACTCGTGGGCATCCCATTGGAGGCGTGTTCTCTCACCGGCAGTCGATGTTTGCTTTTTTTGGTTTGGGCAGAAATTTGCACCTTTGGTGCAGACGGCAGTGGTACCCGCGCATGTTGTGTATATCTGATCGTATTCTTCGGGGCGTGCAAGCCTGGACAAATAGCCGTAGGTGGTACCGATGTCGGTACGGCAGAGCTGAGACTTCCAACCTGGTGGTGTCCATACAGTGCAGCTCATTTTGTCGGCGGAGCTAGTTTCGGGCTCTCTGCCGTCAAGCGATTGCCTTCTGGTGGGTCTCCTGGCATTGCCCCCTATTTTACGAGGATACGAGATGGCCCTCAGCTAACGTGTTTGCGTCGCCGCTGTTGCTCAGAATGAAGCACGCAGTGTATCTACCCCCTTTTAAAATAGTTTCTGGGCGCACGATCGCCGCTGCTCTCAACGCCCTCACGAACGCCCGCACGCCACGAACCAGGCAACTCGTGGCCGGAGCGGCGACCTACCTCTGCCACACGGCGTGGTACGCGCGGGTCTCCGCGGCCGCGTGCCTGGAGAGCTTGGCGCGCCTGGAGTACGGTCAGGAAGAACCGTCCCGGGCAGCCGTAAAGAAGAAGGGCGGTGGCGGCGGCGACGCGCTGACGGACGAGCTGGCGAGGGGATGGGTCGGCCTTGGGGACGTCCGGCTTGCCGAGGTCTTGGAGAGGGGGGCGCTGTTGCTCAGCCACGGAGAAGATGTGTGTGTTGTTGTTGTTGTTGTTGTTTCAGGGGAGGTCTGGTGGCGTTGGCTCGTGGCGGTAGTGCGACTGCTGGGGTGATGGCGGCGTTGCTGTGCTGTAGGTGATTGCTACTTTGTGGTGTTTTACTGTAGTATTTGTTCGAACGCAAAGGGCTGATCTAGGTATCTCATCGAACAAGCGGTGCGTGCTGCGTGCCTCGCTCCATTGAAGGTCCTTCCGTGAACTTGTTCCTCGACGCACGATTTTTCCCGTTTGGTGTGCGGTGTTCAATGTACGCTAACTACTCCCCCCCCTATAATTTCCTGTCCATCCGCCGTGACCCCAAATTCTCTCCTCGCTCGTTGAACACTACGTGTCGCGTGGAACGATGGACTGCTGTAACATCGCGAACGCAAGGCCGATGTCGTCGACTCTGAGCGGGCGACCCCTTCCGCGGATGTGGGCACGCGGGTAGGCCGGCAGCGAAAACGCCTCCTTAAGTGCCTCGGCCTCGCGGGCGGGAGCGGGGAAGCGCGCGCGGGTTCGCTCTACTCGTGTGAGGAGACGCCGTTTTTTTTTTCGAAGCTTGTTTGTTTGCGGGAACATTAAGGGATTGCAGGAGTTGTGGCGGTTGTTGCCTACCGGTGGTATCAATGTGCGGATGATTTTTCTCGTCGTCTCGTGATACGTTGTGCTACCGCTGCGTCGCGGTGTGAGAAAAGCCGTTTTCCTGCGCGTGCACAGTTTGTTAGTGCGCGGTGTCTTTGTTGCCGGGATTTGGCGGATACCTACGGATACACGGCCAACAGGGTGCGCCATGCTAATCCCTCGCCGCAGTGTACTGGGTCCCTCTTCCTACAACCTGTGTTGGAACAACCTGGTCACTCGGTTTTTCGTTGTTTTTTGGGCTTGCCTCAGCTATTGGGGACGCTATCGAAGACGAAGACATCGAAGGACCTGCCGCAAATGCGAAGAGAGGGTCATCAAGGGGCGGCGGCAGGTAAAACTCCCGTCTGCTAGTGCCGGTAGATGCGCACCTCTAGGCAGTTCGAGCTGAATTGTGGATGAATTCAGAGGTAAAACGATGAAAACTATTCGTCGGACACAAAACATTTCGTTGGTACACATGATAGCTGTCAACTGGCATCTAATACCGCGGCTGCTGCTCTGCAAGTAAAGGCAATTGGGGGTGATCGATACCTAAAAAAACAGGCAACAACGGGCAAGTAGGTACACTTCTACCAAGCTATCCAGGGAGAGAGAGGAGCAGCGGGTGCGCATTTGGATGGGACTTCCACTATATGAGAGGAAAGCCAAGTCGAGATAATCGTGCTGCGGAGACAGTAGTTACCGATGTTTGAATATTGAGCACCAGAATGCCCATGCGCGCATATATGCATCGTTTCATGTTGTTACCACCTCTGGCCGTGTATCTCCAGTGTTTTCAAATCCTCCTCGTCATCACCCACCCCACACCAAGCGGTCAACCCGACCTTGCGCGAGTTTGATGCTCTTGAATGGCCTTCCGACCGTATGCTTCCACTTCCTGCTGAGCGTTCGCGTCTGAAACAAACACACGAAAACGGCTTGTTCTCGTTCGCGTGTCCCACTTTTGCTGCGATGGCGGTCAACACGGCAATCTATAAACCATGGGCAGGACCAAGCCGGACGGCCCCATCTCCGCCGCCTCCGACACCCCCACCACCGTCGGTGGCGGCTGCAGCGGCAGCGGCAGCGGCGACGGTGCTCGGCAGCAGCTTAGCGCCCGCCAGCGAAATCGGCTTGCGCGAGAGGCCCGTTCGAATGCCGCCGCCGCGGCCGGCAGATCCGCTAGCCGTGGCGGCGGCGGCGGCGGTGTAAAGGGAAAGCGACGTGCCGGGGGCGAGGATCACGGCGACCGTAGTGATGGCGGCGGCGAGGACGGACGGGAGGACGGGCCACCGGCGTTTTTAGGCCGGGGGGCTACAGGGAGCATGATGACGGATGTCGCGTCGAATGCTCGGGAGGCCCTGGTTTCCCTAGCGGCTGACCTTGTAGCCCAGGTGAGGGCGGACGGTTTTCGTGGGGTGAGGAGGTGACGGGGGGGGAAGATCTGCTTTTTGGCATTGTCATGTCAAGGCTTTGTATGCGGGGGTACTAATATATTACGTGGTTTCGAGATTGCCCTAGTTTTTCCCCGCCTGTCCGTCGCCTACGTTTTATTTACATTGTGATGGTCGACGGGAAGCCTCGATTACCACCACAAGCACTCAAAAAGGTCTCCCTCTCCTTCGTCGAAGATGCTGCTGCCTTCTTTCTTGCACAGAAATCTCTGCATTTCTTCTCTCTCCTTCACCCTTGGCCTCTCTTTGACCCCCCCCCCCCGCCGTCATACGACCTTTCCGCTTGTTGTATTGCCGCGTACACGACGCTAGTTGTTCCACCCAATCTGGCAGTGCCGCCACGGGGCTGCGTTGGGGGCGCTGTCTATCCTGCGTGCGTGGAACGCCCGACGTCGCAGGGGAGAGCCGGTACCGTACGGCGCTAGGTGAAGGATCACCCCCCCTCCCGGTTCTTGTTTTGTCTCTTCGTGCGAACTTTCGGCTCCCAACAGCACAAGAGGGAAGCGCCTATTAAGATATTGATGACGGCGATGACAGGAGGAAAACATTCCACCTCACGTGTTTTTCTTTATTTCCTACGCCTGTTCGGATATCGATTCATTCAGCAGAAGCTTGTTTCGAGGGGAACCGCTGACACCCGAACGACCCGCTACAAGCTGCCTATCTCTTGGCTGCGGCACCGAACCGACGAAAAGTTGGACAGCTCTGAGTGCACCAAAGTATAGCGTTGTGGTGGTTGTTGTTGTTGTTGGTCGTGGTGATGTTGCTGCCATCAGAGGTTGTCGTTGACGTGATTTCACCCCGGCTCTCTATGGTTCCCCTCCAGGATGGCGGCGTGGGCAGAGGACGCCGTTGCGCGGTGCGTGTGTGTGCTGGCGCTCGACCGTTTCGGCGACTACAGCAGTCGGTGAGACTGACGCTATTTGTTTAGGCTTCGCCACCCCGTGGGGTGCCGTATGATGCTGGCTACGTAAGCCTCCACGTCACAAGTAGATCCCCGCCTCCTTCTTGAGGGGTCAACAACCACTGAAGTCGCCGCCTGAAGGAATTGGACTGAGAAAAAATGCTCAAAGAAGCAAACTAGGCCTTCCCAGAATTAGCGCTGGCGATTTGGAGAAAGGCTACGAACAAATATAGTAGTGGTCCCTGTATAAGGCCGCATAGTACCCAAGGAATGTTTCGGGCCTTAAGGCCGCATTGTACAAAGGGGTACTTGTGCCTTATACCGTACACCCGGCACTTCCAGAGTGTGAAACAAGTGGAATACTCCAACTGCGTTACGCGATTGTAGCACAGGGCGATCAGCCCTATTTATGCGTCTTATGCAGCGACTGCAGCTGTATCTCCCTCCCCACCCCTCTCCGAGACTCAGAATGACCCCCGCGTGCCCCCCCAGCACGTGGCAAACGGCTCGAAGCCAACACGGAGTGAACGAAAACACACCAACAAAAGAGCCTAACCCCTCCCCGAAATAATCAATCAATACCCCGTCGCCCCCATACATCCCACTGCTGTACCCCTGTTTTTCAGAATGGTTGCCCCTGTGCGAGAGACTGCCGCTCAGCTACTCGCGGTGGCGGCTCTCCAGCTGGAGGCCGACAAGCTGAGGCAGGCGGCCAGGCTCCTCTTCGAGCTCACGGCCTCGGGGGAGTGGCAGGCAAGGCACGGCGGGTTCTGCAGCCTGGAGTCTCTCTGCGCTGTGGCCATCACTGGGGATGGCGCCGACGGCAGAGGCGGTGAGACGGAACGCGCAGCGATTTTTGGTCGTGGTTTGGGAAGAGGCCCGGGGGCGCAGGCTGAGGGGAAAGTGGCGCGGGGGTTGTGTGTCCCGATTTTGATGCTCATGTCACATTCCTTCTTGGTTTTTACAGATACTACTGTATTGATGTTTTTTCCGAACAGAAACCAAACAGACCAACCTCTTATCCATAGAAAAGAGCATGAGATGTATTTGCGATGAGTTCGTAGTGTTTTTGATTTCTTGATAAGAAATAGGTCCCAACCATGCTTTTCCCTGCCCGAGTCACCCTTCGTTCTTTTGTTTTGGCCATCTCCACCCCCCCCCCCCTTCTCCCCGCGGCCCTCCCCACACGCCCGCCTGCCCGGCTTTCTGCATGTTCTACCTGTCTGTCCCCACGTGTCTGGTCTGCGTGTTAATCAGGCGTCGTTCTCTTGTTCTTGTTCTTGCCCCGCGATTTCTCTATGGTACGCCCGGGGGTCTCAAGCCCCGCCGGAGGTGTCCCCCTTCCTGCACGGCCTCGTGTACCGCGCGGCCCCTCGCGGCCTCTCCGACCCAGCCGAAGACGTCTGCGCCGCCGCCGCTCGGGCTGTCCGCCTTGTCATGCGACGGTTTTTGCCGCCGCCGGTTGAAGCCGGGAGGGACAACCACGGCGGCGAGGCAGGGTTAACGTTGGCACCCGCAGGCCGGCAACGGCGGGAGCGAGGGCCGACCGGCGACGCGGAGGGCGAGGCGGAGGTGTGGAGGAGCTGCGGTGGAGGCGGAGAGGTGTTTGACCTGGTTTGGAAGGCGTTAGAGGACCTGGATCAGGACTCAACCTGCGTCGAGGTACGTGCCGACCGATTTTGTTGTATATGCATGACGTCATGTTTTTTTACGAAGGCACTACATGTTTGTTGCTTTTCCATACCTTACTCACATGTACGCACACGGAGCATTGAATAAATTTCGGAAACGATTTTTTGCTTTTTCCGTCCGTCCCGGCCGCGAATGTACCGGGTGTCCCTCTTCCACCGCTCTCCCGTGTTGATCTGTTCAGGATCTTGCGGATCTCCTGGAGACGTGCTGTGAAGACGTGGGTCGGGCCA
Source organism: Ectocarpus siliculosus (assembly GCA_000310025.1). NCBI lineage: Eukaryota > Phaeophyceae > Ectocarpales > Ectocarpaceae > Ectocarpus > Ectocarpus siliculosus. Next base: position 2,046,250 of record FN649726.1, on the reverse strand, counting down.
GCGGAGCCACCGATCCCTTTCTCTCGTCCGGCGAACGCCGCCTCAACCGCCTCCTCGATCTCTGGGAGGATGTCCGCGCGGGCGTGCGGGCGTGCGCTGTGCGGTCGTTGCTGGCGCTTGCGCAGGGAATCGTCGGGTGAGGTTTGGTTCTGGATGCAAGGCTACCGCACCCGGCGTGTTGATGCGCAGTACGTAGTCACTGGTGTATTGCTCACGTGTTGTGTCGTGTGCCACCGTGGTGTTTCGCCATTGACCGGGCATATGAGCAACAACAACCAAAGTTTCGGAGGCTAACGGTGCTGTTTTCAGCCTCGGAAGTGGTAACGGTCAGGACCGTGCCGACGTTAACCACGAACACCGGCTACTGTCGATCCAGAGCTATCCGTGCGTTCAACGTCCGACTTTTTGTTTTGAACGGACGCACGCTTTGCTTACTCTTCAGAGCTACTCGGCCAGTGACGAAAACGCAAAGCGTGGGGGAGTCGGCTGCAGCCGCTACGAGGTGCGAGAGGCTGCTGCTGCGATGCTTCCAAGCGCTGCTCTCCGAGCGCGATGACGGAGTCCGGGAGCATTCCGCGCGGCTCTGGAGCGAGCTGCTGAAGGGACTCGGGCGGTAAGGAGCCCCGCCGCCGTATAGGTGGCAGTGTATGCCAACTGCTGTCTTATCTCATCACCTTCGAACGGGTCAATGTTGACCAAAAATGCACAAGGTTTGTCTGATGTTATCCTTGTGGTACACCGCGGCGCTTGGCGACGACGACGCGGAGGCGATGCCCCGTTCATTCGGGCCCGAAAGGCGCGGGCGCGACCGGCGCTCAAAAACGGGCGAGAAAGAATGTTGGAAGAAAACGCCGCGCGTACATGGAAGTGACGCGTAAGAGACAAGTCCGTGGTGACGAAATTTCCACTCTCACGACCACCCCGACGACAAGTACCCCGCTTATGGATGGTCAAGTATGAAACTCGACCATGAACAAGAGCACACAAGTTGCGAACGTTTTGGCAGTGAACATTTCGTGGAGCCATGGGTTTTGAGCTACGACATGACGCCTGCCGACCTGAGTCATTTCCGTCGTCCTTGCATGCAACGTGCGCACCTACGTGTACTTGAACCAGCGCCGATGGCCACCGCCGAGCGGCCCACGCGTCGCTCATGGCCTCTTGCCTCGGTATTCTCTTCGCGCCGCCGGCAACGCCGCCACCGCCTACTACGGCGATGGAAGACGTCACTACTCCTGCCTCTGCCACTGCGGATTCGGCCGCCTCGTCGTCACCAGCTTCTACCAGACCCGCACGCCGCCGGCCGTCGAAGCGCGCTCGCGGCGAAACTTCCGGCAGCCCCGAAGACGTCGCCGCTTTTTCGACCGCACGTCCCCCTTCGAAGCACCAGAACCGAGCTGTTCAGGCAGATACGATTGCAGAAGGACCAGCGGGGGCAGGGGCGTCGGCGACGTTTTTCGGGCGGCTAGCCTCGGCCGGGGCGCTGGCGGAGCTCGCCCGAGCTTCTGCTAGTGCTGCCGCGGCGGCAGACGGCGAAGAAGCAGCAGCACGCGGCGATGGTGCTTCTGCCACCGGCAAGGCAGGGTCATCAGGGTGTCGCGGAAGCAGCAGCGGTAAGCGTGCACGGGCTGGGTCGGACGGACACGGTAGCGCGTCCGACGGCGAGACGGAGGGCGTCGTCGCCGCCAAGAAGACAGCACGGGAGTTGGCCATGTCCGAGGTGGCGAGAAGAGCGGGGTCGGGGTGGGCGTGGGAGCAAGAGCTGGCCTTCTTTCTGATGGAGGCCTGTTGTGCCGGTGGTGGGGTGGGTGCACGGGGTGGAAGCGGCGGCGGGTCGACGAGCACACGGTGAGTCGCGATCGCACGCGCTTTGTTTTTGGGGTTCAATCAATCAGTTTTCGCGTCTAATCGAGCCGCTCTGGGTGTAAGAACTTCTTGCAGCGACAAACGGACGAGGGGGGGGTAGTTCTTGTTGTAAATGGCTTGTTTCTCTCAACGTGATTGTGTTATTTCAACTAGACATTTCGGGAGGGGGACGATGAAAGAACCGGAGCGAACTGGTAGCGTTCTCAGTGCTGGTGGAAAGTTCGGTAAATGGTGGTTGGGGCAACCTAAAAGGAGGAAAATGATTGTGGAGGGGATGAAAAGTGCTCAAAGAATTGGCGATTCGTTTGCACCGGGGTCGGTTTGCACCAGGGTCGGTTCAGGCACAACGGCGAAGGATGGAATGCGGCGACAATGACGCCGAATCGAAGAGAACAAGGTCTCACGGCGTGATGTACGCGGAAATCTACTGTTGACACTGCTGTGTGGGGGCTTGGAAGAGAGGCTAAGATAATATTCCTCGCGCGACTTAACCCATCGCCCACCAAAGCGACGAAAGGGTGCTTCTCCCAATGCAGCCATGTCCTCTCTGTGTTGCATGTAGAGCCTAGAGTTTGTCCCCCGCTTCTCCCCGCCCCGCTCGCCAAACGAACTCATGCCGCGCAGTGGCGACGAGGTTCCAAGCAAGGCAGAGCAAGATGCGTGGGCGGCCGTCGACCGCGCTTTAGCGACAAAGGATGACGCAGCCGCCGTCGGCCACAAGGTGTTCAAGGAGTTAGAAGGCGTGGACAAGGCGGTTTCGGCTGCTTGCAGCGGCGTCATTCGGGTTCTCCTGCAGGTGTGGACGGCGTTCGTCCATCCCCCGTCTGCTTCGTGCACCTGCCAGTAGCACACTTTCCTGGAAGATGTCCTTGTAGCAACGACCTCCGTTACCGCACCTTCGAGGCATTGACGTAGCTACGCTTCCCGGCGTCCAAGCCGAATTCGACGTAAGGATGACGTCGTGGTGGTGGCGGCAGCTCATGAAGACGTACGAGAGAAACAAACAACCGACCTGCACGCGTCTGTTTAGCGGAGAATTCCGAACCGGGAGGGTGCGCATCACACACCTTTGCGTTCATTGCTCATGTTTGCACGGCGGTGAATAGCGCTACGACTGTAGAATAGTGCGTTCCGGTGAGAGCGTTTGGCTACGTGATGCGGCGATGTCTGAGAGCTTTTCGCCTCGATGTTGTCGTGTCCATAGTTGTGTGGAGCTGGACGCTGCGCAAGCATTGGGTATCTGACAAAGGTGCTTCTTCCAGCAAAGCACAGCACGGCCTCAAAACCCATGCACATAGCTCGAGGAGGGTTGGTTTAGTTGTCAAGCACTGCAGCCTCCCGAGTATTGGCCGTCTTGAACGCTAACCAAATAGTCAAGCACTGACTTGCGTAGTGGTTGGATTCGGTTGTTAGAGAGCGCGCCGCCTTCATCCTCGTGCCGATACCGCTGCTGCTTCTGCTGCTTTTGGTGCTGCTGCTGCTGCTACTGCTGCTCATACAGGCTGCTGGTGGTTCGGCCACGACCACGGCCGGGGCCGTAGAGCAAGCCGCCCCCGCCGCGAGGAGCGCAACCAGCAATAAGGGTGTCACGACAGCTACTTCTTCCACCGCCGCCGGTAGCCAAAGGGCGAACGCTGCTGCTCGTAAACCACCGAAAGGCGGAAAATCCAGGTCACAGGGTACAGCAAAGGCTGCTACTGTTCGGGGTTCCTCGGCCAGGTCTCGATCAACGGCGCCAGTTCCCCCAACGGCCACCCCTGCTCCCCTCCAAGGAGCGGCAAGCGTCGAGAGGACGTTCCAGTCGTTGGCGGCGGCGTTCGGGGAGACGCTGGTGCCCGTGGACAGGGGCGCGACCAGGGAGGAGAGAGAGGCGGTGTGGACCGGAAGAGTGAGGCACTTCCACGCCCGCATACAAGCGCAGCAGGTGAGATTCTTACAATGGATGTTTCTTGGCTGCTGCCGTCGCTGATGGATGATGCCGTTGTCGTTTCTAGTACAAACCCGTCCTGACTGTTTGCTCTCATCCCGCGTCTCCGTGTCCAGTGCTAACTCTGCGTGGGTCGTTGATTGCGGGGACGCATGACGCGAGAGGAAACTTTGAGTAATAGTAGAAATTTCCCCCCGAGATTCCGATGACGATGACGTTGATGGCGCGCCTTTCTCTTCCACCACGTCGAAGTTTCTATTTAGCATGGCCGGTGGCTCCTCTTGTCCTCCCCGTTCGATTCAATGCCCCTCGCCCCTTCAGGCGCTGTCTGCTTTATTTAATCCCTTACCGTTCTCTTCCCATTCCCTCTACCCCAAAACAGGCCGTTCTCACGAGGAGAATAACGTCTGCAGCTGCCTCGGTGTACGCCGGCGTCCGCCCCCTTCCCCCCGAGCTCAACCCGGTATTGCGGCCCCTTGTGTCTGCGGTGAAGAAGGAGCCGGACGCGCAGCGCCGAGGACTCAGGTGAGAGTGGATGTGCCGTTGAATGCTGCAACTCCTGACGGCTGGTTTGAGTTTCAACCCAGACGGCAGCATGTATACCCGATGCGTGATCGGTACAAAGCACGCGCACCTCGCGGAGCATCCTTGCTTGAAAATCCGGTGTACGGGTCGTGTGGAGGTATAGTCGTCGCCCTAAACCCATCTCCGGCTCGTTATTGTGCGGATTTGCGGGTGCCTTATGTTCGATCACGAACGTGGCGAGCTTCAGTACGGTATCTCCTCGCACATTTGAGCAGATCACGACGCAAGGCACCCGTGCCAGCCAATCGGGCTCGCACCAGGTGAAATGCGCTAATTCCCCTCCACCCAACCCCTCTGCCTGTTCTTGTATTTTGGGCCCCGCTCTTTGTAACCAATGCCCTGCGTCATGCGTGGTGATACAGTGCCTCCCGCTTGGCTCGCCTGGCCACTGCCCTCCTCGGCGACGCCGTGCGCTCCGAACGCCGCGATGCGGGGGCAATGGTCCTTTTCGGCCTGGCTTCGCTGAGCGGGAAGGGGCAGCAGCAAAGCCTCAACAGCCCCGCAACCGCAGCCGCCGCGGCGACCGAAGAAACGTTGATGGCGGTGGAAGTCGCTTGCGATGGCGCCACGGAGATGCTGAGGCACGCGGTTTCCCTCGCGTCATCGTCGTCAGCAGCGCCCACGGCGCCCGTGCCCCCGCCTGTTTCGCCCGCGTCTGCCGCGAGGCCGTTGCCAGCTCCCGGTTCTTCTCGCAGCGACGTCGGTAGTGGTGGTGGTCGTGGCGAAGGGATAGAAGAGGTAGTGAAAGGCGGAGGTCGTGAAGGAGGGAGAAGGAGAGGAGGACGGGGTGGGAAGGCCGTGCGAGACTGGGCGCTGCGGACTCTCGCTCCGCTCTTGCGGCACCCCTCCGGCATGGGAGCACAGGGCGGCAACACCATCGGAGCCGGGACAACAGCGTTGCCTTGGCCCCAGCGAAAGCTCTCGGCAGCGGAGAAAAAGAAGTCGGCAGCCGAGATCCGGGCGATCGACCTGTCGGCCGCGCTTGGGGTGGCGGAGGCGTTGTTGCAGGCCGCTCGTGACCGAACCGCCGCCGCCGCCGCCGCCGCCAACCCCCACCGGGGCGCGCGGCCTCTCCTGGGAAGCCTCCTGCTCGAAACGTCGCTCGCCGCCGGACTGTTAGCCCTCGCGCGGTCCGGGCGCGTACCCGTCTCTGGGGAAGACGAGGGTGCTGACATTTCTGCCGAACCAACTCGTGGAGGCATCCCGCTACGCCAGCACCATCGCAGCGGCGGGGATGCTGGAAATGCCCCCGATGGAGGCACGCCGAGCGTTGACGGTGGCGGTCACGCGGCGGCTGTGGCAGCAGCAACGGCGGACGCGGCATTGATCATCGCAAGGGACGCGGCAGATTTATTTCCGGACGGGTTGTGGGAGGGCCTCCGCTCGGACTTGCTCCCGGCCCTCGCGGCCGGGGCGTGTTCCGGAGATGTCGGTGGGAGCGGTGTGAGTGGTGGTAGTTTCGGCGGCGGCGGCGGCATCGGCGTTGCGGGAGATGTGAGGGCCGGGCTGGTCTTGAAGGAAGTGGTGGGCGGGATGGGAACCGGCGTGGTGCCGTACGCCGCGAGGCTGCTGCCGGTGGCGCTGCGAGGAATGACGGACGCCAACGAAGATGTGCGCAAGAAACAACGACTCACGGCTATAAGTTCTTCCGGCATGTTTACGTTTCGTTTCCTGCTGACATGAGCGGCCGGTCGCGTGCAGATGAGAATTGACCGGAGATCATGTTTTGTGTCTACAAACGTGTGCTACGGGAGAAAACATGCCGCGAGATCGCGCCTGGTCTCTAGAGCGGACCACGACATGTGTCCCCTGCTTATCCTCCACCGTTGCCATGCACGATACGATCTTTATCTTCCCCCTCCGTCGAAGGTTCGCGGGCTCCTGGCGGGCACTTTCAACGAGCTCGTCAAGGCGGTAGCGTTGGCGGCGGACGACGCTGATGACGACCGCCACGCGGGCGACCACAAAGGCGGGGAGGATCTCGGTGACGGTGGTGTTTCTACGGAGCGTACCATCGACGGACAATTACACGGGCAGGGGGAAGCTTCAGCGGCAGCGGCGGCGGCGCGTGTAGGCGAGGCGGCTGGCGATAGCGTGGAAGAAGACGGCGAGGTGCGGTGTCCTGTTCCTCAGGTTACTGCAGGGCTAGCTTAAGTTCATCCACAAGAAACCAGTGGACGTCGGTCGCGGTCACTGCTACGGCACGCCGGGTCCGGTACCTTACGTTCCATGTTGACGAAAAAGAAGGCGCTTCTCTCCAAAGCAGGTGTCGGGTTGCTTCTTCCGTGTATCTACACGCCGACCACACGATCTTCGATACCATCATCTTGCCGCAGATTAAGCCTGTAACCCGTGCCCTCGCCCGTCCCAGTGAACCCACTCATGAAAATCGGCATGAGTATATCTCCCTTCCGTTCACCAACGAACGCTATTGCTTGTTTTGCCTTCATACACAAACAAGCGATCTTACCCCCGCCCCGCCCCCTCCCCCCTCGGAGTCCTTGTTTTTCCATTCGCAATGTGCCCTACCCCTCCCGTCCTCGTACTTGAATCACGCACACACGCTTGTCTTCAAGGACGTTTCGCCTGCTGCGACCGACATTCCTCGCCACACCCTTGCTCTCCTCACTCGGTGTTTCCTTCGCATGACATCCAATACTCCGACTTCTACCCCATCTCAAGCTAATCGCGAGGCATCTCGTTCGTGGCGAGCCTCTCCCGAGGCTCCACCGAGGCCTTCTGCCGGAGGCACTCGAGCGAAAGGCGGCCGCGGGCGTGACGATTCGCCCCTACCAGTGGGAGGGCATCGCTTGGCTAGACTTCTTGAGGTAACAATCCTGGGGCTTGTCAACGTAACCGAAGCGAAACGACGTACTTTTCTCCACGCGCGGCGAGAGTTCTTGTCGGACTCTCAAGAGGAGCGCTGCCACGGCCTGCGACATGCGGGGGCCGCCGCTCTTGACGTGAAATTCGTGCATGTTGCGCTCTGATGCGGGAGAAACGTCGGTGTGGCGTTGTACGTTGTTCGTGGGAAGGATATGGGATCTCGCGGGATGAGGGCTCTTTTGTCCTTAGTTCTTTTAAACACATACCTTGCCATACCTTGCTGCGCGTTTCCAAAATGTTGGGTGTTGTTAGGTTTCTTCCTCCCGCTGATTTGGCAGTCCGCTGCGTCCTTCCTGCGCTGCCCAGTGCAAGCACGACCGCTGTCATCTTTGCTACTCTAGTATGCTTTCCAATCGCCCCCCCACCAGCACCCGCGGTGTATGTTGTTGTTTTTGTTGTTGTTGTTGTTGTTGTTGTTGTTGTTGTTGTTGTTGTTGATGATGTCGATGTTGTTGTCGTTGTTATTGTTGGTTATGTCTAAGTCGTTGTTTTCGGTATTGTTGCTGCCGCTGCCGCTATTGTCGTTTCTTCTGGTGCCGCTTCTTCAAGGCGAATAGGAGCGCACGGCATCCTTGCGGACGACATGGGCCTGGGCAAGACCCTGCAGGCGCTGATGGCGGTTGCCATGTGCCACCACCACCACCCGGGTGAGCAAGTTGTCCTCAATGGGAAATAAGCACATTCGAAGATGGCCTGCCTCGCTGAGAGAAGCGGGTTCAGATGGATCCGCGACTTTGTATTGGCTGGCAGTTAGATTGGTTTTGCTGTTATAATATTCTGGCCAAAACGTCGGGGGATTGCGCCCCGAAGAATTTTCAAGCAAAGATTAAGCTGTCACAACAGGCATAAAACAAAAGTGGAGAGTCTGGCGATTTTCTTTTGTCATCAGCCCTTCCCCCGCGAGCCTTGTTTTGTGTTCTTGCCAAGAAGGAGTGCTCCGTGTCACCCCCTTACCTCGCCGAACCATGGCTGGGCCGCTCGAACTTTGCCGGTGTGTTTCGCGCATTGTTTGTAGCTTATAGCATCAGCGGCGGGTGGTCTCTATAATAGCGCTCGTGTATCGCCCCTCCGCATTTTCCTTACTCACTTACGGACGGTTCAGGGTGATGCGTATGGTACACCACCCTTATTGCGTTCTTCGCCAACCACACCGCGCCGCATGAACCAATGGCACCATACTTCCACTCTTGTGCGATTTTTTCATTGCTAAACAGGCCGCCGGTCGCTTGTTGTGTGCCCAAGCATATTGGTCCATCACTGGAAGGTGAGAGAAATTTCGAATAAAATAAACAGCAAGTGGCTGAACTTAACAATTTCTTCGTCGTCACCCACACCCTATGAGCAGCTTAGTCTGCCACCACTTCAGGGTTGGTCAGTCACTCAAAGCTGGTATACCCCAACGAACCAGGCAACTTGGTGAGTTGATATTTTGGTGGTGGGAAATGCCTTTTGGACTTGAGAGTTGTTGTGCGAGTGCGGTTACCCGTGGGTACAAACAACGCAGGGGTTCCAATCTTCGTGTGGAGACGCTCATTTCTTTTGTGCCTTTTTTGGGTATCGACAAGTTGCGCGGCTCTCAATGTCTTCGAGGTTGCTAGTGAGACATCATTTCTCGGCAACCAGGCCCGTGCTGCTTTTTGACCCCAACCAGCCCGACGCACCTTCCTCGTAAGTTTTCGTAACTTATACCAAGCGCAGGCATGGCTGTGGCACCGTCGCCGTGACTCGGCAACGTCGTTTTCTGCACAAGCTTTCCTTTGTTCTCTCGCCTCTCCTAACAAACACAGGCAGAGTGCTCCCGCTACTTCGGAGACGGCCTCCTCCGACCCGTCGCGTACGCGGGCCCCCCTCAAGCCCGCCGTCGTCTGGCGGGACGGCTCGGCCTAGGCCCTGCCGGTAACGACAAGGACAGAAACGGGACTAGCGGCGGTGCTGACGGCTCCCAGGGACCGGGGGCAGATGGCGCTACGGCGTCAGCGGCGGCAGAGGAGGAAGAAGAGCCGGAGCGCGCAAACGTGGTGATAACGTCGTACAACGTCTTGAGGACAGACGCGGAAGTCCTTGGAAAGCAGGTGCAACGTTGTCTTCCCGGTGTGATCACGCGGGTTGTTGTTTCCACCCCGGGACGGGGAAAACTATATGGAACGGTCTAGCCAATGGAATGGAGGAATGGAAGGCCACGCCCGAGGAGAGCGACAGCGACAAACCAGTCATATCATACCCGGCCGTTGACTCACGTCGGATGGTTCATGGCCTGCTGCTGCGTAAACGACGAGCTTTTGCTGCCTCTCCAGGCACTGGCCACGTTGCTGTGTGTCCTGACCGTGCTCGTGATGATCGCCGCTGTGCTTGCTGCTGCTGTTCTTTGAGATGTTTTTTGGTGGTGTCGCTTCTGCTGCTGCTGCTGCTGCTGCTGCTGCTGCTTGTACCCACTCGAGAAATGTGGAAGTGATGGAACATACCATTTTCCCTTCGTAGATATACACATTGTTGATGTCTGTGGATGCGACAGAAGACAACACATGAAAGAACTTGTCAACAACAACAACAACAACAACCACCACAACAACCATGCCAACATCAACACAGGGCTGGCTCTACTTAGTCCTGGACGAGGCGCACCTGCTGCGAAACCCCGCCACCCGCACCGCCAAGGCCGCCAGGGCGCTGAGGTCCAACCACCGCGTGGGGCTGACGGGCACTCCCATCCAGAACTCGGTGCTGGAGCTGTGGTCGCTCTTCGAGTTCCTTATGCCAGGGTAAAGAGATGACAGACTGTTTTGTTGTAGCAGTGACAATCGCACACACCGTAACAACGACAATCGTACGCAGTGTACAACACAATGAAAATCGTACACAATCGTACAAAACGTTAACGGGGTGCGCGCGTACACGCTACTCTGTTTTAGAAAGCCCTGGAAATGACGTTGCGCTCCGAAGTAAAACCCTTTTGGGGCGGCAAATGCCGCCTGTGTGACGGCATCGGGGCTGTATAGTCGTTGTAGTCAAACCCAGCGTATGCCCTGCTGAGCAGCGGTTCAAAGCTCTTAATGTATGCACAAGCAGTGGAGAATCTGCGCGTCGAAAGTACTGTTCGAGATATGTATGTGCGATACAGCAGCGCGTAACGACGACGAAAACAGCACCACTGTGTCTGTTTATGCTTGATTGTGGCATTCTCTACACACCGTATTCAATACCCCCTTCGTACCCTACCTATGCGATGCATGTAAAGGTACTTGGGAGACAGGCGGTCTTTCCAGCGAGATGTGGCAAGGCCGGTGCGAGCAGCTCTATCGTCTGACGGGGATGGAAGGGCCACCGTGGAAGGCCTGCAGCAGCTCGAGAAGCTACACAGACAGGCAGGAAGACCGTTCGTTGTCGTCGTTCGACCATGCTGTTGTGGGTAGTGGGTGTAGTGGCGGTGTGCCCGGTGAGATCCCAGGCCCAAACATCACCTGTCCAAGGGGATAACTTTGCCTACCCCCCCCCCTCAACCCCCCCCCCCTCCATACCAAACGCAAACGTAGCTGGGTCTGGGAGCAAGCATTAGGATGTTGAGATTTCGTAAAGTGGATGACACAACCCCATGTATTATGTATGCTTCGCTGCAACGTCAGCTGCACTCAAAGGTATTCTGCTAATGTCTACGATCGTGCTACACGCCTGCGGTTTCCCGTTGAAGTTTCATTTCTGACCTTGTGATTTCCCTCTTGTCTGGTGCGTCTAAGCTACCTTACCCAGTGTGACTTCCCTAACCCCAACCCTATACATAACCCTCTTTGCCACGTCGTTGTTTTTTCTTGTCCATCGTTTCCATTGCCTTTGTTGACTTGCACTGTTTTTTTTCGAAGGTGTTGCCGTTCGTCCTCCGACGGGAGAAGAGCGAGGTGCTCGCCGACCTCCCCTCCAAGATCATCACCGAGATGGTGTGCGACCTCACGCCCGAACAGCGACGGCTGCACAACATATGGGAGCGAGGAGGTATGCATAAACTAGATTCTTTTGCTTTTCCCACAGTTCGTGTTGCGGGGCGCTCCCCGGGTGTAGTACATACGCGTGCAATCTTGTCTCGTCTGTGTTTCTGGTCGCTTCGAGGGTTTAGCACTCACCGTGTGCTCTTCGATCATGCGTCGTGCCGATCGTTTAGGTGACGGGGGGCGCGTCCTGGCCGCCGTTGCTCAGGCCGAGGAGATGGAGGCTGCCAGGTTGAGGGCCGTTGCGTCCGCCGCGGTGGCGGCTACAGCAGCGGCAGCAGCAGCAACTGCAACCTCGGAACGTCCTGCAGAATCTACCGGGCACGTTAATGGCCCCACTACGGCAGCACCAACATCCTCCCCGGCTAGCGGCGGTGATAATGCGGCCGGCGATGGCGGTGCTGCCACCGCAGATTCACAGGGCAAAAAGACTACCACGGAAGCGAGCAGGGCGGCTGCGCCAACGGGACGACTTTCCGCTGGGGCACAGGTGATTCTCCCGGGTGAAACCTAGCCGGGCTGGTGTAGTTCTCGGTCGAAGCGCGAGTGGCATATTTCCAGCGATAGCCTAGATTCTAGCTTCGTTTCCAGATAGGCTGTGAGTCACCTGGTGGGTATCTTGTCGTGTGGTGGGAAAATCTTGGGGGTGCCATCAGGGAAGTGCCGCTTGTGGTGCCGCTGCGAAGGGAACCAGTCTAATTTGAAACGTGACACGTACGTCGCGCGTAGACGCCACAAAGTTCTACTACGTGCGACGCGTTCTCAACCCAATCAGCTGCTCAGGACCCAGCGAACTAAAACGATGAGAGGCGTTCCTCCCTCTTGTGATCCCCGATGCCGTTGCCCGTGTCGACCGCCGGCGACATCCCCGACAACAACGATAACAACAACCACAGACGCTGGCTTGTCTGTCGAAGCTGCAGCTGCTGTGCGTACATCCTTCTCTGGTTACTCCAGAGGAAGGGACGAAGCGGCGGGAGATGAGCGCGGACGTGAAGCTGTCGGGGAAGCTCATGGCGCTAAGAGAATTGCTCTGGGATGCGGGCATCGGCAAGAGGTATTTACGTCTCAGCATTCCGAACTGCTTTGTAAACCTTGCTACGTTATGTTCGTCCGCATGTACGCCAGCCCCCCCCCCTAAAAAACGGCCCTTTCCACCGTCTGCTCTCTTGTTGTTTTTCCGCATCTTTGGCAAGGTTTGAGGACCGAGAGACATGGGGAAACGATCTCTGAGTTTCCGCTCGTGTAAGGGTTGAAGCTGAACAGTCTCGTATACATTTGGAGCCGATACCCACTGTACACCATCGCCTGTGGTGCTCGTTCACAGAGGCAAGCCCAACAATCGCCGCCCCTTTTTCTTCCCCTGCCGCCGCCCTCCCTCAATCCCCTCCGCTCTTCCCCCGGCTTCGGTTTTCGCTTGCACCAATCTTGACCCGTGGTTGACCCGTGGTTTCATAGACAAACGTCGGTGTCCTTCGGCGGCGGCGGTGGCGGCGGCGGAAGCGGAGAATCCTCTTCTGGCAGCGAGAGCGTCGACATCGGCAGCAGTGACAGCGACACGGGCACTATGGACGACAGCAGTAGTGACGACAACGAGGAGGAGGAGGTGGTGGTGGAGGAGGAGGAGGAGAGAGCAGAGCGAGCAGTCAACGATGGAAAACGTCAACGCAGTCTTGAGCAGCGTCAATCAAGTAGTGACAGCCGAAAACGAGGGAGAAACAGCCGCGGCAGGCCCGAGGGTGGAGGCTCAAGAGCGGGCCACACCAACCCTAACCTCGCAAAAGCCGGCCCTAACAGCAGCACCAGCAGCCCGGGAAAGCCGGATACGAAACGGTCCACCGTTGGCACTGCTGGATCTTCTGCTCGAGCGGCGAGGTCCTCGTCGTCTCGGGCTCCTGCGGAGAGTACGGGTAAGGGAGGAAAGCCCCCCCCGACCACCACCACCCGCGGGAAGGGGTCCTTGCCTCGGCAAGAGGAAGCAACGACCGCGGGTGATGGTGTGGCGTCTCCGCTGCCGGGCCGCAAGTGCCTCGTCTTCGCCCAGCACAAGTGAGTCTACTGTGGGGGGAGATCGGGTTTTGTAGTGGCTTTTTTTGCGCTGATTGAGAAGGGCGTGAGTCAGAAGTTACACCGGATTTTTCGTCCGTCGTTGTTCACGGCCTTTTCACCTCGTTTCTACTAAGCATTCGCTGTGTTGTATGTGGCAGAACGTGGGAGACTCATGGAGATGGCGATAACCACCTCTTCTGTTCCTGAGCAAGGAGCCTTCCACTTTAACCACAGTTCACTTTCCCCCCAACCCCCCGATGCTTTTCTTTTTACCCACGGGGCACTAAACGGTGTTACACAGAGCGGCCCTGGACGTCACAGAGTCCGCGCTGCTGCGTCCCTGCTTCCCTGGGGTCAAGTACCTCCGGATGGATGGGTCGGTGTCTCAGGCGGAGCGGGCGGCGGCGGTGGACCGCTTCTCAGCGGACCCGTCGGTGGCGATACTTCTCCTTACCACGAGGGTGGGGCACCTCGGCCTGAACCTCAGCGCGGCGAGCATGGTAGTGTTCTTGGAGCACGACTGGAATCCACAGGTGGACTTGCAGGTGAGGAGGATCTGCTGGCGTTTTAGGGTGCTGTCGAACGGGTGATACGAACGACCGACCACGTACACGTTTTTCAAGTGAAGAGAGTTTGTTGCCTCTTGCTGATTGGTTGCACGCACGTCCGACGGGGGTTGTTGATTGGATAAGTCCGTCCTCTTGCTGTTGCCGGCTGTTTCGTCTCTTGCTTCATTCATGGCGAGGTCGTCGGCCGTCTTCCCTATCGCTCGAACAAAGCAAGCCATGAACAAGACATACTGGCGCGATCAGTTAGGTTGATTCCACTGGATGCTCCAGTACTGGCGCTCGTCCTTCCGAGAACGACCCCTGCCCTGTGTGCGACAAGCACACCCGTGTCGCACCCGTTCGTTTTCCCGAGAGCCGGCCCGGTCTTTGCTCGTATCATACGAGGAACGTTTGCTCACATCCCACGTTTTCGGCGCCTTCCAGGGCCCTTCGTCCACCCTCTCGTGAAACAACCGTCCCTCTCTGTCTTTTCCTCCTCGTCTTTGCCCGAACCGGAACAAACAGGCCATGGACCGCGCCCACCGCCTCGGCCAGCGCAAGGCGGTGAACGTGTACCGGCTCATTGCGGCGGACTCGGTGGAGCAGCGCGTCCTGCGGCTGCAGGGGCACAAGCTCCAAGTGGCCGCCGCCGTCGTGAGCCGCGAAAACGCCTCGGCCTTCTCGAGCGGCACGGGGGGCGTCCTCGGCATGCTAGGCGAGGCGATGGCCGTCGTTGCCGCGGCGAACAAGAAGAAGGATGGGGGTGGCGGTGATGATGGGGAGAGTGTTGAGCTCTGGAGCGCGGATGAGGACTACGCGTACCTTGCCGCCGAACGCCTGGCAGACTCCGTGGCACGAGAGTAGAGAGAGGGGCTCTGGGGCAGTTTTTTTCGTTCTTGAGGGCAGCAGTTGGTCGGTTGGCAACAACATCGGTAGGCTAGAGGGCTAGGAAGATGACGCAACGGGTGTTGCTTGATGGTCCTTTGCGGAATCCGTTTGGGGTGCGGTTTACACCGGGCGGGGGCAGTGAACTACCCGGTGGCGGCCTCCCTTGCATGCGTTGATGCCGGTTTTCGTGTCGGCATCGGCATGTCTACATAATTTTTCTAAAATGGAAAAGAGGTGTCAAAATCTATTACAACCCATTTTCGCTACCGGAATTCTTTCTGTAGGTCTTCAAGAACATCCTCAGCATTCGCCAAATCAACTCAAAACGAGTGATGCCCGTGCAATATCAAAATGCGTACAGCATCTTGGACGGAGGCTTTACTACATTCCGACAACAATGTAGTCTACAGGCAGCACGGAACAACACCATTCTCCGCCCGGCCTGTGTATTGTATTATAGTCTACGTAGAAGACTAGAAGACCAGCAGCGGAACATTCCTTCGATCGATCCCCACACACAAAACTACACGTGGATATCGGTCGGCCGGCAGATCCATCTCCATCCATCCCCGTTCGTAGTCATCCGAGATGATGATGACTTTGCAGAAAGATCATCATCAGAAGACACGACTTTCCCAAGATCTCCTGAGGTGCCATCCTCGATTTCACCGTGGATGACGCCACCCGCCAAACAAGTATCTTGGGTCGTCCCTGTCTTTTTTGGAATTTTCGAAATTCCGCCGCAGGTGCGTTGACCAATCAGCGAACTGCGAGCCACAAATGTTTTTCTTAGGTTTACCCTTCATCATCACTTTTAGCTTCTGGTACACCGCTCGCCTGTGCCTACATGTTGGCAGATTGAGTGTCGAAAAGTTTTGGTGACACCCTCCCAACCAAGAGCTACGTCAGCAGAGGATATAGTTGTGTTTTGAAGGATAAAACGGCTACATGCAACGCAACCTACAATTTTTCTCTTGGCACGCCGCCCCTCGTGCAAACCATGGAACGGCGAGACTTGAATGATAACCGGGACATTGACGCTGATTAACGCGTAAGTCACACGAAGAACAAAAACAATAATTTTAGGGTAAAAGTGCAAGGCGAAAAATCGCACCGACGGACGCAAACCAAGGGTCTGGCCTCCTTGCCCAATCAACCACCCCCCTAATGATCACCCATCACGGTTTTCCCACATATTCATCAACTTAGGGTTTTAGGGCTGGTAACACTACCTTCCCGGGACCAAGCAACATTTCACAATGATGTCGACCACATCTGTTCGCTGACCGAGGAACTCCATTGGTGGGCTCAACCAATGTGTGCGATTCCTCTTCAGTGTCCTTCCCCAATTTCTTTCCGATTCGTTTCGCTCAAGGTCGTGATGGAGGCCGGGCCGAGTCACGTCCCTCTATACTACTCGCGTTCTGCTCTTCCTCGAAAAGTTGTCCCAACGTGGTGCGTAACCAAATGGCGTCACCACCTTGCTTGTTCCGAGTACTTCCCTATTTAGGAAACAACGTCACCTCTCAACGACAAACAGAATCGTAAATCGATATCAACTAGAAACAGCAGCTTGTCCGACTACCTCAGCTCTCAACTTCGCCGGCAAGCTGCTGAGGGAGCTTGTCCATCTCGGCCCTCAACTCCGCCGACGCTCGCAGCGTGGCCCTCTTGAGGCGCTCGTTGGGGGCCTCCTCGACGGCCCTCCGGCACCTCGCCAGCACCCGCTTGCGGAGGCTGTGGAAATGTTGCCTGATGAGCTTCTCGCAACCTTTGGGCGGGTGGCGGAGGTTGGCGACGGCCGCGTGCCGGATGGTCTCGAGGATCACGCGGGCGTTCTCGTGGGCGGAGGCCTCTTCCGTCTCCGCGGTCCCTCGGCCCCGCATGTTGCTACGCCCTCCACCTGGGATGGAAAAGGGAGGGAGTTGAGCAAATTGAAATACGTACGTACCGACAAACATTAATTTACCGTGGATGGAAGCGATATGGTTATATTGTCAAGACATTTAGCGTGGGGTGTCGTCCTGGTCAACACATTTTTGTTCCAATACTAGCGCCAACAACTCGGATCAACCAAATTTGAATTGTTGTATGCATAAGACGTATTCGTCACGATCGCTCTTGTAAACGACCGTCATTTGATCTTGAGAGAGGGGGCGTCGATCGATCATTTTTTTCATGTTGTGCGAAAGTTGTGTTGCGTTCTTCCTGGCAATGGTTCTATCCGTTCAGTAAGCTAACCGTAGTTTGCTTTTCAGGACTGATGTTGTTCAACTGGCAAACGTCTATCTATGCGTACATGATACACAACACGGCTTTTTTCGAACGACCCTGTAAATACAGATGATTGATTCCTCACGGATGTACAGGAACTAATAACGCGAAAGAGTCACCTTCGTTGTAGTACGGGTCCTTCACGAGCACCTGGGTCTGGATGGATGCGAACACCTGAAGGAAAAATAAAAAAGACAACGCAAAAAACGATCGGGACGTGAACAAGAATGAAAACAACACGCGAGCGATACACCACAAGTTGCGAGAGAGATCACACGTTAACATGTAGACGCACACAGGTAGGTAGGGCATACAAACACTAGCAGCAATGGCTAACACCGAGGGGTTCTCCTTCGAGGAGCGCGTCGGCATCTTCATGGTTTCTCTCTGGTCGAACAGAGCGAAGAAGAACTGCTGTCTGTGATAAATAGTCGTGTTCTAAGAGTTGCTTGCTGCCGAAGTATGGGTCGCGGGATGCTACTTAGATGAGAACGATCACCTGCCACAGCGAGCTTGTCTCGGGGTTCCACTTGTCTCCACCGCTGGCGCTGGCCCCGGTAGCACTCCCGAGGAGGCTGAGGCACACCTTGCCGTCGGAGTAAAGGTTGACGTTGAACCTATCCAGACGCAAGAGGGAGATATTTGGGCATGCAGGAGGCACTTCGGGACCCCCGGGGTGGTAGATCGGCAACCAGGTTTCGAGCACTCGCACCTCCAAAATAAATGACTTATGGCGGAAGCAGTTTGAGCGTCGTCAACATGGAGATCCTCAAACGGACGCAAAACGTGTTTCTGCGCATCGCTCATTCAGCAAGAGTTTGGAGCGATGGAGCCGCGCAACAATACAGCAGCGCAACAACAACGGTCCATGCCCCGTCTTGCTGTAACGTCGTGACAGCAACTATATGTGAGTCTACGGTGTACTGCCGAAATGCCAACAATCTGAAACACCAGGCAACGCCACAGCAGAGCAGCAATAACGACGACAACGACAACGACAACAACAACAACAACAACAACCCACTTGACCGTGCCCTGGCCGGTCGTAATCATCTGCACCAGGGGCGGGTCGGCCGGGTAGTTAGACGGCAAGAACACGTCGAACACGAACAGCCCGCCCTCGTACGGGGTGTCCACGGGCCCCGAGATCACGAATCGGGAAAAGTTGAGTGCGTCCTCCCCGAGCACCGCGAACACCGCGGAGTTAGGGTGCGGCGGGTTCGGGAGCATCCGGGGGAGCTTGCGCATGGTCTCGGTGGCCACCTTGCGGGGGTGAGTCAGGGTGGAACCCTCCCTTCGGCTGTCGAAGTAGTGCCCGGGAGACAGCGACTCCACCTGCGACACATGCGTGTACGCAAGTACCGTGCGCGAGGACAGAGGGTCGATCAATCTTGGCGTTTTGTTCTTTCAGGGAGAGTAAAAGTACAACGCCCGATTGGGCACGAAAAGGGGGGAAAGCGCAACGCTTGCTATGTACTCGTATGCCCCCATGCGACGGGTAGACGTGGTCAAAGCGGTGCGTGATGAGGGGCAACAAAATAACCTGCGTGTAGGCAAATTGTCTCAAATGGTGGTGAAAGAACAAACGGTCAACAATGTCGCCTGTCTCATATTATAGAGCATCGGCATGTTTCGCCGTATATAATGACATGGTCAACTCCCTTCTATCTGCAGTCACCCGGGCTAATGAGCCGAGCGACAGGTTTGCAGCCACGAGTGCGGCATCAACCAGTTGGCCGACGCCTACGGAGGTACGGCAGTCTGCAACACTTTCAGCCAAATTCCTGGCGCTTAGATCACCTTGTATCAACGGGGCCCACGGCGCGCAACACGACGGAACCGGGTGAGAACGCAAAGCACGCTACATAGAGGCATCGGACCGGCAGCCCACACCTTACCTGGGTGTGCACTAGGTCTGCGATGGCGTCGCCGTACTCCCGGACCAACTCCTCATCATCCGCCGCCACTTCCGGAACCCCTTCAAACGGATCTCCGCTGCCGCCGCTACCCTGTCCTCCTTCGCCTGCCACCGCGGCCGCTGCTGCCTGCTCCTCCTCCATTTTACGGCGGTCCTCGTCGGCCGCTTCCAGGGCCCGCGTCAAGCGCGCCAACGCCGGCGTCCCGCCAAGGCCCGCGCCGCCCTCCCCCGCCGCCACGGCCTCCAGCAGCCGGCCGTCGAATTCCGAGTCGGCGTGGTGCAACGCCGCAGCGAAGGCTCGGGTGGGGGCGGCGTCGCCGTGCGCTGTGAGGCCGACCAGCAGGTCACAGGCCATTCCTCCTAGCTCAGCCTGGAGGGGAGAACGGGCGAGAGACCCGCGTGCGGGATATAGTATATCCGTCTGAGGTTGATGGTGGCGCTCCATTCTACTATTTTGCTACCTCTAGTGATACCCGTCTTCAACAAGACGGACTATTATATATATAACCAACGTGCACGCTGTAGGTCGCGCACGATACCACACCCCCTGGACCCTTTGTCAAAGCTCCACTACTGTCGTAACAATAACAGTGACGATGCCGAAAGCGGCGTGGCTTTGGAACCGTCCTGTCGAGAGCTCTCCGAAAGCGTGTCGTTCGATTTTGGCATCCTCTTCGTCGTGGAGCAATCGAGCTTTGAGAATCGGTCCAAGGGGGTGAGTTATCGCGTGAGACCTACGTAACGCACGCACAAATACACACCGTAGCTGGCTTTAATTCGGAGAGAAGCATAACCTTCCCCATGACACCCTCCCACGGGGTCCCTGACCATGGCCGTTAGAAGCATTTTTTATTTTCAACCGCACTGAGACTGACGTATTTTCATTCGTCAGCCGGTTAGCGTCGATGCTAATTAAAAAGAAACACACACACACAAACCTTGTCGAATCCCCACGCGTTTGGATCGGCCACCGCAAACGCGGCCGACTCCTCGCCGTAGAGAGAGCGGAGCATGCCCGACAGCAGGGCGGCAGAACGCGCTCCCAACTCTCCAATGCGGAGGGCATCCATCACCTCTTTCTCCTCGCCGAGGGTGGTCAGGAGCGTCAGGACCGGGACGGTCCTGCCACGAGGAACAGACCAGAGGCACACGATAGTGCAGCAACGTAGGTGGCCAGAGTAGCGTGGACGTCTAGTTTGGGGCAAACCAGAACGAACCGTTCCACGAGGTGTGCAACATACTTCACGAGAGCGAGATGTATGAACTACGCAGATTGTTCTTGCCTGGGTGCGTGCTTTCAAGACCTTTTTGCAGCGCACGTTCTGAACGGAAAGACCTACAAGTTACCGCGGTCAGGGTTAAAAAGACGCCATGACCATGACCCTAGGTTAGCGGTTGTTGTTGCCGAGGGTGTATGGTCGCTCTTGTGAAGGGCCCTTTGTCTGCAGTGGAGGATCCGGCATTGCGTGAGCGCGTTTAACCCTCAAACATCCCCAAAACCTCTTCTGCAGGAGTACCGCTGTCTTGTAGATAGGTGGGTGGGAGAGGAGGGTCCAAGCAGGTGTTTTCGTGGGGAGACACCTCTTGTTTCACGCCATCAACTCGAAAAAGATGGTGTCACAACTGACACCACAGCCGGACACAACTTCAAGAGGCTTCTATCGCCAAGGCTTGTCTGCTCCCATAGTGCACACCCAGCGCTTACCCTCTCAAGGTCCCACAGACATATCTACCCATCGGTCAGCACATCCGTCTCTTCTGTTGTACACCCTCACACCAACGAATGGACAACATTCCTGGGACGGTCCAGGCACACAGAGTAAAGAGCGCTTTACAAACCTCTGCCCTTATTTGCTAATGACAGAACACAATGTGCACGTGTGACTAGGCGACTGATAAGTTGTGTGTGTGGTGACCATATTCGGAGGTAACTTCGGGACTACAAACAAAAGAGAGGGTTTCTGACATCGTGCAATTCTCTTGCTCTTACATGTTCTTGAGCGCGGAGACGACCTGCTTTCGATCGGACATGTATTTGTGCCAGTGCTCATGGCCGGCGTCGAGGGATCTGCCCCCGTTGCCCCTCTCCTCGATCACGCCGTCCCTCAGGTGGTCCAAGGCCAGGTTGAAGAAATAGTTGATCGTGTCGAAGGCGGAGATGAAGAACTCCGTCGCCAGAGGCCTGGCATCCGCCGGAGCGGTCTCCGCTGTCATCGTTCTACCGCCGCCGCCGCCGCCGCCGCCCGACATGCTGACACCGCCGGTGGCCGTGGCTACGTCTGGCGACGGCGGGGTTGACGCTGCCGTTGTCGATGTGGCCATCGAGGCGCGAACGAGGTCGAGGATCACCTGTCGAGGTTCTCCCAGAGGATGCGACCACAGCTGAAGGAGGATGGTGCCCACGCGCACCCGGACGCTTTACAGTTCAATTTGTCATGTGTACGTTAAGGCAAGCAGACGCAAGCCGGTTTCAGCGTGATGGCGAAGCGTAAGCGAAACGTACGAAAAACAAAATAAATAAAGGCTCCCTGTGGCCTGTGAAAGATGTTAATTAAATCTGTTGTGTTTTCGTAAGAAAAAAATCAGAAAAGAAGCCCGGAAACCGTGCTCAGAAAAGGGGACCACGGTCCGGCAGCGTGAGCGAAGAACGTCCTAATGAATAAGGTAACGTCCTAATGAATGCGACTGCTGTTACATTAGCTGACGCCTGAAGACCTCGATGAGTAAAGACGTTCTCTCAGCGACACATAGCAGCCAAGCGGAAAACCGTTGCGATATCGATATTGTTTCAACATGTTTCTGTGTGCGTGCATGCGCGCGCCGGTCGATACCGCCGAAAACAAACAGTTGTTGCAAACAGGAGGCCCGTCGGGCGAGCCACAACACCCACCTAAACTTAAAATACCCGATGTATTCGGTCGCGGCCATCCCTTCGATCTGCTGAACCGACGCGTACAGCCTCATGAGCTGTCGCGGGAGCGACGTCCTCAGCTCCCCGCTGTCCAAGATGGCCCCGGCATACCCGCGTCGATTCCCCCAGTACATGGAGCCGCTGAACCCCCCAGACCTTGCGACGGGGCCGTTTCTGCTGCTTCCTCTCCGGCCTCTCCTGTCGTTCTCTAGGGCCCAGGTGCCTGTCTGGATGAGGGTCTCGAGGACTCCCACGAGCTTGTTCTGCGTTACCGGCGACAGGCGGAGGTCCACCTGTCCCATTTACGCGAAGACGTGCAACCAGAAAAGCGTCTTCATCACCTATCTTCAACTGACAAAAAGCGGTTTCACTAGTGCAAGTGGAGAGAAGAAGCATATTCATCGCCTCGTCTTCATCGCCGAAATGCAACTGGCAAACAGCGGCTTCACAATTCTCCCTGTTTCGAGTATGGTATCTGTTCGTATCGGGCTGCTCAAACTCTCAGGTAGGGCACAATAGTCATCGTCTGTATGTAACGCATGGCGATAGATCCGGGAGTCGCGTTTGTATAGTGCAAGGAAGATGGCACCACTCACCCGCTCCATGATCTTCCCGCAGAACGTGGCCGCGTCCTCCGCAGCCCGGCGACTCAGGAACTGTTCGTCCCGACCGTTCGAGGCACCCCGCACCCAGGAGGCGCAGATCGTCTCGATCAGCGGAGGGGCTATCTTCGACACCGACGTCGCCGCCGCGGCTGCTGCGCTCGCGCTACCCTCAGCGGCCGCAACAGGGAGGGGGGCACCGGAAGGGGACCGCAAACAGTTGCTGCTGCTAGTGGCGTTGCCCTCGCCGATGTACAGCTCGAGCCACGACGCGGAGAAGAGTGCCAGCTGGCAGGCGTGGCCCGTGACCGCGTCCGAGCTGAAGCCTTCCACGGACCAGGCGAGAGAGATGGCGGAGTTCGCTTCTTTGAAGATCTTGAGTGCAACCCCGGCCGTGCCGCGGCCCGCTTCGTCCTCCCCTTCGGCATCGCCGTCGCCGGAAAGAGAGAGCCCTGTCCTGGCGAGCGCGATGTCGCTGATTCTCTTGCGCATTTCCCCTCGCCGGCGGTCAAGAGGGCTGATGATCACCTGGAGCGCGCGGTGAGTGAGGAAGAAGAGCTCGGTCGCGAAACTGAAGCCACGCCGGGGTGGTTCTTCTTGCTCTCGCTCTTCCTCTTCTCCTTCGTCATCCGCCGCCGCCGCCGCCGCCGCCGAAGCCACTTCGTTTCCGACGTCATCACCACTCCCGCAAATCGTGGCAGCCGCCGCAGCCTCTCCACTGCTCTCTCGCGGTTCTCCTGCCCCCCCGTCTTTTTCCTCTTCGACGCCTCCACTTTCGTGCGGTGGTGTAGCTTCTGCTGCCACGGCTACGCCCCCTCCAACGTTCCCGTCTCCATGGCCGACCTCCTCATCGCCCTCGCAGTCGTCGGGGTCGTCGTCGTCGTCAATCGAGGCTGCCGGCAGGCCGCTCGACCAGTTCACCGAACCTCCTTCGACGTAGTCGATCTCGACCAAGCCCATGCTCTGTGTGCCACAGCGCGAAGATCGAAGGGTGGGGGGGGGGGCAAGAAGCGCGCGAGAGAGAGAGAGTTCGCAGGGGAGAGGATCATCGTTTGTTGCGCACTGGGGGTGAGGTAGACGCGAAAATAAATAAAAAGTGTTATCGCGCGGTCAGGTTGGTCTATTACTTACACAGCAAGGAGGGTAAAGGGAAGGTAAGCTAGTCGTACAACCCGTTAATTGCAATACTACTGCTGTACGCGTGGAATGCAGTATTGGATAGGTGTATACAAGAACCAATTGGTCCGAGTTTCAAAGATCGATTGTTCCGCAGGAGCAGCACGATTCTGAGGACAATCGGCTCATCAGCACCAGGCCTCCCTCTATTTCTCTGCTTTCACTGCTGCACACAAACATCAACCAACACTGTTTTGGATTGCTTCGGAATGTGTTCTAGCGGTGTTCAAAAGGGGCAAGGTAAGCGCGGCGTCCCGGTCCTTCCGTCATCTGCCCTAGGCACACCTTGGGGCAAACAGAGGAGAACAGCCCGACTCCCATGCGGAGCAGCAGGGCCGAGAAGCTCATCAGGAACCCCGAGGAAGCGCACGTCGACCCTTCCCCGCCCAACAGCTCCGGCGCGCTGTGGTCGTCGCACATCTCGGGGAGGCCTTCGTGTAGGAAAATGGCCTTGGAGAGCCAAGCGCAAACGTCGGATTTGGACTCGCGAGCAACGCCCTTGGTGGTCATCGCCTTCGGTCCGCAGGGAAAAAAGTATGGGAGGGGAGGGGGGGGGGGGGGGGGGGGGGGAACCAGCGGTTCAAAAAAAAGGGGAAAAG
>FN649726.1:1996553-2022006 GCA_000310025.1 Ectocarpus siliculosus | reverse complement strand
GGGGGGGGGGGGGGGGGGGGGGGGGGAGGGGACACTATTGGTTCAAAGAAAGGGCGAGAGCGGCGGATACGTTTGTCTCCGGGTACCGTAGAGCTTTTCTTGAGGCAAGCGTCGGCAGACGTACACCTTCAAGGCAGTGGACGGCACATGACTTCCAAGAATACGGGGACAAGCAAGCAAGAACCAAGGCCTTGAACCATCCATACCTTCACGAGCGTTCCTTCGACGAGCGCCACGAAGCTCTGCCTGTTCCGCGCCGCCGTCTCGACGGAGGCGTTGAACTCATGGACCGCGGCGTTGTGGGCGCGGGGCCCGGGTTTCCTGAGCACGGCGAGGCGCCTGGCGAGCTTGTGCGCCGCCGGCACTCTCTTCCACGCCTCTTCCTCCAGCTGCTGGGTCATCTGGTTCCCCAGAGACGGCGAGCCGGACGAGTACGGATTGGCTCCAGCGTTCTCCTGAGCCGCTCGGAGGTGCTCGTTGAGCGTCAAGACACAAGACAGCCCGCCAAGCAGCGGCCCGAGCACGGACTCGGCCTCGAGCTCGGCGCCGTGCGCGTACTCCCGGCGCGCCTCAAGGCCGAGGACGGCCGCCAAAGCAGCGGCACCGGCGGCGCTCCGAAGCAGCCGCTCTAGGCTCTCGAGCCCCTCCAGAGGCTGCCACGCCTCTAGGCGTCGAGCCGTGTCCGCCCAAGCTGTTGCGTTGGCCGATGCTGCTGTAGCCCTCGTCCCTCGCCGCCCAGCGGGGACCTGGGCTCCTGGTGATGCTGCTTCCCCTCGCACCTCACGTAAAACTGCAACAGCGAGCCGCAGGGACGCCCTTGCCGCTGAGGGATTCCCTAGGAAGACGTGGCGAACCATCAACGGGCTAGGCGAGGTGCCCAGAAATGCTAGCAGTAGAGCACCGCCTTGTTCATCAGCGCTCGAGAAGATATCGTCCTGCAGGTTGCAGGCAGAGGGAGGGGGGAAGAAGTTTTGGCGAGATGACCAAAACGGCTCGCCGCGAGGGGTATAGGGTTTGTTGCCGTTGCACGGCAGCATGCTCCCGTAAGATTGATGAGGTTGTGCGACCCAGCCCAACTGGGAACGAAACATCATGGGTTGGCAATCGTACAACAGCAGAAGACAATGTTGATAAGAGCGCTTCTGCACGACTGCTGTGTAGGCCAAAGCAAGCAAGAACTTGCCACCTGCCCTAAGAAACTACCGAAGCTACCGCACGCACGTCACGTGGCCTCGATATATCAAGCATGAACGCACAGAGTGAGAACCTTGACGCCACATGTACTACGGCAATCTTTGTTCCAACCCCAGCGGAGCCACCCTCTCACTGCTACATAGTCACACCTGCATGGCGTCGAGGTGCAAACCAAGCACATCAGCAGCCACGCGCGCGGCCTCCACCTCCCCGGCCCCCCACGCGGCATCCCACCACCTCCGACAAACGCCCGCCGTGGTGTCGGGGCCGGCGGGGCCGTCGCCTCGGCTCCTCCAAGTAAGATCATTGCCGACCACGTCGACGCAGACGATGCCGGTCAGTGCCTCGTATGCTGGACGGGCCCCTGATTCCAGCAGCTCCAGCAGCTCGCTCAGCTGCATCCATCCCGGAAGGTTAGGCGGCGGCGGCGGGGGGGTGGGGGCTGGGCCGGTCGCCAGAGGGGTGGCTACTGCTGCTGGTGCGGCCGTTGGAGATGACGGTTGCGACTCCGGTACATCTGATGGCCGCCCGGGCCTAGATCCCTCTAGAGACGTGGTCATCGGAGCTGAGGCCGAGATGCAGGGCGGCTGCTCTGTTTCTGTGGCAGAAGGAGGCGTTTCCGGCGCAGGAGTGGCTACTGCTGCTGGCGCGGCCGCTGGCGATGACAGTTGCGGCTCCGGTACATCTGATGGCCGCCCGGGCCTAGATCCCTCTAGAGACGTGGCCATTGAAGCTGAGGCCGAGATGCAGGGCAGCTGCTCTGTTTCTGTGGCAGAAGGAGGCGTTTCCGGCGCAGGGGTGGCTACTGCTGCTGGCGCGGCCGCTGGCGATGACGGTTGCGGCTCCGGTACATCTGATGGCTGCCCGGGCCTAGATCCCTCTAGAGACGTGGTCATTGGAGCTGAGGCCGAGATGCAGGGCGGCTGCTCTGTTTCTGTGGCAGAAGGAGGCGTTTCCGGCGCAGGGGCGGCGGCGTCGGCGGCGTCGGCCAAGGCGGTCGGCGGCGGCGGGGAGGAGGGCGACGACGAGGTCCTGGGAGCTCTTCTTGTTGTAGCTGCGGATGACGACGACCTCTCACCGGCAAGGTCTGCGTTGCTGTCTTCATCCCGCTGGCTGGCGCTCCCGCTGTCGGCGGGGGGAAGAGTTGCTGCCGCGACGAAGGCCTCGCGTTTGTTTCGAAGCTCCGAACGGCTCGCCACCGTGTTGACCTTTTTCTCGGGTTCGACGTGCACGAGCGCGTCCGTCCTTTTGGTCCTTGAAACTCTTTTCTTGGGGGTATGTTTCGCCTTTGGGTCGGAGTTGGTGGTGGTGGCAGTGGCCCGACGCTCAATGGGAGTACTGTTGACCTGTGTTAGGAAGAGACGAATGAGATGTTAGAGAAGGGCAAGGGGGGAGGGTATCGAATGGGTGTAGGCATGTTTTGGGCGCGCTATGGTACCGATAACTGAACGTCATCAGTTCCCATTGAGTATCCTTGCTGTTTTTCCATGCGACTCAAGTTGCCCCTCGTCTTCTTAGTATGTGCCACAACCTAGGGGTGCACAGGATTGGGAATCCTCTGCCGTGGGGCAGTGGGGCGCCTCACAGGAACTTGAGCACTGATACTACAGCGCTGCTGTGCACATGGACCGCAGTACTGAGATGCGGTATTCGAAGCTACCGGGGGGGCTCCTTGTGTGTGAGAGAGCGGGTGCTTGATTTACTGTCTTATCAATTTGCCTCAGGTATAGTCTTGGCCCCAAGGTTTACCTGCCGCCCCCCGGCAACTCCCATGGACAACGGGACCCCGGAAATGGTTCGTGCATGTACAAGACAGCGGCATACCGCCTGTTCGGACAAGCCCATTGTTGGTTGCAGATAAGAAAGGCGTGGCGTTCTATTTGAGGTGATTCCACCTGGTACTAACCATGACTTCGATCCAGCTTGCTCGTTCCGAAAACAGCTACAAGTAAGTAGTCTTCAGTGTTTTAATTAAACAAAACAACAACGAACGCATTGAAACTGATGAAGCAGCCCTGTGGATAGAAGGGTTATGTGTTTGGGGTATCTCAGCTTGTGTCAAGGGAAGGGTGTCGCCCTAACACGCCACACGAATGAGCAAGCTGTCGCAATTGCATGTACAGCAGTATTCTGGAGTAGCAGAAAGTAAAGGGTTTGCCCTCCACGTGCCCTGCACGTATGGTATATGTATTCCGCCTCGGTATTGAAAACCGTCACACCTGAGAGCCCAGCATCGCCATGCGCTTCCGTCTAAGCTCTGCAGTATCCACTGCTGGCTCAGCAACACTCTCGTCTCGCTTCTTCTTCCACGTGGTTCGCACCAAGATCACCAGCGCCGCACCAACCAGCAGGACGCCAAGGACGCCCATGTCTAGAAACGTCCTCGCTACTCCGTTGCCTGGAAGAGAAGCCATCGTTGCGCCCAGCGGCCTGAAAGCCTGGGTGTTGATGAACGAGCTCTCGTCTGCATGCACGATCGCTGGTGTTTGAGTGAAGGGTTCTTCGATAGGTCTCTCGGCTGGGGCAGCGCATCTCGCTTGGCTCTTTGCTGCTGCAGAAGCAGCCCGGTGAAATTTCCGAGATCGTTCCGAATGAAACCGCCATGAAAAATTTATTCCGCCGCACCGACTTCCGACGTGTCGGACGACGATGTGTGCGCTTCTTCTTTCACTGTTCTGCCAACCCTCTGAGATCCAGCATCTCGAGCCTTCCCGTGCTCAGAGCAGGCAACAATTCGACCATGAGGAGACTACTCAACAGGTGCCGATGAAGAGAACGTTGTGCACTTTTGTACTACTGACTGTAGACCCTACATGTAGATGTAATCCATAGAAGAGTGTATCAACAAAATCCTTGCCGAAAGTCATGGAACAAATAAATGACCGTATCCAAAGAACATACGGCCCTGCGGCCAGCGCGATACGCTCTTCAGTGGGATCCTCCGCATAAGTCGGGGTGTGCAGGGACATACTGGACAAAAGGGTCTAAGAAGAACCACGACCACCACCACCACCACCGCCGCCGCCACCATCACCACCACCAACACCATCACCAACAACAACAAGAGCAACAAGGAGAGACAACGAACAACTGTGGCAGTGCTCCAGATACTTGGTACCACTACACTAACAAATTATCTTGTTCTGTACTTCTTCTCACAACAAGTGTGTTGACAAGCCCCTTTAGTCTACATGTGGAAGACGACAGTACGTGGTTTCATGACTGACTGACTGACTGCGAAATCATACCTGTGACCACCGAAGCCTACACCAACGTCTGGAGACCGGGTTCGTACACACGTACCTACTAAAAATACAGCATGTTGTGCGGTGAAGAGTCGTTCCTCTCGCCTGCATCATACGCTTCATCACTACGATATGCGGCACACACATACAGGCAAGCAAGCCGAGGGCCTACAAGCGGAGCTGACCCGGCTAGCCCATTTTCTACCGACTCCGAGGACAACCAACGAGAACCCAGAGAAAGATTCGGGTGAGCCATAGATAAACATAGGAAGATTTCGAAATCCTGGGCTCGACGTCATTACGGCCGAATCAGTGGACCAGACGAAGCACATTGGAGTGCATTATGGCTTAAATGTGGTATTCCTGGCTGCCATTTCGTAGCACCCCCAGGAGACAATTGATGCAGAGGTGTTCACGTACGATCGTCGTAGCTAGTTTGTTTGGGCAGAGGTTCCTTGCACCAATATTTAGGGTGGGAAACGCGTCGATGGCCGCGACTAACTACCCCTTTTTGTTCAGTCTCTCAAGCAAAGGAGTGGACAACAACCGTTCACATTTCGTTGTGTCCGTAAGACAAGCTGCTTCGATAGCTACGATCGTTTGTATGCTTTCCCACTACATATCGTCTACTGAACCATTTAAAATGTTGTGTTGACCTAGGGATAGGATGACCTCTGACTCCACGGACGGGGAAGTGAGGTCGACGCTATCTGCAGCTGATGGTCAACGCAATCGAAGAAGAGACGAACGTGGCAGGACGTCCCCGTCACTCCTGCAGCTGGCGAGGCAACGCTCGATGCAGAAGGTGAAAGGCCGTGAGACAAAGGCTGTCGCACCTTGAGTGCATCGAAAAACGGGCAAAGACACGCGGTGGCGGCAACACCATCATGGTGCATCTGACTCTGCGAAGAGTTGGTCGCCGTGTTGGCTCATAGGGTGCCAATCAAAGTACATGTATTTCCGACATCGCCTTCAAGGTCCGGCTGAAAGCAGGGAACCCCTCCACGACACTCGCAGAACTCCTGTTGTAGATTGTCCAATACGCACAGTTATGCACAGAAGACGGTTCAGAAGCGACGGGCACAACCTTTGTCAAGAACCGTATGCAATCGGACAAACTTGCAGGTACCAGGAACGCCCGGCTCAACTTCTGGAAGGAATTCTCCCACCAATATTCGGGAAGAGGTGGAACCACAGGCAGAGGCATCAGCAGCGGCGGTGGGGGGCAGACGTTCTGTCAAGTCCTGGGAAACACCGCACAACGTCGGTCAGGGGATGGGCAGCGGCGATAACGGTGACGACGGCACACTGTTTCGGAGGGGGTCCGGCGGCTTTGGGATAGGGGAGGCCCAATTTGATGAAGAAGAGCCATTGCTCCGCGAAGAGGTGAGTTGCCTGATAGCGAGAGAGCATACATACCTGTCATTCCTGTAGCCACTTCTTTGCAGAGAATTATGACCCTTCAAATGGAGAAAATATATGAAAAGCAAGACGAACGACAAGGGTGTCAAGAAGATATTGTGAGTACTGCGCCAGTCGTTCGACAACTTGAGCATCTCTTGGTGCGGTAGAACTAAATGTGTGTCGTGATTAGAAAGCATCCCACTGCGCCGTGAAATACACCTGTTTACGAATGACAACCACGGGTCGGAAGACTCCGGCAATTTCTCTCGAAGGACGCAGCGACGCAAAGAAAGACAAGAGTAGCGATGGAATCCTACGCCCCCCATCACGTGCAAATATCTGTAGGTTTTCTTGTGTAGGTAGTATGAGAAAACCGTTCTTCAGTCATCTTGTTTCAAGTGGTGACAGCAGATGGAACGCCATCCGACGGAAGAGAGGCGCCGCCCTTTCATGTTGTCCCGCGATAAGGTGGCGGACTACGTGGGGAGCATCGATTTCCGAGACGGCACGGGCCCGAGCGCGCTTCCCCCCAACGAGGTCGTGCGAGCGTTTCGGGACGCCGACGAGATCGCGCTGTTGGGAAGGGGCGGGGAGTTCTGGTCGCGTCTAACGGGGGATGGCCATGGCAGGGACCAGCGCCACCACTCGGTGGGAAGGGGGGACGGCAGAGCGGGATCAAGGGGGGTGGGGAGAGAACCGCGTGGTGGCGGTGCCAACGGGAGGCGAAGACGGGTTGTTCACGTCGAATCCGCGACCACCGGCAAGTTTTTCAAGGTGAGCCTCCTCACCCCCCCCCCGTTCTTGCTTCCCATGAGAGATGCATCAAAATGGAAACGCTACGATGTAGCTCTTGGTACAAAGCGGGGGGAGAGCTGACCACAACATCGCTGCGCAACAGCAAAGCAAAAATAGCACTGTTGTTCGTCGGCGCTGCTACAGCTGAGGAATTGATACCTCTTCCTGCAAGTGATAGACTATATACAGGCCTGCTGATCAATGAAAGAAGGCTTGAAACAATTCGGTACCCCCCCCCCTCCTCATCGATATCCCATGTGCCTGCAGGGAGTCGCTCAATAAGCACTGCAGGCATGTGAATCGTGCTGAAAAATCCATCACTACCTTGAATAAAATCGGCCCCCCTTACCGCACCCATCCAGGTCTATGAAGGACTGGGCGGGTCAAGAGGAGGCGGCGAAGCATGGAGCACGAGCGTCCGCCACCCGGGTGGTGGGGACGGCGCCGGTGAAGACGGCCTTGAAAAGGAAGGGCGCGAGGGCCGCGGGGCGGGTAGCGGGGGCGGCGGTGCTGGAAGCTTTGCGGAGGATGAAGTCCGGGCGGCCGAGAGGCTCGGAATACCCGTCCGAGAGGTGGGGTTCGTGATACAAAGGAGGGCTCGTTTCGAACTCCTGCATACGTAGTGACAACCGGTTGGCGTCCGTGAAACGGCGCGTGTTTGGTGCAGCGCTTTGATATGCCATCCGTGAGGGGGAACTGCAGTATGTCACTTACTGGCGACCTGAAGACCGATGACTTTCCTTGCGAGAGTTGTCGAAGAAACCGTAGCTCGCCTCAGGTACCTCCCGCCCCACCTGCGCGAGCCGCGAAGGCCTCTGCGTGGCGATGGTGTCTCGCATCCGGTATTCCATTCACACTCCGTTCATTCTGGTGATGACCTGTGGTCGTCGTTCGAAGGTGTCGCTAATGAGACTCAACAAAGGCGTCGAGGCAGGAACTTTGCTCGTCCAGGGTGTCTTAGCGGGCCTGACGTTGGCGTCAGCGTACGCGATGCTGTTGGCCGAGAGTCTCGAGAGCTTCGTCGCCGCATATGAGGTGCGGATGAGCAAGGATGCCTGCCTGCCGATTCTGGTTCTGTATTCACACCCGTACACATGGGGGATTGACACTTTGGTCGTGATGCGCTGTCAACCAAACAAACATGAGGATAGAAGAACATCGCAGTACTTATCAACCTCGATAGTCGTTTTCTTGCTGAGAAGGCACAGAAGCCCGTTTACCCTAAGATTTCCGACGACGGGCTTCTGTCAACGAGCCGAGATAGAGCGTCGTGGGGGTTCCAGAGGTCTTGACTACGGACGACCATAAGATCATCTCTTCGAAACACGACCAGATCAAGGCGTGCCCCAATTTTGAAGCCGACGTCGCGTGGGGGCACCTGCTTCTTGCCCCACAGGCACAAGCAGGAGAGATTCGGCGCGCCATGTTTTTCCTTTGCACGCTGGCCCTCATGGGTACTGAGGACCAGCTAATGCAGGCGAAGGGAAAGGGGGAGGTCTGGGCAAGACTCGGGTGGTGGGGCAGGCTTGATTTGCAGGTAAGTACCGGCTGCAGGGCACGTGTATTTCTGTTTTCTTGACGGACGGGCATGTGTTTTGGGCATGTTATAGAGGTGCCGTCATCCATCACACATACACAAGCTCTGTCTTCGCCTCCGTTTGTAATTCCGAGGGAGACGAATGGAGGAGTTCTTCGTGCAGAACATATTCGTCTATTTCTGTCGAGCGGGGTGGCCCCTGGCTGCCATGTGCGTATCACCTTGTCACCACCCACCCTCGAAGTCGGTACTACGTTGTACCAAAGCACGCGATGTTTCTGTTAACGCTCAAACATGGAATGGCGCTTTATGTCATTTGGTAGAGCTAGTAACCCGCATCTCAACGACGTGTCACTACCCTCTAACAATTATTTCCACTACCAGCCGTACCCCTACCCTGTAGAAGATTGCTTCGACCAGGAGCATACGTCTCTTGTGCGTCGTTGGTTTTGTCGGTCCGCCCGTTCTCCATGTCCGCTGCCCCCCGGAAACGTCAACAACGCCCTTCTGACGGGCACCCTAACCTATTTCTCCCGCGCGACACCTCCCAACAATAGTTTGTCCTAAATTCGTGACCTGGGCCTGCTCCGGTCGGGTCCCGTATGCCTTGGCAGGCGATTCCACGCGACGCCAGCACCACATTCGCAACGTTCTTTGTGTCGAAAGGCAAACAGTCAACTGCCACGGAGGGAGCACGTTTCTATGGGAAATTTTTCTATTTAGCGCTCGCTTCCAGCATAGGCAGGCAGTGCCAAACTACAGAGTGGGGTCGTCGCACTACTGATCCTAACAGCACCCCCGATCGATCTGTTCCCAGGGGTCCGTCCTCTTGTACGGAGGATGCCTTGTGAGCTCGCTCGTGTGCGCGGTTGCCGACACCGGAATCGCAAACGCCTATGGGTCCTCGGCCGAAGGATGGTACGTCAGCGAGATGGAAGACGGGCTTCGATCAACGGTGGGTACCTACAAAACACAAGACATGTTCGTTCGATGCAAGATCGCGTGGAGGCGGTGGTGATGCGCACCTGTCGTTCCGGAGTTTTCGAGTAATCTGTACTGCAGCCGAAGTGGACAAAACCTGTGCTGACCACCCTGCATGCAATACACATGTCGCAATGGTCCACATAGTGCGCATGTTATTCAATTTGTGGTCGTCTACCCCGCTCAGGTCCTGTTGTGGTACGGCTGCAACTTGGCGAGGTTATTGCTCGCTTGGATTGGGTTGTTCCTGGTTTGCAGAAGGCGCTGGCGAGCATCCTTGCTCGGCGACCAGTCGCAAATCGAACTGAAAGGTGTGTTTGGGCATGAGGGGCAGGGAGCGGGGTTTTCAGCGTCATACTACATCATGCAGCTGGTTTACCCTGTGTCAAGCGCGGCGTAGCGTCCTTGGCCGCGGTTCTGGGCGCCCCCTCTCTCAACCCGCGCGACAATGCCCTCCTTTGAACACGCACACGGGGAACTGTTTGGGTATTTACATGTTAGTTCTTTGTTGATCAGCAGGTGCTACGTGCTTTAAAGTTCAACACCACGACCGTATGACGTACAGAGAAGGTCCACCAATAACGACTAGATTAATGAACGAAGCGCACCGTTCTAACAGGCGCCGAAAGGGGGGGCTGTAGTACCATTTTATCCTTTCTCACGGGGGTTTGGTGCTCCTCAGGTACACCAGGTCTGGAACACATCATGTCGGAACACCAACCATGGTATGCTTTCCAACTCTAGATACATCAGTTATGGGGCCCGTGAGTGTCGCAGCCAGTCGCAGGCAGGACTTCATCTGAAAATAAATGTGCTGTCGACGACGCCAACAAATTAAATGTCATGGAGGACACAGAACAAAAATGGGGCAGGGAGCAGGTCCACTGCTCCTTGCTTTGAGTTACTCACAACTTTGTTTATTCTCGTTGTATCCTTTTGAGACCAGGTCCACGCACTCTGGGCTCATGCGGAGAGTGCGAGGACGGGGCTGAAGTCTTGCTCCCCCCTTCAAGTGCTTCAATACCGACGGCATTTATTTCACCTTCAGACAAAAATGTATCTGTATTGCTCACTGGCTATCACAATGCTCATCATTGAACGCTCATAAAGCGCTCATACGACGTATAACGCTAGCGAATAGTTGCCCCGTTGCACTCATCCTCGTCCTCTTGTACTAGTATTCTCAAGTCGCTCCGAGGGCGCGTTTCTTCCCCCCTTGGCAAATTGTCGCATCGTTGTTGCTCAACGCCCCGGATCGGATCGATGGAAACATCCCGGCCAGGGGACCGAATCAGGGATAATGTCAGGGACCAATTAACCGTACGTAGTAGTCTACCCCGCTTCTGAGTTTCTTAATGAGTGGTACACGTAGTCATCACACAAGCAAGCGACGCTGCTGATGATGCAGAGGCTCTCCCCAAGACGAGAGATGTTCATTATGTCATCTGCTACTACACAACTCGTTCCTTCCCGGCTCGATGTGTGGTGGAATGGTCGCAGGTCAACGCGACAAGCTTGCTGCCGCTGAAGAACAGATATCGCGCCTCAACGGGAGGAATTTAGACCCTTTGACGACGAAGGAGTTGCAAGAGTTGAGGGGTTCGCTAAAGAGGGCCCTCGACAACGCGGAGCGTATGATCGGCTTGCGGTAGAAACAAACAAGAACCAGTGCGGGCTCGTTACTCCTTTGCAGTTAAGCGAAAATATTACTACCAGTGTTCCTATGACCTTTGCCAGGTGTAAAGCACTCGCTCGTTGTTGCTGCGGCTACGCTGCGGATAGGACGGAAGCTGTTGCGAGACTTCGTCCATTCGTTGGCTTCACCGCCGAAGTAATTTGCCCTCTGGAGAACCGCGGCCACGTGCTGCAACATCTACACATACTCTATCTATCTGCTTTTCGGACCACCGCGCGGTTCGTTCGGTGTAATAGAGTAGTTTGGGATAAACTGCAGCATATTGAGGTGTTAATTAAGAAGTCGAGAAGAGGGCGTAAGCCGTCGTGACGATCGAGGAACTTGCCGCGCCTTCGGTGTACGGCGAATCATACAGCGGTGACTGCTGCTCTACTACTGCTGTAGACTATATACGTATATAGCAACCGAATATCCTGCTGTGTGAAGAGCCTGGAGTTGGGGGTCCTTGGCCGTCAAACCGCCAATACAACCTGCTGAATAGGCAGCAGGTAGAGCCGTGTGCCTCTTTCTACTCAGACGCGCGACCGATCTTTCGTGCAGAGGCTGCTTTGGCAAGTCGAGTTGAGTTGCCAAATTCCAAGCAAGGTAATTGTATTTGGCTCCTCAAAGCAACCAAAAAAATATACCGAGGAGATCACAAATTATCCCGGGAGACATCCCAAGTTACGAAGCAGATAGCAGCAGATCTCTTGGACCTCTCCGAGTGCCTGGAGAAGGGCGCTCTAAAGAGGAAAGCGAAGGTCGGTCACTACTACTCTGTAGAGTATGGGAAAGCTGGGCGGTAGCATTCTACTGCTGTATGGATGGTACGAAGTTTTGAAGATGTCCCACCCATCTGCAATCATAATACAAGTAAAGTTCCAAGCAATTTCCAGCGATCGGATCGATGACGTCACCACGACGTCAACACACCGGTGCCGTTGGTGCAGCGCGCACACATACACACACGCATCAACCATCTACATACATACATCCCTCTACCGCGCATTCTCATCCCACGTCCCTGTCTCCATCGTACACGGCGGCCCCTACACCTATGGAATACCACCAGCACCGACAAGGAGGCGGTAAACTCTACGCACAAACGCCTTCTTCGGGGGACCATGCCTCGATTGTGTCTTCAATCGCTCCGTTCGATGTGGGTGACAAAATCGAACTACTTTGTTGGGTACCTGTAGCCGGGGGTCGTAGTGTGGCGGCAGGTCGTAGTGGCGATACATCGGACCACTCAGCTGTGCTTGACCAGCAAGTCCTCTCTTTGTGTCGTGTGTCCACAGACTGTGTGTTCGGGTGGCAGCAGCAGCACCACCAGCAGCAACGCCAGGAGAATCCTAGACGAGTCCGAGGTGCTTCGCTGCATCAACGAATACCGCAGGGAGCACGGAGCCCCGATGCTGCGGTGGAGCTCGGCGTGCGCCCGCGAAGCTCAGCGGCGAGCCAGCCACGAGTCCGGGCCGAGCGCCGAGTACGGCGAGAATCTTGCCAGGAGCACGGATCACAGCTGGAGAGATCCAACGATAGCATGTATCGGCTCCATCCATCAGTGGCAGGTACGTCGTACTGCTGTACTGCTGTACGCCGACAGAAAATTCTGGGAGAGTACGCACACTCCCGTCTCTCACGCATGTTCGAGAAACACCGAACGAACCCGCGGTCTTGGTTGGTCCCCTTAGGTGTGTTTCCGTGTCGTATACTCGAGTATGTAGTAGCCTCAGGTGGTGGCCGTAGCATAGATAGAGCTGGAGAGCCTGGTATGCAGGTACGTGGGTACGTGCGCGTATTGTATGAATGCACCGAGCTTGGGGTCCGACTTTTGCCGGGGCGATACCCCGCGATTCGACCCGAGGGAAGACGCTGTAACAAAGTACTGAAGTTATGCGGTAAACCTCCAAGGGTAATTGCGGGACATCCAGTCAAGGGCCGAGGCTAATGCTGAAGGGCTCGGCGCTGGTGTTTCCTTTGTTGTGGCATAGAAGTTTACTGCCGGGCTGTCCGTGGCTTCCGTCAAGACACTCGAAGACTGAAGTATCGCGTTACCACGTCATGCCAAGTATGATCTCTGAACGTTGTAAGTGCGTACCTCCGTGTTGCACTCACCTCGGTCAACCAATTTTCAAACTGTAGAACCAGAGCCGGGTATGGAACGATTACAGAACGGGCCCGCAGTTGTATTACGTCGAAGTCGGGCAACGAGGATCTCAGTGGAAGGACCAGCCGAAGTCCTCATTTGGGTTTCTTATGGGCTGTCGCATCTAATTTTCTTGTTTTCTTGAATACAACACACCTCCTCAAGAACGGTCGGTGTGGAAACTTTGATTCGGGGATCATTGACCCAAGAGTTTGGTGTTGCGAACGCTGATTGGGGGATGGATGTCGCCATCCTGGAGTTTCCTGACTCCCTCCTCGTGGTCCACCTCTAGCACCACCCACCACCCAACGGCCGCGGCGATATTTCAGTGCAATACTACTCGAACGGCATCTTGGCTGAGGGGTGGGTGGCACGGGCGGAGGATGTGGAAATGTTCTTGTGTGATGGGGTATTCGGTCGCTCTCATTTCGTATTTTGTCTTAGCCCTATTTTCAAATTATTTTCGCGAACATTTGAACCTTATTTTCGTACAAGTAACGGAATTTTGTTATATTTTAAAATTTGAGGCTCAATCTCTCAACAGCTCTCACACGAATGATACCCATGGTCTACCGTTCCCCACTCGATGATCAGAAAGAGGAGGCCGGGTACGACTACGGAAAGCCGGGCCTAAGCTCGAACACGTCCCACTTCACCGCCAACGTGTGGAGGCTCACCACCCACGTAGGCTTCGGCGTCTTCCGCGCAACGTACAAGGGAAAATCAACCATGTGGGTGGTCGCTTACTTCTCACCGAGAGGGAACCAGGCTGGCGACTTCGCCCGCAACGTCCTCCGTCGGGGCTCGGTCTACCACGGAGACGACAATATGGTCCGTCGCGCGGTGGACACAGTTTCTCCCAGCGGCCGACACCCCAGAAAGGCACCCGCCGACCGACACGCCAGAGAGGCACCCGGCACCTACGTGCGCGTGGAGACGGCCAACGCGGATGTGAAGGTGCTCCGGTCGGCCAACGGAAAGTTCACTTTCCAGGTGCTGCCTGACCGGAACATCATCGTCCGGCAGGCGGAGAGAATCATCTGGAGCAGCGGCTCGAGATCAGCAGGGAAGCCACCGGTCGGCGCCCCCTTCAGGCTCGTGCTTCAGAAGAACGGAGACCTGGTCGGGTACGACTCGGCGGCGAGAGTGTTCTGGTCCTCGGAAACAGCCAACTGCGGCCCGGCGCCGTACACGCTGACCATGCAGGATGACGGCCAGTGCGTGCTGTTCGACGGCCGCTGGAAGGCGAGGTGGGCGAGCGACTCGCGCCCCATCACCATGAAGTGAACAAAACGTCCGTTCTTGGCGGTGTAGATAACAATTTATCTTGGGGGGCACGAGAGAGCGAGGTTCATTCGTGTAGCTTTGGGGGGGGGGCGGGGGGAGCGGGTAGCTCGTTTCTAAGGGCACGGCCGCGTATCAGCGCATGTATGTAACAATAATTTGAGAGGTTTCGAGAAGTTGAGGTCGGTTTTCATTCGCCTAACTTCGGGGGGAGGGGTGGTAGCTCGTTTTTCTATATGCTGGGCCGCGTATCCAAATACACCATTTTGCGGCTTTATTTACCAGCAACGGCGAGGAGGGACACCTCACGGTTTCATCGACCACAAAGCGAATGCCGTCTCACCTAGAGCGCATAGCGCCTTGAGGTATTTGGTGAGGTTACACGCATGCATGCAGGGAGAGCTAGGGCGGGTACGGGAGCGGCATGTCATAAGGGTTGGTGAGTTGCTGTTGTTAAAATTTGTGTGGGGAAAGGCGGGATTCGCCATTGCTTGTCTCCTCCGCCGAACGAAGCGATTTAGCTTTTTATTTCGCGAAAACGTCTGTAGTGTATCTTGCGCAAGGGATTGGTTATGAGGGTAGAAGAGGTGTTTAGAGGAGGACCTGTAAACAGTATATGCAGGTGGCAGACAAAGCTGGACCTCAAATTTGTATGGCGCCGGGTACTCAAATAACTCAGTGTGTTGTTCGTGTTTGTGCGGATTTTGCGCTGGGTGCTGGCCAATTTGCTGTGCAACCTCAGGCCTCTCTCGCATGGGAGTCGACGTTTTTCGTATTTTAGTTGTTTTTCTCACTCTTGCTGCGCCCTAGAGAGTTTTTTTTAGTCTAGAATGGGTGGTGGAACGAGGCTACTAGTTGTGCCCCCGCCACAGCTGTTGAATGGCACTACTGCCGCGCTGTCGCGGTGACCCCTTCCATGCGTATGGTACTGTAACTTAACTGTTTTGTGCTACCTGTTTACGTTTGCGACGGGGCATTCGGCTTCTTTTCACTTATGTGAGTTCGTGTTTCGTGTTTGTGAGGAGGCTGTTCTTTCTCAGAGTACAAACTCGCGTGTTATCTATTCGTGAGTTAAGGGTGGGCGTGTGTGTGTTTTTTTAGGTGTGGGGCGCGGGCGGAGTGACGTTGATTTTTTGCGGAGGATAACAGCCGGTTTCTGTTGTGGTTGGACCTCCCGCGGCGTTCGCGCTACTTATTATGTTGCCATTGCAGTTTACGCACGACCCGAAATATTACTGGCGACTGCGCCATTTATTTTCCGTCTTCGTGTAAGAAAGCTGTCGTTGTGTCTACCCTACTTTGTCAACAAATGTCGGTCGATAATTTAACCCTCCTCGAGATAAGTTACCAGCCCTCGTGGTTTTGTCTTTTGGCGTTCTCTTTTTCAGTGTTTGCGTGGCCGAGAAAGACAACAACACAAGTGATGCATGGATTGGCCGTTCTATTCAAGCCTCGCAGAAAGAGACCGGGCCGCCTGCTTGTATTGGAATGCGAAGCACTGGTGTTATTCTTTTCAAGCACTATTTTTTCAGCACATCTCAAGTGCTGGTACCAAAGCACGAGCAGGAGCGTTGCCTCGTACAGCAAGCGCGCGCACGAGCATCACAGGAACTCGCTTGCGCCTTCTTTGCACCCTGCTGCAGCCCTCCGCCCGACCCGATGATAGCGCAACAATCGCAAATACGTCAAGGATTTAACACCAACGCTGACAAGGGTACCGGCGCCACCACTGCCGGCGCTCCGCTGGCGCCGCTGCTGCAGCTAGTAAGAGGTTCAAATCGAACCCAATCCGCATCGCACACCCTCTCAAGCAGCTCCAGCTCCCCGAAGAGGCCAACGAACGGCGAATCGTCGTCAACCACAACGGCCTCCAAGCCAACGCTAACGCCGCCACCGGCACCTCGGCCATGCGCCAACGATGAGCCTGAGAGGCCCACTTGCTTCTCCTCCGTGCTCGATGCCGCATCTGAAACAGACCGTGTTGCTTCGTCGTCCGTGCGAGCGGTAGGTGTGTTATTTGCGGCGCGGTCGGTGCCCGGTGGACGAGCCAACAGCGACCCCAGGAGAGCCAGGACCATATTTCGCGGCGAGAATTGTCCCTCTTCTTGTCCTCCGCTTGCAAGGGGCGGAAGGATAGGAAGGGGGAGGCCCGACTCTGTCGTCTGGGGGGCGATGTAAAGGGCTCCGGCCAGTCCGTTGTCGAAAGAAAGACACCTGCGGCAGGTTGTTTTGGGTGTTGATAGATGGAGGTGCTGGTTCGCGCCCGGTTTGCACGTATGTGTGTTTGGTCGTCTGTTGAAAACTTCAAGGCCAAGGTAGCTTATTTGAAGTGCAGTGGTAGAGGGCACGCCTGGTGCTTCCAAGCCGCACAATGCGTTACGTTTCTTCTTTTCCACGATAGCATTGGCTCGAGTCTAGTAGTCGCGTGGCTGGCCAATAAACATGCACCGACGGACAGAAATTTCTCGATTTTTCGCATATACTTGAGTGAGTCCATGCTTTCGCGTATATGTGTCTCTTCCAAAGCGACCCCTCCAAAAGTCTTGCCCTCGAATCCACACAGCCACTACGTTTTGTACCGGCTACGGACGTACACACTCACCACGCCACGAGCTGACTTCCTCTCCGGATTCCGGCGGAAGGGTTTCGGCCAATCAGGCCACGCACCAGCGCCTCTGATCTACCGACCTCCCCGAGTCCACTGGAGCAGCAGCGGGCGATGAGGCCCACGTCTTCGAGGGTGACGGGTCTCACTTCCGCCTGGACAAATAGGACGCCAAACAGGGACGTTGAGCGGGTGTTTTTCGTCGCAAATGTTATAAAATATTTGCATACAATCAAAGATAAACTGCCCAATCGAGATGCGCTCGTCACTTCACATCGGGAAAAGCCACAAACAAAACATCACGCGGTGCATGTATTTGTGAGTTTTTATGGTGGGAACGCACAGCAATCCCTTACCGATGTTATCGAGGTATCGCCGGCGGGTAGCACGGCGCCGGGTCGAAGCTTCCACATCCCGCTCCTGTTCGAGATACGAGGAAAGTGGTCACACGCCGGTAGAATTACTCTTGAGCAACTACTTTGTGTGTTCCTTCATGTTTTTGAGGGAAAACGCTGTTTCGACAAACAGGTCCGCCTTGGGTTCACGAAACGTCTCTTTTCCGCATGCAACCCCAATTAACTAGGCACGACGGCCGGCCGGCCGGCCGGACAAGGGGGCTCACGGGCGTGATCGACCATTCCCGTGGAACGTTGGGCAAGCTGTTGTGTTGCTAGCAGTAGTCAACCAACGGTGTCTGGGTACTTTTTTCCTATGCGTACTGACAATCGTAAATAGATCGTGGAGACTGGTTTCACCAAGCACAGCGGCCGGCGCTTCAGGGGAAACTCGATCGCTGCTACTCTCAGCGAGTTGCCGCAAGATGGCCATTGCCGAAATCCGACCAACAAGACTAGCAGTAAATCAAGCCCCATTCAGGCAGAATGACAGAATCACAACGCAGAAACGACCCAATCCAGCTAACAGAACGCACACAATATATATGCATCGACATTTCACATGCGGTGGATATGGCTTGGCTCCACGTTCAGGCGCTAAATAGGGCGAGGACACCAAGGATCAGACGCACGCGGCCTACACCCCTCGGAACACTGCGACCTCCTCCCCTCTACCACACACCTGGATCGTTTTTTGAGACCAAGTCCGAGCCTCCTCATCGTCGAAACTAGGGCGTCCTCCAAAATCCTCGAGTCCAAGGACTCGAACACGACCCCACGATCGCTGCACCCTGGCCCCGTCGACCGTCTCCCCGAAACCTCGCCGCTGCTTCCTCTGGTGTCGTTGCTGTTGTAACCCCGGGCCACGGTTTCCTCACCCAACGCCGCCGCCCCCACCGGCGGGACTAGAAGCCCGACCGCCCCGGGTTGCACGACGGCGGCGGCGAGAGCTGCGCCTGAGTTAGCGCTGAGACTGAACAGGTTGACGCGGTGCCTGGAAACGTAGGAACGTTGGTTGGGGACCGAGATAGGAATCGGTATAAAGGGACGGCTGAAGATGTTACGCCGAAAAAGTGCACCTCTACAACAAGAAGCACCACTCTACGAGTTCGAGCGAGTCAAGTATGTTTCAACAGCTACGGCGGTGGTGTTTCAGCGGCTACGGGATAGCAAAGAGCAGGCGCAGCGAATTCTGAAGGGAGAGGGGTTTCCCCACCACAGCGCGGCCAAAATAGCAGCGCTCTGCTCACGAACAGGAGGAATATGAGCAAACGGTATGATGAAAAGATAATTGTCTTCCGGCAATGCAACCACGCCACCCTCCCGTCAGTCGCAGCCATCTCTAATTATCCCACTCTTACATGCCCTGTTCCGGGGAGCAGGAAACCACGGCCACGGAGGATGGCTCCGCAACAGAGTCGGCCAACGCCCTCCCACCACGCACGCGTCGTTGCTCTTGGCCGTCACCGCTTCTGCTCCCAATTCGCTGGTGCTGCTGCGCGCAACCGCCTTCTATGAGCTTGAGGGCGTTGAGCGCTGGTAGCGTGATTGGCAGGTTGCTACGGAGCCATCGGGACACGAACTCGGTGGCGGCCACGCCCGTTATCTCCTGCACCGGGGACTCTACCGTCGCCGCTCCGCCTCGCTGTTGTGGTGGTTTGGGTCCAGCCGAGCGGCGGGCAAGGGCAAAGAGAGACGTATGCTGTCGACACCACTGACATGATTTATTATTGTTATAACGAAACAACAGGCACAGGCTATATCTACAACTGACCTTTGCTCGTACATATCGCGGAGCAACAGAGGTAGGAGAGAGAGGCCACACCCGTCATGTGTCCATACCATCA
This sequence comes from Ectocarpus siliculosus, assembly GCA_000310025.1. Classification (NCBI taxonomy): domain Eukaryota; class Phaeophyceae; order Ectocarpales; family Ectocarpaceae; genus Ectocarpus; species Ectocarpus siliculosus. The sequence continues at coordinate 2,002,895 of FN649726.1, read as the reverse complement.
TCACGGTCGCCATCACGAAATGCGGCGTAATTCGTGACTTCAGGCACACACACAGATTGTGCAACGCGCCTCGTACCCCGTCCGCGCGTCGTACCTCTCTCTCCTCCACCACCATCTGCAACACGTAGTCCCAAGCAGGGCTTTCCATGCCTTCGATGACGGAACCAACGGTCCCCTGCTCCATCAAGGATCGAACCCATTCCTCGTCTTGTTCGTCGACAGCCATGCCTCCTCCTCCGCCTCCTCCTACCCCTCCTCCCGGTGCTCCTCCGGCCGCCGCCGACTCTCCCGGAGGTTCGCCTTGAGCTACCATAGCGTCCGCCCAATCGTCCCAGTCCGACGAGGCATTGGAGTCTGCTCTGCTCCTACTACTGCTGTTGTCCCCGTTCGTCGGTTGTGGGGCCACCTCCATATCGTCAATATCGGGAGTCGGTGGCGGCGACATTCGCTGCCGTTTGTGGTTGCCGTTGTCGGTCATGTCCTGGGTCTGCTCTTGGAAGACGCGTGTTTATGCTCTATGTGTGCTACGCAAAAAACTTCCTGTGGAGTCAACGAGTCAGGTGCTCGGTGTGTGCCCCGGAGGTGGAAGCTGGGGAGTGCTCCCGCTCTATGTTGCGTTGAGATGCTGAGATCTACGAGATCTACGAGATCTGCGTCTGTCCACGTCCCCCGGTTTTTCTTCCGCTCTTGCGCTCGTCCGCCAATCTCATTCATACTTAGCATGATGGCAGAACAGCGGCCTGGAAGACTATTGCGTCTGGTGGCGGGCGTCGTAGTAGTGGCAACGCTCTGCGTTGATCTCGCGAGGAGCTTTGTGGTTCCTGTGGCGACGCCGTCGGTGCCAAGCCTAGCAAACGCGGGTGCTCCTTCCTCTCCAACATGCCCCAGAGCCCGACAGCAGGAAAAGGTGTGTTCGTGTGCTGACACCTGTGGTACATAGATTCCCCCAGGTGTCATGAAAGCGTGTGACACCCACTGGTCGTGGATGTCCGACTGGTCGACAAAGCTATTCTCGCCTTGGAGCTAGCGCATCATGTCCGCAAGTCATCGGGTGCGCCGGGGATTCAAAACGCCAAAACCAGGGGGCGTAGACGTCAGCACCCGACTCTGACAAGGTTTCAACCCAACCAACAAGGTTCACACACATATCATAACTGCTGTTGTCATGGCATCCTCATGGCAACCTCCATGCTCTTTGATCGAAATATTGTCTTGACTCCCTACCTATAGCGCGACGTTACTGACTTGAACATCCGCGACGAGAGCCACGCCCGTCAAAAGACACGCGTGTGTTGGTGATTTTAGAGTACATGAACACCGCCGCCGATCTGCACCTGTCCCTGCAACACCTAACCGACCTTGTGTACGAACCGAATTGGGTACGGGACCTGTCCCAAGGTTGAGGTTATCACTGGTTCGATATGCAGTGAGGTGCGTAGGTCGTTGTCCCAAAAATACACCCCGATCGGGTAGATAGTGTTGCTCATTTCCAGGGGGGTGGTATTCGCCGTCATGAGGCCTAGTGGGTGTTTCACATCGTTTCTTTTAGTAGAATAATGATGTCGGTTTGGTATGGTGGGTCTTTACCACTTCTGCCGAAGTCGATCATGGAAATGTGTTGTAGACTGCTGGAGAAGCACTGGGACGTGGTGTGTATGCCATGCGGGTCCTCATGCTATCGCTCTCACGTCCGTACCGGCTCTCTCGCCGGTGTTATCCGTCACGAGCGTGCATTTTGACCAGAGCACCAAGATCGCTCAAACATGAGCCAGCAACGCGGTATCCACTCGCGCCAATCGCCACCGGTGAACACACAGCAGTGCATTACACTGCTTTCACACCACCACAAACCAACATTGTATCACCAATCGCCGCAACGAGAAGTCAGTTAAGTACAGCAGTACGTTCCCCCACCAGCAGGCCTTAACTCCCCGCACAATAACCTGAGACGATTCTGTGTGGATGGTGTGACCTTTGTCGTCGCGGTCACCTTTGTCGCCCCTTTTCGGCCGTTGTTTGTGCTCGCCGGGTGCTTGGTGTTTGTCAATTGGCAGGGCGGCAGAGCAGCACGATCGTCGCTTGCCATGAGCAGCAGCTCCTCGGACTCTCCTCCGACACAGACGCCGAAGTCGGAGCGGTTGGAGCCGGCACCGTCCACGTTCGAGCAGTGCATACGACAGGCGCAGGTATGGCAACGTGTTGCAGTGTATAATGGCCGCAGTAAGTAATTTGTTACACCGTCCTGTGACATTTTGCTTTGTTGCGAACGTGGAAGCCACAGCGAAACAAGAATCTCAACTTAAAATGTTGGTTGGGGTCAACCAAAGGTACATTGGTCGTAAGGACGTTGTAAGTGATACCTGCTGCTGTGATGGTGCTGTCAAGAACGTGGACGCTGAAGCATGGGTTGATTGTGATGAGACCTCACCCTCTCGTCGCCTCGATGATCCGACAGTCCTCTCTCTCCTTAAAGTCGTCGTGATTGCTACCTCAACTCATTGTTCGAAGTATTGCGTGAGTGTTGCGTACTGGGGCAACCTCGTCGACCAGAAAGGCCGTACTTCAAGCGCGCAACTCGAGCAATGCGGGGGGTAGGAACGGGAATTGCCAGCCTTACGCGCAGCACACCCACAGCTTCCTCCTCTGGCTCGTTGCTGATTTCCGCACCAGACGGCGTTATGGCGCAGTTTCCCGAAGTGATTGGTTGTTCATGCCTCCCCCCTCTCCTCTTTCATGTTTCTTCACATTACTGCTGTGGAGGTAACATCTCCGAAGAAAGGGGTCCCATGCCCCCGACGTCTGTCGAGGACCATCCCCTCTTTTCTTGACAAAGAGAGACCTGGGGGTTAGAGCAGCACGCTTGGGGGTTGGTCTGACCGACTCTCTTCTTCCCCTCAACGTCGTTGCCCGTCAGGGTGCGGTGGAGGACGCCTTCGAGGACGGCTTTAACCTGGTCGAGGTGGAGTTCCCCCCCCTGCAGCAGGACTACCTGGAGGACTCGGGAAGCTCGGCGTACGACGTCTCCAGCGCCAACGTCCGCCTCGCCTCGCGCTTCGCGCAGAGCTTTGCCGCGGAGGGAAAGGTGGGATTTGCTAGTTCGCAAGGGACGATACGGCCAGGTGCACTGGCACAAACGATCTATATTAGTACAGCTGTGCATCACGTGGAATCACAGCCGGTTGTCGACCATCCCAAGCGGGAGGCGGGGCTGACTTGGGGCCGCCCTCTGCGCTAGTTCGATAAAACTTTGGTTGTATCCCCATCCTCCATTATGTTATTGGTCGGTTCACGTCGATCCCGTGCCTATCGTTTGCTCTATCATTATTCCCAACATTCCAAGTCTAGTCTTTCACCAGGTACGCTAGTAGAGCCGAGCTGGGGGCGTTAGAAACCGCAATCAAAGCACTGGACTAGGCTGTCTAGTCTAATGCTTTGATTTCGGTTTCTAAAAGGCAGAACAACATTTGTTTCCTCTCCCGCCCTCCCCTGCGGCTCCTTCTGCGGCACATGCTTTCATATATTGTTGGTCTTTCTTTCGGGTCTTTCGAAGACACCGCACTATGCCCTTGTTGCCTTTCCATGTCTGCCACAAATGGTCGTGATCCTGCCCAATAGAGCAGGCCGGAACCGTACACCAGCTGGGAAAACCGCGGCGAGTTCTTGTCCTAAACCCAATTGTTTTGCGCCGTAACCAAATTTTGTTGTGAAGTCGTTTGTTTGTTTGTTTGTTTTGTTTCTACTCGCGATGGCTTGTTTTTTGTTTCGTTTTGTTTTTTAGGAAGTGTCGATCCTCCTGCCGGACGAGGCGGAGTTAGACCAAGCCGCGGACGACGAGGGTGGGGTGGAGATCTCCAAGGGGGTCACGCTGCGCACGCTGCGCAGCAGTGGGTAAGACACACCACAGGTGTACAGAGGGAGGGACAAGAGAGCCGAGCGGGGGCAGGGGCAGGGAGGGAAAGTGAATGATGGTCCCATACGCGGGTGGCTGGGTTGTGGTTTGGTTGTCGGTTGGGAATTCCGCAGCAGGCGAGAACCAGACGCGGTGCATGCTTTCTGCCTTTGATCCACTTTGGACACTACTGTGTTCGTAGCGCACGGAAAACACTCACGGACCCTGATCTAGACGGCTACATGTAGCTCGACTCTGTTCCCTGGTCCATGAAGATAGTTAGCGCATCTGATGTATGTCCGTGTTACCTGCTAGATCTAGCCGTCATGATCGATGCTCGAGGACAGCGTTATGATGGGTGCCCTGAAACTGCTGGGCTTTTTTTTTTCGTTACGTACTTTCACGCTGCTCACGTGCGATGCTCCCCGCTCCCGGCTTGTCACTTCAATAGACGCCACCGCCGTTTTGTCGTGACTAATATTGTTCTCTATGCTGGTTGGTGGTGCGTGCATCCAGGAAGCGGACGGCGGCGACTCTAGACGCGCTGTTCATGAGCTTCGTCGGCCGCGGCACCGGGGTGATCGAGGTAAGCCAGCCACCCCGGCGAGTGACAGCGTCGATGGTACTCCTCTCTGTCCTCACTTCCCCATCCTGTTGGAGCGAGCTTTCGCGGTTTCGTGATTTTGTTGCTTCTTTGTTTTGCGACGTAGGAGGAAGGAGGTTGTGCAACAATGGGTTCGGGGGTTCTTTGATGGAATGCCGTCCATAGGCTGCGCAGACCGAGCGAGCCCGTGAGCCTTTGAACAGCGGTTAAGAGGGGCTTGCACTTGTTTTTTCTCTATGGACTATTCCCGTTTGCTACATTGGAGTTGCGATATCTTGGCTCAAACTGCCGCCACTGTACTACTGATCGCTGTCGCCACTCTTATTTTTGTGTGGTGATCAAGGAATAAGCGCTGTAGACCCTCTCCAGAACTCATGGAGCCACATGCTCGAAAATACAGCACAGACCAGCGGCAACCAATACTATTTAGGACTCGTTGGTGTCTCCCCTAAGGGTGATGTTGCACAGCTCTCTTGATGTTCGCAAGCTTCCGTTTCTGGCGCGTTGCGAAACCCATGACCCCCCCCCCCGCGCGCGCCGAATACCTCATGGCGCGTCGCGCTTGGTGATGTGAGAACCCGGTCCGGTGGCAACCCGACGTGCTCCGTCCCGGCTTTGTAGGGATGCGAGGTCAATGGTCTAACCGCTAAGACATGCAAAACATAAGAGTAACCCCCCCTCCCCCGTCATGCCTCCTTTCGTGCGCGGAAAACCAGCCAATAGAGGGGACGGACATATACGTGGCCCTGGTGTTCTCGTGCCAGGAGCTGCCCGACCTGCAGGAGCTGAACAAGCTTGTGCCCGACGCGAAGATCGTGTTCTTTAACCTAAGGCTGGACACTCTTCGGGGCGACCTCGGGTTGCCCGCCTTCCCCCCGAAGGTGATTGTTTTTTTGTCTTTGTTGCGCTTGGCGTTTCTGTCGAAACGAAACGTCGAGCTTGGCGGGGGCTGTCAAGAGCTTGCTTTTGAAAATTGGACGTTCTTGACTGCTGTGTGTCCTCTGACCCGGCTTACCCCCTGCCTTGGTTGGCACGGTTTCTGCTGCTTGGCCGTGAGTGCGATCGTTGTCCTCCCTCACTTGGGCGCGACACGTTTGGGGGGCGACACTGCTCGACTATCGCCCGCCCCCGCCCCCCCCCCGCTCTCTCCTAAACGCAGCTTTGAGAGGTAGCCGGCATTCGATTATTGCGTTATTTTGATAGTCGTGTGTACTTCCAAATACTATGTGCGGAAGTCGACAATGGAGAGTGCAATAATGACGAGAATTGTTGGGTGAGGAAACATCCTACTTCCGACGTCACGTAGAATTTCCTCTTGGTGTCAGGCCTTCCTCTGCCGCAACGTTGTTCTTTGATTTGCGTAACAAACGTTTGTGGATTTGTCGCGGGGAGAGAGAGGACATGCTATTGGTAGGAAAAGAAGGAGTTGGCCTGGAATACATCCAGACACGTTCAACATTCCAGACAAACGCAAGCACCCCTATCAATAACTCACCCGTCCGCCGCTCGCTGTCCCCCGCCCGCGTCACTTGCAGAGCCTACACTACGACTTCCTGTCTCAAATCAAGCCAGTCTACCTGCTCCGCACGCGCGCCTACTCTCGCACCATCTCCAAGAAGCCCTTCCTAGTCAACTACCAAGGGGCGCAGTTCCGTGTGTACCCGGGAGAATACCAGTGTCTGCTTGATGTCGGGAGCCGATACAAGAGGGTGAGCGGGCGGGGAGACCCAAGGAGGACTTTTTTCTTGGGCGTGTGTGTGTGTGTGGGGGGGGGGGGGGGGGGGGGGGAACCCAAAACCGGGCTGGCCGAAACCTTTTGACCTTTACCCCCCCCCCCCAAAAAACCGGG
>FN649726.1:1954777-1996453 GCA_000310025.1 Ectocarpus siliculosus | reverse complement strand
GGGGGGGGGGGGGGGGGGGGGGGTGTACTCATAGTCGTGCATGCCGTAGTCGTTTGACCATTGACCTCGCATCCCTACAAAGCCGGGACGGAGCACGCCGGGTTCTCACCGGACCAGGCTCTCACATCACCAAGCGCGAAGCGCCGTGAGGTATTTGGCGAGTCGCATGAAGGGTGAGCTGCATCCTGCTAAGGGTGTTCGGCATCTTGTGCTTACTTCCTTGCGTACGGATGACAGCTACGTATGACTTAATTTATTTTCTGGTGCTTTCACTTCCAGAGACAGTTGTAAGCACTGTGTAACTGCCTCGAGGAAGCTTGACCATTTTAACACAACGTGGTGCGATCATCCCCCGTTGCGCGGAGTGAGGTTTCTCGACCCCGCACAACATGATCTACTCGACCACCATTATGGTTACCGCCAAAAAAAAAACCAGAGAGTAAAAAAAAAAAGACGGTAACCTGGTTGCCGAGTTCACGAAGTGAATTGGCTTGTTTTACAACGTCGTTGCCAAGCGACGAAAACCCAATCCCGATGGCAAACACCGAGTGGGGGTGGGGGGGGGGGGGTATACTCATTGTCGTGCATGCCGTAGTCGTTAGACCGTTGACCTCGCGTCCCTACAAAGCCGGGACGGAGCACGCCGGGTTGTCACCGGACCAGGCTATCACAACCCCAGGCGCGAAGGGCCTTGAGGTATTCCGCGAGTCGCATGAAGGGTGCGCTGCATTTTCTTGGGAGGGGGGGGACAAATCGCCCCAATTCGGGGGGGAGGGAAACTGTGTTTGTGTATGTGATGTATCGATCCGCAGTCTCGTGTTGGTGAGCGATGGAATCACAAGCGAGAAGTATGCATGCATTCGGGGGCAACCTTCCGACGGTTTCACCTTCGTGTACCGGTATCCTTTTTTGGAAGCCTGTTCTTGGGTGCCTCCAGTGGGAGACAGTCTTGTGTTGATCCTTCCCGTGACACAAAGTGTGTGTGAGCCCCCTGCCGCCCCTCTCCCCTGCCGACCGCTGTTGTGCACCGATTCACCCCTTTCATCCGCTCCCTGCTTGACGTGGTACCAGGTTAGCAACTCGCCGAAGAGACAATCCCTCGGGGACTTCAAGGACGAGATCACCAAGGCCCTCAAGGTATATCGACAGTTTTTTTGCGAATCGTCGGACGTTGCGTTTGACCAGATTATCTTTCGGGTCATGCGGACAGTGGGAGGCACTGATGATCACCGACGGAACTTGACATCCTTTTTCGCTTTCACTTTTTTGTCGTGTATGCATACATGCCACGATAATGACGTTGCCTCTCTCTTCCTTGTGAAAGCGAATGACTTGATTTTTTTTTTTCCCGCCGATGTCCGCGTTTGTTTGTTGTCTCCTTCCCGCGCGAACGTTTCGCGGTTGTTATTCTCCCTTGCTGTCGCCGCCCGTCACCTGACACCTCCCGTCGTCAGCTCGACGAGGAAGAAGACAACGCGGTGACGTCTTTCTTCCGAAAGGGCTTCAAGAACAAGACCTGGTGGGAGGAGGGCGGCGAGGAGGAGAAGTCCACAAACTGGCGGTCATGATAGATTTGTTTCTGATCTACATCGGGGTTTAGTTGTGTATTTGTGACGCACGATTTTGCTATTAGAGAGATCTCGGCCGGCCTTCTGTCTGTCCAACGGCGAACACCAACTTGGAATGTTGTGGGGTACACCGAAAGGGCGCAGTACGCATGCACCCGCAGTTTTCCGACATTGCAGCCTCTGTCGAGCTAAGGATTTTGGTTGAGACAGTATCATCCTGTCTGACGTAGGTGACGACTGTTAAGTTCCTGACTCTGACCAGCGGTGTTCTTTTGGACACCAAGTTGAAAGCCTTTGTCAAAAGGCGTACACGATCAGCAGCGTGTGTAGGAGGGTGGCATTCTCTACAGTAGTCAGCACCGACTGCGATCGAATGAAGCGAGGAACGAATGTGAAACCCACGAAAACATCACGTGCATGTTGTAAGTTGCGTGTGTGTACCTAGTCCGGTCCAAGAGCGGTGTTGATGTTGAGTGTGGTGGTCGCAAGCGATTTCATGCGTCCGGCCCCGCGAACCCCGCAAGGATAAGTTGCCGGCTGGAGGTATCCTTGTACAGCTCCGACAGCGTATTGGTGTCCCATGAGCACACCGGCCAAGCCTTTTCTGGGACCATCCTTGACTTATTCCTGTGTCGTGTTTTCAAGGAGAGAGTTCGTTGGTAAAGACTGGGTGTGTTCGGTGGCCTTTTCAAAGGTACTACAACGTCGAGCGGTGTTTGATTGAGAGTTTCTGCTGCTCCAGTCATACATACCCTTTTGGCCAGCGTGATGCTTGATGGTGGGTGACGGTGGGCACTACTGCAGTAGTGGCAGCCATCATCTCTGTCATGTGGGCACACTTTTTTTCTTCCATTCAGTAATTCAACGGGTCGTTCTGGTTCCGGCGTGCACCTACAGTACATCGGACACGAATCGGAAGGGGTCTATCGTGCTCGGATAAATCTCAAGTTAAAGGACAGAATCGAGGCCTCTCAACTCGTGTTTTTTTGTTTTTGCGGTGTGGACACGCACGGATGCGCATGGCGACCAACGCTAGGGATCCGAATGTTGAATTCCAAGCGTCTACAAGAAGGGAATAAATAGAGGGAGAGAAAAATGGAAAAAATCAATATTAACCAAAACAAGGGCACCCGAACAAAAAAATTATCCGACCCCGACGTACGCATTTTCTTCTTTGTGTGGAGACCACCTTTCATAAAGGTACGATCTCCCCAACGTCTGTCGAGGACGATTCCCTCTTTTCACATTTGGGAGTTTTTTGTTTTAGGGGGGCGTAATACCTCTACTTCCTATATAAGCAAAGGGGGCCCGCGGTGGGGAACCAATTTTCTTTGGAGTACCCAATGCGCGAGCTAGGATCCTCTCTTGCGAACCCCGGACCCATGATCACACAAAGCGGGTACTCTCTCGACGCTCTCGAAGTTGCTATTAATTTTTTGCGTACCCCCCTTTGCTCGCCAAGGGGGGAGGGGAGGAGAGCGGAGACCGGGGCAACACGAACCACACACCCCAGTCTACACCTTCACGATCACTATAAACACCAGCCTAACAGACAGAGAGGTAAAAAACTGTCTGCCCCGAACACAAAGGCTGGTGTGCCATACTGATGCCCCCCCGGCCAGCCTACTATGTACATTATATACATATAGCCCACGGCAGAGTTCACGCTACTCCTTGCTCTCGACCCAAACTCACGCCCCAGAATCCAAAACTTGACGCGTCGACTACTTGCTGCCTCGCCGGTATCCAACGCGGACCACCGGATACATTACACTTCACCCCATCTGGTACCCTGCCCCGGCTTCGTACAATAGTCACGCCCTCACCGTTCGCCAACAGTTCCGGCACCCGCGACGCGTCACTCCCCACCTTCCGAACACAACACTGGTATCTACTCTCCCCCGGCCATCGCCCTCCCTACGGAGGGCACCCCCCGCCGCCAAGTAGGTTGCGCGCCCAATCCGAAGGGAGTGCAGCGCGCACTCAGCGGGCTGCAAACCCGCCAACCCAACCGCTTGGGCGAAGGGCAACCGGCTGCAAACCCGCGTACTTCGATGACGGCAACCCCGCCATCACACCATTTGCCGCAGGGCCGCTGCCGCATCGGGCCGCCCCACACGAACCACCGTCCACCATCGACACCGAACGCCAGGAGTCCAATCATCACATCGACCGAACTCCCCCATGTGCACACCCTCGTGAAGAAACGAACGGAGCACTCGATCTCCATAATGGACACATCATACCCCCAGATACAGGATGTCCACACCGCTGTGCGAAGCAGCTACGGTTATGCGACCAATGCCATCGGACATGACAACAGGTAAACAAAAATAAACCGTGATAACGGACGAATGGCCAGCGACAGCCGTACACCGGAACCCCAGCACGGAAGCGGCAGGCTCAACGTATTCCAGCAACTGCAAAACTACGGCAGTCGACTTGGGAAGGGTCTGCTATGAACACAGGTCGCCACGCGTCATCCACGCGGCCCAGTGGAACTCATTCCGACGACGGCGCAGGTGCTTGGCAAACGAACTCGAACCCAGCATCTCGGGGCACAACGCCCTCAGGTCCACGTTCCACGTTCTGCAACGCAATTTCAGGGCCAGCGGCACAAGGTGAGCGCGAACATGACAACGGTCCCCACGACAGAGACCGTTAACAAGCCAATTCAGTCGCTCTCAGCACACCAACCATGGAGCACGTCGGTAGTCCCCAACGAACGCACAAGCGCTCCCGACCGAGGCGCGTAGACACCGCGACACCCACGCCACCATCGCACACAGTCACCGACCTCCAGCGGCCGGTGCCACGATTGTGTCGAACAACAGCCACAAGCCCACCACCACGCCAAGGGCTTCAACCACACGGACGTTGTCAAGGCCCACCACAGATGTGCGCGAACGCATAAAACGAATGCTCCCCCGTCGAAAGAATACATCGAACACAGCGAACAATTTTTTGTACCCAGTACCCGACAATAGACTGCCCAAGAGGCGTCCGTGAACACCGATTGTTGGGGGCGAACAAGACAGTTATACCTGGGAGGGTACAAGCTGCCCACTCGCAACAGAAAACCGCGCATCTCAAACCACAGTCAAACCTCGAGATCATCATGACATTCGGGACCCAACGCCCATCGTTGCGTTCGGGCTAGCCACCCGGGACACTGACAACAGCAGTCCGGCGATCTGTGTTTAAATTGCAGCCACGGTGACGAAACAATCCGATGCGTCCAACTCTTGCGTGTATAAGGGAAAATAAATCACGAAGCTTGCAAACATTTCTCGCGACGTGAACTGCGTTATCACACAGCCCCCTACACAAATGGACGGACGCGATCGTTGCAGCACAGAACCTCGACGCCTTGGGAGTTATGGTAGTATCTCCCCACATGCAGCCTCACATACATACATACATGCGTGTCCGACTAGGGTGACGAAACTAGTAAACAAATAATATTGCTGGTCGAATCGGTATCACTACCCAAAATAAAAAGCCGTTGGCAAAACGGGCAAACACATCTTCTTTGTTCGCTGGACGACCAAAATCATGAGCGACCCAGGGGTTTAGTGCATGCCGCGGCAGGATATCCGGTGCGTCGGAGAGCTACGTGCACCTCTGTGTTTCCGGTGAACCACCTGCCTGCTCATAATCAATGCCATCTGGTATGCTAGTGCCCAAAGGGACCCAATCCAACGGCTGGCTGAACAACGCAAAACGTCCACCAAAGCCAGCCAAAAGACCACGAAGACGGTTGGTATATATACAGACAGGAGGCTCCCGACAACGAAGCCGCGGAGGAAAAAGTAGCGGTCCAACCAGCCTCGGATTCAGAGTAACAAGTGCCTGCTGTAGTACCACCGTAGTACAAGATGAGGGCCATTTGAATCATGGCTGTTCTTTCCAAATTTACAAACACAAAAAACAAATTGGAAGTCATCGAAAACATAAAAACTTCTTCCAAACATTTGGAAGTGACCAGGGCCCCAGAACTTTGCAATGGTAGTTTAGGTTCCAAACTTTTGGAAAGTTTTCAAATTTATTGCCTTCAAACTCCCGCGCAAAGTTTCCCAATTTGAAATCATTCCAACTTTTCAAAAAAAGTGCTCTGTTTAAAACGGCCCTGAGACGGCAAAACACCACCACCTACTGCTGCTTTGCTCCTCGTGGCGATATGTGCTACTGTAATAATGCTGCTGCTGTAGCATCGTGTCCCCGATGCCGTTTGGGGTTTGGGATTTGGGGTTGGGGCCCCCACGGTGTTGGGGGAGAGACAGGTCTTTTGGGGGGGGGATGCCCGTTAGACATGAAACAACAACCATTGGTTGCCAGTCAAACTCTCGCCAAAAAAAAAAACCGACTAGTATGAGAGACAGATACTGTTAGAGCGACTTTGTCGTCGCCAAACTCTCGCGGGGAAAAAAAAAACAGATGGTGCATGACAGCAGGCACTGCTGTAAAGCTGAAACACATCAGATGTGCCAGCCAAACATAGCACCATGCCTCCACTCGGCCGATTCGTGTTGGTTTCTATATAGTCTGCGTCAATAACCACCTTTTTGGTCTGCGCCAACATGACAAAAATCCCGAAAAAAACAGGCATGTAGGCACACACAGATAGATGGGCACATTTATTTAATCAATCCCGCCGCCTGCCGAACCTCGCTTGCTTCCGGATCGACAACAACAGACCTGCTGCCTATGGCACAGCACGGCGTGCTTGCCCGTAGTAGGCACGCATCGCGTGTCTCTCGTGTTTGGAGGAAAATTCCGCGCGAGCGAGGGGTGATACAGTAGTTCTGTCTGCTCTCCAGGTAAAAGTACATGTGTATAAGTACTACTGTACTACTACTGTAGTAGTCATTACTACAGTAGCATCGGTAGCATCGACCCGGCTCAACCCGCTGACAAATGAACAGACAGACAGACAGACAACAGGTAGATGTCATTCCGTGCGGCTGACTAGAGAAAACAACGCTTCTCCTTCCATAGGCCATGGTCTGGGACACACAGCAGTGAGGGGGCGTCAGTCATGGGAGAGCCTAGACTATTCTCCGGATTACAGACAGAGACGACGGTGGCAGATGGAGAGAAATGCACGTAGTAGTACCGTAGTACGCGTACCGAGGCTTCCGCTTTCGCGACTACGCGTTCGTGTGTTTTGATTATTTCCATCGACCGCGCTAACCGGCTGCCCAGTGAAAAGACGCCATCGTGTGTTTTTTTGTTATTATCATCGACCGCGCTTACCGGCTGACCAATGAAAAGACGTCAGCCTTAGTGCCGTTGAAAACAAAAAACACTTCTGTCTGCCATGAACTGGGACCCCGTGAGGCGGCAGCATGGGGGAGGCAAGGCTATCCTTCGGATCAAAGACAGAAACGGCAGCAACAGAAGAAAACTGGACGCGTCTACCAAGGTTATTACCTTGTACTCTAGTTCGTTTAGGAGTACTTTCACCATTATCCTCCTTGTTTTCCCTACCATCAATCTGACAATCATTTTGACAAGAATCTCTGGGCAGTTCTTTCCTAGTCCTGCGTTTTTTGTTTTGGGGAAGGTCATCTGGCTCAAACCCTTTGCTCTCTTCCACCCCTCCTCCATGTTTTCCTCCTCCATTGTCGTCTTCGTCCTCATTTCTTCCCTTTCCCTTTCCTTCGTCTCCGTCACTCCCAAAATAATTACCCTCATTACTATCGTTGTCGCAGAGATCCCAACCGATTGGCCCTGGTGGAAGTTGGTCGATCAGTAACCCATGACGCTTGAACACATCGCGAGTTCGCATCGACAGAAAACGAGCTAGCTCGAAGGTAAACCGTCTCCGAATCCTGTTGGTATGAAAAAAGTTCTGGCGAACTAGGGCTCTTTCGTCGTCAAAATTCCCCCGGCAAAAAGCTTCGTGCGCCAAGTAGTTGGCGATAGCAACGATGAATCGATTGGTGCCTTTGCCAAGACCCCCATACGTTGAAAAAGCAGCAGTAAGATCTAGCCGGGTTGTGATTTGCCTTACTTGCAGCTCAATCTTCGAGGGAGGATCCTGGCTTTTGGATCGACTTGTCGATGCTTCGACCTGCGGATGGGTTGACAATTGTTACGTCTATAAGAATGGACTTGGTGCAGAGTTCCTCTTCCTTCTCTCCTGCGTGTAATCCTGGGGGGATTACCACATCCATCTTGTATAGCCTCTTTCCCCTACCAGTGCCTGTGGTAAAAGGGGAAGAATCCTCAGCGGCGATGGGCATATGGCACTCGCGCAGTGTCTTGAGGACTACTCGAACCATCCTGTTATTTATGGAGGTAGGTTGAGGCGCCGGTCTTGGTGCAGACAAGGGAGTGGGCTCGGCTCAAGCGGTCCTTGCATGGCAATAATGCACCTGCACCACAAAGTTTGCCTGTGTCGCAGTCTGCTCGATGGTGACTCCCCAGTACACGACCGATTGCCTCCCGATATAGATCAGGCAGCATTCTTTCATCTGCTGACAACCCTTGCGTTGTCAACCACGACGATGTGTATTTTTGTGTCGGCCCCGTTCGCATGGCATGCATGTTGGTGTTGCTGCCATCAGATCCTACACATATCATATCATCGTCACTCTGTTGTTGTGGAACCATGCTGATTTGTGGGCTTGATGTCAAACCAAAGTTTATTGGGACATTTCGAATTGATTTCTTTCGAATTGCGTTTATTATTATTTTCCTAAAACCCGAGGGAAGAGAGAGATACCAAACTGGCAGAGAGCACGTTTCCCGCAGACACCTTTCTACGTCCTTTCTATCGTGCCTCTGCCTCGCTCGCAAAAAATAGTGTCGCTCTCTTTTCCCTCCAAGCAGCAACCGAGGGTGATCTTTCCTGCAGTGCGGCTGATGCGAACGAGGATATCGAAGCTACCAACAAGCAGGTGTCGATTGTGCCTACAGTAGCGGTATTTGAATAGCTCGCTGACGATCACATACAAGTGCAGGGTACATCGAGACTAACGATTCACAGGAGTGGGTTCGTTGTCGCTGGCAGAAAGCAGTCACCAGGCATCACTGAACAAGAAGAAGAAGAAGACGAGATCGTGCTCGCAGGAATTTCAATACATCAGAGTTTCCCGACCAAATAACGAGATACCGTACGGAGAAGAACGTCCTGGGACGGCTACGACCGTAGAGACCAAGAAGACCTTCACGGGAGCGGAAACAGTGTTCGATTCAGCGGCAGCCTCGAATAACCCGAGGGCGGATCCGTACCGGCCGTGGGAGCCAGGACGCTGCAACGAGGAGGCTATAGCAAGCGTCACGGGTATCCCTTGAGGGCAGCAAGAAAGACTACCGCGGGAGTTTCGCAGCTGATACTATTCCCGAGCCGGAAAAGCAGCCGCCGGCCGCCGGGAGGAGCGAGCTAAAACAATACTACACAGCAACCAACGTGCCCGAACATTCTTTTTGAGCGAAAATTGAACCACATCAAACAGGTTACCAAGACGAAGGAGACGACAGAATCATGATGAAGTATTAATAGTCGAAGTTGAATGGAAGATCTGCGGTGGCAATCGCAGCGCGAGAACAAGAAGGCATGGAGATGTCAAGACGCTGCCGAAGGGAAACAAGTCGAGTTTATCACCTCCCCTGTTCGTAATCAGAGTTTTATGTCATGAGGGTTGGATGGTTGTATGTGTGTGTATATGTTAAAAATAATATTCGGGAGATTTGTGTTGAAGGAAAGCACTCGCTGCTGATGCAATGCAGCTGAGAAAGGCAAAATAATTCATATTGAGCCAGAAGTTCTTAAGATAGCATTGTTTCGAGAGGACATGGATATTGTTTCGAGAGGACAGTGAGAGAGAATTGGATCTGATGCATTAGTACTAGAATGACGTCGTTCTTGAGAGGACATGTTGGAGTATTTGCAGTACAAGAACGACTCTATTCTACTGCATGGGTTTATGCGGTATTGTGAAGGCGTTGCCAAGTCTGTAACCGTCAGGTGAAGACAGCTTGGGCGTCTGTGTGAACAATAAGATCACTCTGTGTGTTTTGCCTACCTAACCTCGCGTCACATGCCAGCTACTTTGTAGCTGCAGCTGAAGGAATAGCTGCACAGCGACTGCAGTGACAGTGCTGTTGCCTCGACAGGAACCAATCTCACTGCACTCAGTAGTCTCAAGAGTGTCAGATGACCAAGTGGCCAAAATGGTACCCTACCATTTTCTTCGCCAACTTCGAGGTAGTCGTGGCACTACTCATGCAGTGGGATTAGCTCCTGTTACTGACTACCCCACACCGGGCCTTCCCCCGATTGACTCTCGACTTGCTACTTCGTACCGGACACCATTCGCGAGTCCTCCATGTTGCGTAATGTGTACGGCTACTCATTCGTCTCATTCGTCTGACTTCCATCTTCCTGCCCTCCGGGATACTCATTCCACTTTGTTGCCCCCAACCGCCAACACAGCAAGTTCTTCCAATCCGTAGCACGTGCAGCGTACATTAGTTCCTGGGATCCACCCCTACCGGTATTTCTCGACTACTTCCCTCGAAGCTCCGCGAGCTCGGTCATATTTCAGAACTTGCACTGCACAACCTTTCCGACACGATGTTAACGGCGTATCATCGGGCAACGTTGCATAGCATGACAACGATGATCAGACCAGACCGATATTTGATTTCGGGCAAACGACACAACAGGTATACACCCTGGTCGAAAAGCGACTCAGCTGGGTACATACTATTCAACAGCGTGAAATGAACCCAGATGAATGGAAGGACCACTTTCACCCCGCCGCGTCGTGAAAAGGACGGGGTGTACCCTGCCGTGGCTACTTTTCTCCAGAAGCGTACCCTGATGTCGGAAATAAATGTACCCTGACCTGACGGGAAATTCGACCGTCCATCAACCATTTCCTCCGCGGAAATCCTTTCCCAACCCTTTCGACCCCACGGGATGCCAACCAATCATTTGCGTTCATTTCACGCCGTTGAGTAGCATGTTCCAGCTGAATCGTTTATCGACCAGGGTAACCCTGTTGGGTCGTTCGCCCGTTTAACTTCGGAGCATTCGTTTAAAAGGGGGTGCAACAAGAATTTTGATGTTGACCAATTTTGAAGACAAACGCAAGAGCACCAGAAAACGCACAATAGACACACAAGACCAGTCGGAAGGCATCGCGAAAGACAGAAATCGTTGATTCTCGCACAGGGAGGCAGTAGAGTCTTCTCAAAACGTACATTTCACGCGTCTACCTCCACACGCCTCCTTTGAAATCAAGATCAAAATTCACACCATTCTATTCAAGTCAAAAGAGCCAAAACGGCAGGCGCTCAAATAAGGTCTGTGTTGCCAGGAACCTGGTGCATAGTACTAACATCACTAGAGGACATCCTATAGCAGCGGGGGGTGCGTGTTGGCGCGCTCAAATCTTCTTCTGTGGTGGTGATATCGAGGATCGTATTTGTATTACAGCAGTAGCGGCCTGTGAAATCTCCGCAAATCTTCGCAAAATTTGTAGACCATTACCCAGTGTCTTGTACTGCTTGTGCTCGCCGCCACTGACCCCAGTCTCCTGAACTGCGGGTTTACAGCAATAGCTGATGCCATCAGATATACTGCGGGTGTACAGCAGTAGCTGATGCCATCAGATATCAGCTACTGCTGTAAACCCGCAGTTCAGGGGTTTCACCCGCAGTTCAGGTGTTTACGGTCCGTGGCAGTGAGCAGGGCTGTGACAAATGTTGGATGCCGCTTGCTTCGGGCGCAGATTTCGGACTGTTTTCAGACGCTTCTGCGACCTTCGATATTTCAGCTCCAGTTGAAAACCTGAACGCGTGCCAGCACGCACGACGCCTCTTGATGGTGTCCTCTACTGAAATTTAGTACTAAGTACCAGGTTCCTCCGGCAGGAAGGTTGTTTTGTTTCTTTATGTTGGACTAAAGTATAAGAAAAGAGCCAGCGTCAAACCCTTTTCTCTGTCGTTGTGGAATCATGCTGATTTGTGGGCTTGATTTGATGTCCCTGCTGTACACAGACTCAATCACAGCAATCATGGCAAGCATATCTTTAGGTTGTACCGTATGCAAATGCATACGGAGTATAAAATGCAGCAGGTTGTAACGTTTGAGCGGGCGCCGCAAGGGCACACGCCAACAACGAACAATTAATTCCCTTCCTATAATAATTGTTAGTCCTCTTTTTTTTCTCTCAAACGACGAGACCTCGAACAGCATGAACACCATGCATTTCGGGAAAAAGGGAAAGGGGCACGGAGCGCGTTCAAGTTAAGAGATGAGAAAGAGACGAACAACCGAGCAAAGGCTTACCGGCGGCCTCCAGTGATCGCGGTGGTGGTGCTGGATGCTGGATGTACAGCATGACACGGCGGGCCCATCCGGCGTACGTGTGTAGCGTCTCAGGTCTGCCATCAGTCACTCATGTGACGAACCTTTGTGGTTTTCCATCTCTCCATCTCACACACACATATCCAAGCATAGTGTTTGGCTTCCTGTTGCAGGTCTTGTGTTCGCCCAGGAGTCTAACGGTCTTTCGTCTTTAGTATGTCGGCCACGCGCGCGTTGGCGGAGCAAGTAACCACACCACAAACCAATTTTTTGAACTTATTGTCAAGGGGGGGGCGTCTTCTATAGACTGTCTTCTGCGAAGCCCCCAGAACCAGAAGAATCCAGCGGCAGACCAGACAGAAACCACAGAGAGAATCGCACCGTGCGCGGGCGGGTGTGTGTGTTTCACTCGCCGTCGAGGTTGTGTATTGGACGGTGCCAGCCCGGTTTCTTAGTTTGAAGAGTAAATGCAAGTCGTTCCCAACTCTCGACACTCAAAGTTGTACGAAATAGGTTGTTCAAGAATTGAATTGCAATGTCGGACTCAATTTTTTTCGTGAGACAGCAGTAGTAGTAGTAGTAGTCTTGTATGCATATCTCGCCGTTTGGGCGGCTGAAGGTGGACGCGGCGTGCCACAAACGAAAACACAGCCAGTCCAGAATCAATCTCAAACCTCATCCATTCGTCCATGACCCTACCACATCCACGCCTCACACTCTCTCCTTATTTGTCCTTTCCGATACATGTTAACCCTACAGCAGTAGTGCTTGTTGTCTCTATAACCCTTTCGCTTGACTCTCGCTTCGGGACCCTGCCCCCTGCCCCTCTCCCCCTTGTAAAAAGGAACACAAGTTCGTGTCGGTTCCCGGTCGGAGTGCAGTAGCTGAGACAGAACAATATTTCTGTCACTGGGCACTGGGCCGCGTTCGTACTGCCGTTCTGCCGTTAGTCACAGCTGGGCGAGGAAAATGAATATCGCTTGGGCAGAACGTATGCGCGAGAGAGCACACCGACAAGAGCGCGCCTTTCAGAGGAAACTGAAGTAAGTGTCTAGACTTTCTACCTCGATCGATGCCAATTCCGAGCAAAGGGAGCCGCCGCTGTCTGCAAACCCTGTGAAAACGGAAACGCATGATGAATCTCCCCTGACGACGAATGCAGCAGACGCGCGCCATGCGCAAGCTTAATACCATTCCGCCCGTGACACACATTCATCGATCTACCGAAGTCCGCGGCGAGATGTGGACGGAGGCTCTGCGTGTTTGTCGGATGTCCAGGCGAAATGAATTAATTGTTGGCAAAGACGTGTGTACCGTACGTAGTAGGCTTTCGACTGGCGCTGTCGCTGAAGACACGGCGACCACGCTGCAGTTGCCACGTTCAGACTCGGCAACATCACGTGAGTTGCATGAACTTTCCAACGTTATCGCTGTCACTCCCGGCGACGTATTCCCCTACTACCACTGCCTGACGCGCCTTATTGCATACGTCGTTCTTTATTGGACTATGTACACTCTACATGTACACGGCTGCTGCAGAAAGTCTCCGAAGATAAGAAATGTTTTCCGGGGGCCCCTGGATGTTTGCCCCCAAGAAAAAGGTCGTGCCGAATCAGTTGCAGCAGCCAAGGCAGCAAGCTTGTAGTAGCTATGTTGTTGCTACCGCTCTTGTTTGTCATCTTGTGCTGATATGTGTGTGTTCAGCTATTATGTACCATGGAGGATGGTTGCTGCTGCTGTAAGGTGCAATGAGACCAGCAGATAACCGGTGAAGGTTTCTCTCGTCTCTACAGTGCTCACAACACGTATCACTGGCTGCTTCGATTCCATTTTCTCAAGATGATGTGCCACGCATAATCGCCCGCAGTTCCACAATCGGGCTCACGCGGCTCCTGCTGCCATCGCAAGCTACAAGGTTGGGCGGATTCGTTCTGATCTACTTACACTGGTGCTGTGGAAGAGAGCCAGTTTGACGGTGCTACCAACCAGGTACGGAGAAGTGAGGTGTCTTCTTGGTACATACACACGACTTAACGGGAGCAGCGTGTACACTACACACCACGGTCGGTCGTGTCATGTGCAGTAGCAGACACGCTCCTTTACTGGGTGTGTGCTCTATCCTGCCGACAGAGTAGAGAGATTTCGCAAATCGTTTTGGACGGATATCAGAGGCAGAGAAAGAGCGAAAGAACAGGGGGAAGATCATTTTTTTTTTTTTCATACGGGTAAGTGACATCTCCATTCCCGAGCGTCCCGCCGCGTCTCCCCCGGTTCCCACTTCCCACTTCATACACCGTTCTCTCTCCGTTTCCTCGTGCACAGCAGTGGCTACCATCACACCAACAGAGAGGACTACAGTACACACCTTCTTGGGGTGCAGTGGCAGCAGAAGGCAAGGGCAGACTTCTCTCCCACGGAGACAACTCCGCCACAAATCGAAGGTGAAAAGGTGCAAAGATAGATCCGCGTGGTGGATGATGGTTGCGAGTTGTTGGTGGTATCTAATAACCACCGGATCCAACAGCCAGGCCTGGAGACAGACAGAAGACAGAGAGGCAGAGAGACAAGGCTAGGCTCGGCCTTTCATCTGCACTGGGTCATAGCATGGTGTATTCCCAGTTGCAGGCTTTGACTGGAACATGAACGTGTTTGGGTTCTGTATCCTAAGGGTTTCTTTTTGCTTTTCCAGAGTTCGAGGGAGGGTACAAGCGGCAGAGAGAAAGAGAGAGAGATAGAGAGAGAGAGCACGTATGTCGCTGAACTCTTTCGCACTCTAACCTCCTTGGGTGGCAAGGGCTGGGGTTTCCCTGACACAGTTGGTAACTACCTTGATCATACCTGCAAGATATCCAAAAGATATATCGGAGACCGTCCGTTACACGTATTCTGGTACTAGCCTTATTAGACTACAGACACCTCTTGTGGAAAACACTTTCTTTCATCGCTTTAAATCAGCGCTCACACACAGCATCTCTACTACATACATACAATCACTCGAAGATTGCAAAGAATTCTCACTGAGAGAAGAGAGATGGAAAACATTTTGTGCACCGCTGTTCAAGGAGTGCAGGAGAAATCCCTCCTGACTGAGGAAGGTCAATGCTCGGACCTACTGCTTGATTGACTGTTCCTCGGGTTTGATTTCGATTAACACTTCGTTTATTCCCGCTGGGTTGATGTCAACAACTTGACCTACTGTTGGTCCGTAGCATGATTTGCACGAGGTTGCGGGGGGTTGAATATATTTTCGAGGTAAAGGTAAATTATACTTCAAGTACAATATACTGTACCTGCAGGCTAGTGCGTCCGTTTTGAGGTCTGGAGGGGCGACGGTGATTCACAAGGGGGGTGGTCGTCAGCCAATAATAAAGCTCGCCCTGCCCTCGACTCTTTTTGTATACACCAAGTGCAAAGGCGTGTGATAGGTGTCGAGACTAGCAGGGCAGGCACAGGTCGCACACTAGACCCTCACACCCAAGTGTAGAGAGGTGTACAGCAGTACATACATCTCAATGTTGGTGGGTAGCAGCATAGGGGGGGGAGGCCTCTCGCTCTTGTCTCTGCTCACAAAAATATGTTATCTATCAATGTTTGGGCTGCCTGATACTACAGTGCATTGGTCTCAAGGGGCACTACCTCAAACACTCAGCATAACTATCTCAACCGGGGTCCAGGTGATTGCATTCTCCGTTGTGCATATTGTACCGGGAAGACACAGAAGTGCCTACATTGAATGTGGTTCCTTGTGTGTGGATCCCTCTCACCTCGCCTAATGCTGTACAGTATGGTAGGTTGTGGTTCCCTCTCGCAAGGCCATTGCTGAATTACAAGAGTTTACTTTGAAGCCAAGGTTTGTTTACAGAGGTGTCCGCTGCGTCGGCGAGTATATTTTATCAATCCATGCCGTTCTAAAATTAAACCTGAAACAGGAACCAACAAGAAATTAGGAAGGTAGAGGCGGATGAGCAGGCCTTGAGTTGGACTATGATGAGACACATCGGCCTCCCGTATATCTACAGAGAGAAGTGTTGTTTTTCGATTGAAGATATGGACAACTTTCGAACCCGACAGAAGCAAGCACCCCCAAGTTTGCCTCCCATCGCCGATTCCCTGTCCCTTGTTCGTCACTTTGCTGTCAGTCTCTCAGGGCGCCGTGCAGTTCGCAACACCATTCCACGTCGCGATGTCCAGCTCAACGAACAACGAGTCCATCCAAGACAATGGCCGAACCTTCAGCAGGCAAGGGCGTAACCTAGATAGTTCGACCCAAGATTGTTTGTCTACCGCAGTGTGCAGGGCGTGCCACCTCCATCGTCAGAAGGCCTCATCTACTGCGAGACCAGTGCAACATTACAAAAAGACAGACGTTGAATAGCATCCGACCTCGCGGCGGGTTTCTTCACGGTGTCTTTGTCGTTCACCCAACGGAGACCTGCAGGAGATGCTACAAGGTACAACATGCCTGCCTAGGCGTTTTTGTGCCGGCTGGCATGGCTCATCTCTCAGTGTATAGGCTCAAACAAACTCAGATAAGTCGAGCATGCGGCAGATTCTTCTCAACACTGTTGAAATGACTTTGACGCACCCCGGAAACTTCTCGAACAGTTTGTGTTTCTGTGGCTAAATTAATACGTCTATTTTGGAAAACCGTTCTTTCTGTCGGACCTCACTCTTGTGTTACATTGAGACCGCCGTACGCATACAGAACATATTTGTCACTAGTTCCCATCTGTCAGACCAGTTAAGTTCCGTGGAAACGAGGTGTTGCCCCGTTCTATGTTCTGGGTGCTAACTCCCCTCTTGCGCTACACGAAATTTTTCGTTCTCTTCCGGGGCATGCTACGCCTGCCCGGGCTTCTGTTTCCAAACATTTAATACGAAATGTTCGCAATACGAAACATTTGGTGTATGCCACTAAATGTTGAAACTGAGTTTAACGCTTTGTTGGGCTGCCTGTTGTTTGAAGACGGCGGTCCTGGTAGATCGCAACGTTTTGGGGAATTTTGTGTTGGAATTTTGTGTTTTACCTGAGTGCGAATTCTCGAACCAGCGGTGACCCTTGCCCCATCCCCTTCCCTCAACCCCCGTCGTGCTGCACGGTGATTGGGTTTGTCCAGTTGGGAGCGTGTGCCATGCAATTCCTCAGCGTGTCGTCCTCTCCTGCTACCAGGACCGCAACACCACCACTACCACTGGGTGGATCCTCGCACAGGAATGAGGTCCAGGCCATTCTGGGGGTGAGTCATACAACCCACACAAATGTTTTCCGTTCTTTTGTGGCGTGCTGTGCCCGTCTGTGGAGCCCTCCCCGTGCTCCTCACTCGTCTGCGATGAGCATATGCGCCCGAACCAACTGCTGTTGAGGCGATCTCTTCTACGGAAGAGGAGATTGGTGACTGAGACGTGTTGAAGAACGCCACGCTTTCCTGGCCATGTCTTACTCGAGACTACGCTCGTCTGTGATGAGGTCATCGAAGCCATGGGATCACTGGCGGCGGCGATGACCATGGTGGCGGGGGAAAAGAAGAAGCCGAGGGGACGAAGAGCAGTACAAGAGCATCTCTGGAGGAGGTAAGATTGGTACACATGTAGCGGTGTTCAATGCGCATCGGTCATGTGCTGTGCTGCATCCGAAACGACAGAGCGCTAGATGCATAGCGAAAACCCTGCAGCAATTTCCCGACTATTTATATAGTCTATAGGTGAAACCAATTGGTTGACGGAAAAGTTTTGAAATCACCACAGGCAGCGATTTTTTCTCTCGAGGATGCAGTGAGTGCCGAATACAATCTTAATATTTCGTTTAATAATGTTCGTTAACGAATATTTCACTATTTCTCTCGTGTGCAGGGGATAAAAGTAGCGCGAGCTTCCAATGGTTTACACGCGAATCCAATGTAATGTAGACAGCTTCCTCCAGAAATATGCCAATGGTAGACCGTCGGTAACCTCGCTTTCAGGTTGACTCACCTGCACAAATAGAGCAGGCTTGGCTTCCGAGAGCCTACAGAACTCCAACTCTTCCTCGTTCTCTTTAGAGGATCTGGTGCAAGTTGAAGGAATGGACCGAAATTTCTTTGAGAGAAGATATGTAGCACAATGTTACCCAGTTTGTTTGTTTGTTTTGTCCTATTTTTAGTCGTCTATCTGAAAGTGGCAGTTCTAGCACTCGAGCAACAATGGTACGGGCGCTTAGCTGTTGGTATATTGTGTGCGATCCAGGAGCCATTGCAACATTGTACGATCACTGTCATTTGTTGTTCAACAATCACCCCGTTGTGTTGCTGAAAGCGCTACTGTACGCGTATAAATGTGTTGGGTTTCTCTCTACTGCGTTGTGTAGATCCGGCTCCTGATCTTTCCCCCTTCCCTGTGATTGTCTCACCCACCCACGTGTGCCTAGGAGTTGTCTACCACGGAGACTGCTGGCGGGATCACGAGCAAGGTCAGCTCCAGCACGGCCGCCACTGCCATGGCACCTCAACACGTCCGCAGCCTCGGCGAGAGCCGTCGGGACAGACCGCCGCCGCCGCCACCATTTGGGATTGCACCGCCCCCCGCCCTGACCGCCGCCGCTTCCACGGCTCTCGCCGTGGCGCACCGAGACCGAGCCGCACACGCCGCATGCCAGCCAGCGCGAGGCCCCCTGGCGACGAGTACGGTGTTTGGGCACTATCCCGCTTGTGGACACCATGCAGACGGTGGTGGCATTGGCTGGGTGGACGTCAGGCACACCAGCGGCAAGGGCACGGGTGCCTCTAGTGCCGCTCGAGACGTCCGTAGGCTCGGCGAGAGCCGCCGGAACAGCCCACCGCCGCCGTCGTTTAGTATTGCACCGCCAACCGCCCTGACAGCCGCCGCTTCCACGGCTATTGCCATGGCATACCGACACCAAGAAGAACTGGCCGCACACGCCGCACGCCAGGAAGCGCAAGACACCCAGGCGGCAGGCACCATGAAAATCTGTGGGGTAGGTTGTGGACACAATGTCGAGGGTGATCATGTTGGCTGGGTGAATATCAGAGACGTCAGTGGCCGGGGCATGGGTGTCTCTACTGCCGCTCGGTACCTCCGCAGCCTCGACGAGAGCCGCCAGAACAGGCGGTCACCGTTGGTTAGTATTGCACCGCCCACTGCCCTGACGGCCGCCGCTTCCACGGCTCTAGCCGTGGCATACCGAGACCAACTGGCTGCACACGCCGCACGCCAGGCAGCGCGAGTCCCCCTGGCGGCAAGCACCATGAACGTGTTTGGGCACTACCCTGGTGGTGGACACCATGGCGAGGGTGACGACACTAGCTGGGTGGATATCAGAGACGCCAACGGCAAGGGCACGGGTGTCTCTAGTGCCGCCAGGCGCTCTTACCCCTCGTGCTCGATCGTTGCGGCTTCCATGGCTTTCGCGGCAAACCAGCCTTTCAGAGCTCCTCCGGTGGCTAGCGCCGCGGAGACCGCGCACCACCTCGTCGAGAAGGGCGCGGGTGGCTCTAGTGTCGCCAGGCGCTCTTACCCCTCATTCTCGATGGCCGCCGTTCCCGTGACTTTCGCGGCGAACCAGTCTTTCGGAGCTCCTCCGGCGGCTAGCGCCGCGGTGACCGCGTACCACCTCGGCGGTGGACACCTTTCTGGCAAGGGTTCAGGTTCCTCCGGTGCGGTCAGATTCTCTTCTGCGGCAGGTAGCAGCACCGGCGGCGAGATGTACGCGACCGGCAGCGGCCGTGGTGGTGACGGCGAAAAAAACAGCAGCACCATCAACGACGATGGTGGTAGTTGCAGTGCCAAGCAATCTCTACCCACCTCCTCGACCGACGCCGCCGGAGAGTCTGCTGCTGCTCCTCCTGTCGCTGGTAGTCCCCGTACAGCAGCAGGTGAAGGGACGGATGGAAAGCCGGCACACCTGGAAAGAGCGGGGACCCAAGCCCCGAAAAGCGGCACGAGGAAACCGGCGCAGAAGCGGCACCCCTGGGGCGGGAAAGACTGGGCAGGCCACCCTTTATCCAAAAAGCTCCAGAAACACGTCAAGGAGAACGACAAGGCGTGGAGGATGCAAGGCGGAATCATGATGGGAGCTGACGGCAGCCATTTCTTTTGCAGGTGAGGATACCCGGGGAAAGACAGGGGGAGAAGGGGACAACGTGGTGCATTTTTCTTGTCTTTCGAACGTACCTATGTATGGCGTTTCTTGTAGTACAGAGTGCATTGACCACATGTCGAACATGCTACTGTGAATCAACGGATTGCTGACGTTGTTGCCTCTCATCGGCAGTCGTCCGTCAGTCGTCCGTCAGTCGTCCAGGCGTTTGTTTGTCGATTGCTCTCGGCATTTGTTTTTAGTCATACTGCTGTTGCTGTTATTTCTGGGTTTTAGCTGTTGACGTTGTTCTCTCTACGTCCCTCTCATACCCTCCGGTTTTTCCCGGTTTTGTTGCCCCCATTTGATTCTCCCAGTGTCTGCGGATATCCGGGTGAACTCACATGCTGCGACGAGTGCCCCCGTGTCTTCCACCTGGGGTGTCTGCGCGTCAGGCTGAATAGCCAGCAAGCCGCCGCCGGCCAAACCACAGATGAGACGTGGCACTGCCCCGTGTGTACCGAGGGCCGGGGCAACCAATCTGGTCGTCGGGGTGAGCCTCAATTGACCTACCATTTTCTGCGCGGAAGTATTGGTGCATTTGTTCTCCTCCTGCTGTCAACACCCCCGGTAACTTTCAGATCTAGCAGAGTATGCTGTGCACGTGTATTGCGGAGCCCCTCCAAGACGTTCCGTCTTTAGGCAAAGAGATGATGGGATCGGGATTTCCTGTACTACTGTCACACACCGCCGTGGATGTACACTACTTCGAGTTAATTTCGAGAGGCAGCCGTTCGTGAGCTGTGTGGAAACGAAAAGTTGGGTGCATTAGTGTTGTAGGCGTTGCGGGGTAAGACCGCGTTTTGTCGGGGATGGCGAAACTCGCCCACAGACTAAAGCAGAAACCGAGGCGGCACAGATATAAACACATGTACGGGGTCATGCCACCCTGAAATGAAACAAGCCTCGACTCAAAAACCCCGAGGCAACGCTATGTGGCACACCGCGTTGGACACTGCCGCGTCAGCTCGACACCAAGGTAGGTCACGCTTCCGTGGGAACGCTACCGGTAGGATTTTGCGTCCGAGGCCTCCACATCACCGTGACCGTCCTTGCACGAAGAAAAGAAACACAGTGAGGGCGAGCAAGCAGCGTCCGACGCTTAACCGTGAACTAGATATCTATGCTGTGCTAATTGTGGTTGAGGGAGCTTCCATAAGTTGATGTAGAGCGCACTTGCCACACGGGAAAATAATGTCGCACATGTGGCGGTTTTTAAGAGGAAGGTGCTAATGTTATGACCTCGGCAGTACATGGGGTCGCTGCACTCAGTTCGGTTGATCGCCGTGCCCGAAAGAATCTGCTGCGTATCGCTAGCTGTTTTGCTCAACACGCAGTTCTTGCACGTGCCTGCCACCCCTTGGCATGTTGCGAACATGCTTCGTCCTCCTTGATGGTTCACAAGCACACGCACACATTTTTTTCCCCGCAGGTAAGCATCGGCAAGGAGCACGCGCGTGACAAGCACGTGTGATTCTCCTCTATAGGGAGCATGCCGGTGGGCAAGGAGTTGCTTTACTCGTACCTTCCGCCTGTCGCCGTCGGTCTACAAGAGACGATAGCGGTGAAATGTGCTTGCCGGGAGCCAAGGGGCCTTGCGCGGGCTACACACAGCGGGCACAAGGGTCAACTGTAGAACGTGCGTTCTTATCATTCTTATCAAGTGCTCTTTCATCATGAAATGTGGCCCTCTTGCATGGTTTGGCGCGCCCTGAAACAGTGGTGGGAGACACTGTTTGGCAGACTTGAAAAAAAAGGGGAAAAAATAACAGAAAGTTGATGTTGCAGGGCAGCGATCCCACCGGAGATTTTACTGCACTGTTGTGTGTCTGCTTGGGTCATCTCTGGACGTGAAACACCCAAATAATGGGTTGTCAGGGAGAGATCGGCTGGGTAGTTTTGAGCCAAGCGGCAGAAACTTGAAAAGTAATTGTACGTTTGTCCATTGCACCGTGCGTTGGTAAGACACGGACAAGAACGGGGCCCGGTACCCCACCATGGTCGAGTCAGAGAAGATTGCAGCTTGAAAACTTTTTGAGGTGTAGTTCGACACCAGCAGAGGTTGTTGGGGTTCATCACGTTGGTGTGATGGAGTGTTAGGACGGGGGTGTGAGTGATCCTGCCTGAAGACCGAAGCGCAGCTATGTAACACGGAGGACAATCTTACTCGTTGTCGTACGGAAGAACGAGGATCAGTCTCGCCTTGTAATGTTGGCGGTGCACTTGGCACATCTTGAGCTTGAGCGGCTTACGGTGTATCAACGCCCATGGCACCTCGGTATGTGTCTGTATGGCGTACCGTAAGCTGTCTTATGCCTTCGTATCGGAAGTACCCTTAACCGCTCAAGCGAGCTGAGTGACGGGGACGGAGAGGGAGCGAGCACGGTAATCCGTAGTACGTTAGAACATGTTGGGATATGATGGTCTCACGTGCTGATTGTCATTGTTTGTGAGGTAGTGATGCTGTCCATGAGTGTTCGGATTTGAACCGGTAGTTACAGATTAATACGCAAGTGCACGGTTCAGGGTCGGCGCCGAGAGCTCGGAAAGACTGAAGGATGAGAGTGCAATTAAATGCCAGTTGCTCTGTGGACTTGTTGTGGATCCGTCCTGCTTACCCTTGACCCTTCCGGAATGAGCCGCGAATGACAGGCGTGGGGGGCGGTGGCAGCGAGACATGAATTTATGGGGCGGGAGAGGGGGGATGAGAGAAGTGTGGCGAAAGTAGGGTGTGAATTACGATGTTGACTACTTCTTCTCAGCGAAAACCACCTGCGTCGCACCGGTGGCTGTCCACTGTCAACACGTCATAGTACTCAGGGTCTATGGGAAGGGAAGGGCGGCAAGCCAACTATCCTCCGGGTGTGAAAGGAAGTAGGGGATGAATAGGTCTGCGGTGTCGTGCGGGACTATGCGGATCACTGTGCCCTGCTTGATAGATAGACTATGGCTTTTATTGTCACTGTGCCCTGCTTGATAGATAGACTCTGGCTTTTATTGTGGGTTCTAGCATGGGGTGTGCCGCGCAGAAACTTAATCGCGATGCTGGTGGCGGTTGTGGTGTTGTACAGCCACACAGAAACGCAATCGTTTGCAAATGCCGTTTCTGTTGAAAGGGGGGCAGGCAGATGGTACCTTTCGCAACGGCTTGTGCCCAACCGTGGGAAACATGTGCAAGGCGTACACGAGGAGACCACGAAAGAAAATTGCAATCAACGTCGAGTCGGTAGCGTTCATCACACAAAAAATCTTGAAATGCAAGCACGATCGATCGCGATAATCTTGGCGCATAGCCGCCAAAAGGCCACGACATCACCACACACCATGCATGCTTACTTGCTTGCTGTTGATATTGCAGATCTCGCTCCACATACCTACAGTTCTTTGTTCTTTAGACAAAAACACATTACATTGTGTCTACAAGAAGAGATTGATTGGGCACCATTAATTTGACATACGTACACACACGCTTAGAGAGGATTCAGTATCACACAATACAAGTCGGATCAAGGCATATGATAAAGAGTGATCCGGGGCACTACGCCATGCTCGCTGCGGCGGTGGGAACCAGCTACACATTGCTCCTATACTAAAACCGTTCTGAGAGAGTCTTCACGTCCAAGAACAGGCGGTTCTCCAAACGATGGCCCCTCCCTGCTGTTTAGGCGGCCGGTGCTACGTTTTTCACAATTTATCCCGTCGCGGGCTCGGTCCAGCTTGCCTGCTCGGTCGTCGGTTGGGGTGCACACAGCAATCCAGGAAGGCCAAAGATTGGGCGGGGGGGGAGGGGGGCAGGAAAGTAAATGAGAGAGGAAGGGTTCGTGGAAAAATAGTACCAGATTGGGGCCGTTGGGTGGAGGGTTACTCGTCTTTCAAACGGCGGTGCAGGGGGCCAAGAATGGAGACTTGGGCGGTGGATGGGAGGCATGCGGAGGAAGAGAGGGCAGATTAACACTTTTCCGCAAATATAGAGGGATGTATATATGGTGGTCAGGAAATCGGGGGGTGGAAGGAGATAAGCAGGAGGGCGGCGTGTACTGGTAAGCAGTTCGCAACTAGGGGCTTGTCCTCCGTGGGCTGTTCGTTGTCCTCACCGCACCAAAAAAGGCAGCAACGTTGGACTCAAATGAACCAATAGAATCCCGTTTACTGCTGCGCAAATCTCTTCGCGCCGCGTATCTTCCCACGCATAGGATCACTTGCCTCCCCGCTGGCTGTGTTGTAGAAGTACGCCGCCTGCGCGGCGTCGTCCCAGTACTCCACCCAGTCCCCGGCCACCCTCTGCCCGTACTCGTTCACCGACCACGGCCGGCTGCCGCTGCTCCCGCTCGGGGGTGCCCCCCCCACGCCGCCACTGCCACCGCCGCTGTCTTTGCTCGTCTCCCCGCCGG
Source organism: Ectocarpus siliculosus (assembly GCA_000310025.1). Lineage (NCBI taxonomy): Eukaryota > Phaeophyceae > Ectocarpales > Ectocarpaceae > Ectocarpus > Ectocarpus siliculosus. The sequence continues at coordinate 1,972,039 of FN649726.1, read as the reverse complement.
TGGACGCAAGGAACACCGAGGAATCTTCGTCACCATTGGCTGTGTCCGCCGGTTGGGGCGTCGCCCACCCTTCGTCCCAGCCCCCCGCGACTCCTCCTGCCCCCGCCCAAGCCCCGCCTGCCGCTTGATCCACCCCGTTGCCGGCGGAATCGTAGCCATAATATTCCGCTGCTGCCGAAGTCCACTCGCCGTCTCCCTCGCCTTCCCAGGACTTTTCTGTGGTACCGGCGGCATTGCTGTTGTTGTCGGCGGCTGTGTCCGGCGTCTCGGGCGTCCACGCGGGGTAGTAATCTGACGACGACGATGGCGTGATCGCCGCTGCACCATCGTAGCTCATGGCCCCGTCGTAGCCGTACTCGCTGCCGGTGGACGGCGGCTGGTCGGGGTCGTACCACTGTTTGTTGGTCTCCGGGGACCAGCCCTGCACAGAAACCGCCGAGACTTGCTGATTGCCGCCCTCCTGTTCCCAGCCTCGCTGGTCGTAGTAGTACTCGCTCCCGGGGTAGTCGTAGGACTCGTACCCAGGTTGGTAGTACGGGTCTAGCTCTGCCGATTGTTGATTGACGTCCCACAGTTCTCCTCCTCCTGTTCCTTGTTGCCCCGTGCTTGTGTCGTAATAGTACTGGCTGTCGGTGATGGACGGGGCTGCGGTGGCGTCTTGTGGTCTGCTTGTGTCGTACGTGGCGGGCGCAAAGGGCAGCCAGTCGTGGAAACGGCGTGCACCCTGTATGACGGGAGGGACGTGCGGGACAAGAAGGGGGGGGAGGGGTGCGGGGGGGATGCGCAGAAAGAGCAAAAACGTTTTGGTTGTGCTTTCGTTGAATCGACGCATGAGCTGATCATAGGTTTGTGGGGTTTATGCGACCCTGAGGCTAGTTCGAGGGTATCGACTTGGTCCGCTGCAGATCTGATACTCTCCAGTTGCCTGCGATCAAGCGTGGCAACGTGTGCTCGTTTCACGAGCAGTTGTTCAGTCGACATATTCTAGTCACCACTTTGCCACGGATGACAATTTTTGTTTCTATAACAGGGCAAGAACCGAGATACACATGCCAAGGTACAATGGATATACAACAACACGTGGAAGCGAGTATAGAGACAGCATTTCTTTTGAGGAGAACAGAAACCGAAAATGAACGAAAGGACGAGGTCTTGCTCTACACCCCCTTGTGTGAAGAAGACGATAAGACAAGCTCCGCAACGTCGTCGGTGATAAAAAACTGAAGACTTGAAAATTAAACGCGAAACCACCTTGTGTACACTACGCGTACAATAAGTCATTGCCTACGTCGAGCCTAGTCTCGCGGAGATCTTTTGTTGAAGCAGCAGACAAATACCTGCGCACACAATAGGTTTGCACCCGATGTGAAGGTAGGAATACCTTGGCAACAATGACGACAACAAGAACAAGAGTAGTTAGCATGAGTAGGATTGACGTTGCCGCCATCCCACGCAAGCCAAGAGCGTGGACTGCGAGCCTTCAAATCCGTCGGCCAACAGTACATGGATGCGTGTGTTGTGTGTGTTCCCTAAGCTGAAGCGCACGTACCGTGCTATGGATGCGCGCCCAGCAACCCTCGCAGAACTTGTCTGTGCACGTGTCGCACTTTCGAGTGGCGTACTCGCTCTGGCACTCCGTACAGCACTTTCTGCGCTCACGCTCCCGATACAACAAGGCATAGTTTGCGTTGTAGAAGCGCCTGGCCTTGATTGCTCGCCAGTGACACTGAACGTGTTTTGGTCGCAGAGCAGGTTTAGGAAGGGTAGGGGGGAGGGGGCGGGCAAGACATGGTCGGAAAATCATTCCAGTGTTCAAGATAAAACTGTGACAGCGAACATTGCCATGCGGCTGGCTGTTCGTCGTTGATTGGTCTATAGGAAGAAAAATGCCATGACTAGACTGAATAGGAATACAGACAGCCTGACAATAATCACTGGAATCAGCCGGGGATTTCTCGTCATATTGCTGAAGAACATGCAGATACTATTGTTGTTGTTGTTGTTGTTGTTGTTGTTGTTGTTGATGGTAGTAGTGGTGGTGGTGGTGGTCGTGGTCGTGGTCGTCGTGGTCGTCGTGATGTTGTGGCCTACTAGCATATCTGACCTTTACCAAGTACACCTTCAGCACTAATCAAAAACGATTTCCATTTCAGTGGTCATAGGCTGCCCAGCAACAACGGTAAGTAAACCGAATCCACGAATACATTCCCCAACTATAAATACCTGTTACAAACGGAAGAGGCCTTTTCCTGCCCCTCCTCCACAGCTTTGACTACAAGCAAATGAGAATTACCGAAAAGAGCAGCAAAAAAAGTTACCATGGACAAGCGTACCGGTAGTGAGCAAGTGACGTCAAGCTTAAAAAAACGAAATCCATCATCGCATGGATCGACTAGCAAACCATGACAAGCAAACGATGTCCGCCAAACAACTGCATGTATAGCGCGCTTACTTGCAGCGCAAGAGCCGCCTTTTCCTTCTCCTCCCCCACGTCCTCGGGCGGCGTCTCCATCAGTGTCAGCTGCTTCCGGGCCTTGACCTTGACGGCAAGGATTCCCCTCCACCAGCACTGCAGCCGGATGGCGTACGCGTGCCGCCGCTCCGCCTCCATCGTCGCCTCGAGCAGACCTTTCAGGTGCCTGCTTCGACCAGTTTGTTTGTTTTCGGTGCGATGTGTTGGTGGTGGTCGAGCGATTGGCCGGCGGAGCAAACAAGCAAGACAGCGGGATAGGTGGATCGTGGTTTTCTCCTTCTTCTGGAATAACCGCCAAGTGCTGTTCGTCGTTTGTGGTTACTGAAACAAATACGAAGGCGTTGTTCATTACAGCGCAATGGCAGCATTGCCAGCAGCGGAGATATCCTGGCGAAGCGTTGTCGCCCCATTCCAGCTGTCTTCCCTAGAGGGAAACCTATTGCAAGGAGAACAAGTTTGTTGTCGTTCCCCACCTCCTCCCCCCCCGCTAGAAGATCGCTCGAACCGTCTTACTCGCCACTTCAAGAAGCGACAAAAACTACCAACAGCAATAGCCGATACAGGAACATCAACTCAACAACATCGACCACGACAGCAACAACCATATCAGCGCAGATGCGTGCCAACCAATACTTCGCCGTTGACAGGTTGGAATAGCTGTTTTCCGGAGAGCCCACCTTTCCAGCTGTTCCGCAAGCAAGGCGGCATCCCTCACGCTTCTCCGCCGTTCGGCCTCCGTCCTCGCCAGCTTTGATCTTCACTCACCACCGAGAGAGGGGGAACCGGGGAGAGCGGGAGGGAGAGAAGAGGGAGGGAGGGAAGACGGAGCTGTTCGTTTGCGTTCTTGGGCTTATTCTTCCAACCATAGACCCGTGCATTCCACCTGGGACAAGCGTAGCGCTAGGTTTCACCGGCTCGAGGTGGCACGGGGGAGGGACAGATAAGGAGGAGCGAATGCTTGGCCTACAGAGCACCACGGTGCATTAGAGCGAGAAGGAGTGGGCGCGCCGAGGGAGAGAGACAGACAGACACAGGTCGGTCGCTCCCAAAGTGCTCGTCAAGGTTGCTTGTAACATGGCGCCGAAGAAACCGGCCGGCAAGCGTGCCAACAGATTTCCTAGTCGCTAGCAGGCCGGCAAACTCTTCTTCTTGCCTGTTCTCTCTCTGTTATTGGGTAACAATCGGACATCTTTGACGCACTATGGCTTTAATTACGACAATACACCCGGTGGACTTTCTCCATGTTTTGTTGGTCTTCCCGTCGTTTTGTAGCCATTTCCTCGTGGTAGTCACGTACCGCATGGTCTCGCCTTCTCTTCTGAGTGAGGAGCTACAACAACCGGGGGGGCACTAGGTTATTCATAATCTGTCTTCGTTTCATACATACCTCCAGAAGGATTGTATCTGCTGCGCGCCCGTCCGCTGTCGTTCCCTTTGCAATAGAGCTCTGCTCGTGAAGAACTTCCTCCAAATACCTCTCGTCTGAATCCCCCGCACAAGCGCCTTACCGAAGAAGTAATCAAAGACACGACGGTCGAGGCAGGAGGGAGAGGGGAGCAAAGGGGGGGTGCAACTGAGCCTACCCCGCACTCGTTTTTTTTTGTGCCCTTGCCTCCCTCACATCAACAAGAGGAAAACGAAGGAGAATGAAGACAAAACCAGCAGCTGTGCGAAGCAACGCCGTAGTAGTGAAAGACATCATCTTCGAACGACCGGTCGTGCTCGTGTTGCTACGGAACCCACCCTGCCCACCTACCTGTATTCGGGCCGCCATGCGAAACAACATCTCCTGCTTCTCCCTCTCCGCCTTCCTCAAACCCTGCAGCCGGCACTTCCCCAGATAGCACCGCACGGCGCACTGACAAACGGGCGGGAGAACGCAAGGAAGGCAGTCAAGAACTATGGATTAGAGAGGCAGGCGTTGAGGAGGAAACGCACGCTTGTTGCAGTCATCGATTACTCAAAGAAGCGTGACACCCCCCCGACGGTGCGGGACACATCAAAGTTGGAAGGCGCCTGGTGTTGTCCACAAGCTGTTGAGCGTGTACACCACAATCATCGTAGATACAGTGGGAAGACGGAGCAGCAGAATACTTAAACAGATCTGTCAATCGTCATAGCTCTTCTTTCGAGTCTATCTATGTGTCGGTGGACACATGTCTTCCTTCTAGCTGCTTTTGTCGGAGAATGTTGCGACTATACTCCCCCCCCCCGGCACCTATTCTTGAGTTTCCGTAGCACGGAGAAACGAAATGGTACCACTTTTTGATACCTGCTCGTATCGGTGGCGTCAAAACAAATGTCCCCTGTAGAGATGATTTCATCGTTGTCAATCGTCCTCAATCAAACCCCTGTCATTGTCTTCACCCATCATCCCATCGACCACCATCCATCCATCACAACAAGGAACCATGTTCAAACGTGACTATGTTATTCATCACACATCGCAATTATCAAAATTGGGTTGTAGAAACCGTGGCGCTGCCAAGAACGTACTTGTTCCTCTGAAACCGTGTTCGCGGCGGACGCCCGCCCTGCCCTTGCTAAATACACGATGCATCCCCGTCGAACCTAGACGTCTTTATGGACACCGCTAAAATCGAATCAAACATTCGAGGACTCTAAAGGTGCCTGAACGTGCCTCTTGCGCCCTGCTGAAAGCACCTGTATTGTGAGCAACCCTTGCTCCCTCCGAGAGGCTTCCAATATCTCCGCGCGCCTGCGGGCGACCGCCCGTCGCGCGGCCCGCGTTCTGGCGGCTGACTGGAGCACCGAGGCCGCCCGAAGCTCCGCCGCCTTCCGCCGCTCGGCCTTGTCCCTCTCGGCCCCGAGCGTTGCAGCTCTTTGTCTTGCCTCATATGCTCGGAACATGGCCTAATGGAAGTGTTTGGCCGCGGCTTGTATGGATGAAAGATATTCGAGAGAAGATGGTACCCGTATGTAGATCGTAGCCGTGCTCTTTCGTGCCACATACTTCCTGGTCCCTCTCCCTGCTCACGATGGTTTGACACTCCTGTGCAGTTGTCGTTCTTAGCTTTATGATGAGGGATGCTTTCCTCCGGAGAAGATACGGCACACGCCGACTTTGGTTGGACAGTACGAGCGCGAGGACTATCGTGAAAAATAAAAAACAGCAACGACGAAAATAACCACAACAACGACAACGACGAAAATGACGACAACAACAACAACAACAACAAAAACAAACACAACCGTATCAACGGTTGGACTCGCCTGGATCCTGGCAGCAGATGCCCCGTGCGCCTTCTCCTGCGCCGCCAGGTACCTCAGCTTCGCCTCGTAGTACTCCAACATCTCCTCCTCCACCACCGGCGGCGGCGGGTCGGCGGGCTTAGCCGGCACCAACACCGGCTCCACGACCGCGGGGACCGGCACCGGCACCGGCACCGGCGGAGAGGGCGGCGGCGACGACGGGGTCGAAGATTTTTTGGCCGACTGTAGCACTGCCGCGATGGCAACGTCTCCCATGTCTTCGTACTCCGGCGTCGGTGCGACTTTCACCTCGACGGCCGGCGGGTCGTCAACCCTGGCCCCGCCCGCCGTGCCACCGTGGGCGGCTGTTGCACTACTACCGGTGTCCGCCGCCCCGCGAGGAGAGGCCGCGCCGGCAGCACCTTCCAAACGGTCGATGCTCCTTGCTCCCTCACCGGCGCCATCACCAGCAGCACGTTGGCCGGCTTCTTCTGTTGTGTCGGCAAAGCTAAGCCTGCCGCCGTCGTCCCCGCCCGCTGCCGCCGCTGCCACCGCTGCCGTTGCCCCCGCCACGCTCACGGCGTGCCCAAGGCCTTGACTGAAAGCGGCGGCGGCGTTGGCGGCTTCCATCCCGCGCTTGAGGGCCCTTTCTTGCCGTCGGCGCCGCATGCACTGCCGCCGGTGAGCCGACTGGATCGTGAAGGCGGCATTCCACAAACGATGCTCGGCCGCTCTCTTGGTGTGGAGAAGGCGGTCGACGCAAAGAGGTTTGATGTCAATGGTTCGATCGACGGGTAAGCTTCACATCGCATCGTAGGGGGACGATATGTCGCAGCGGCAGTACTTGTTGCGAGCACTGAGCGGGGTCGGCGGATATTGGGACAGCGACGGATCTGACCCTCGGCGGTAACTACGATAAATCCACACCAGTATTGCCTAGGAGCCCACCTCCTCCGACATGCGGTGTATAACGTTCGGTGCTTTGTTTACCACAAAACGCCACAACGAGTGTCACACACTGTTTTGACTTCTGACATGTCATAGCCCACGAACAAGGCCACCCCTCGGTGCACCTTGTACACACACACCTGACCCAGTTTTCTTCGCCCCTTGAGCCCTCTCCATATGCGTTGCACCGCCATAGCCGCCATCCACGACGCGGCCTGGCTCCTCGGTCGCCCCTCCTCTATTCGCGACAAGCGCCGGACCGCTCGGCCTCTTACGATGCGTTGAAGCTGTATTCGGTGATATGTGTTTGTGACATTATGGCATGCGTTGGAGCTGTGTACAGTCATATGTGTTCATGATACTGTCGCCACAATCATGATTCGGTTATGATGGGAATGAGGGTGAATCGACCAAGGACTAAGGGCTGCCACACATCCATTCATCGAGGTGCGCGTAGACATGATTAAGCGTGAGCGCCATGCTAACGCGTGGCCAGCCCCACTCCAACCAGGAGGTCGAGCACTGCATCCTGCCAGAAGTCTTTCTTTATTGCAAGGACAGCATGTGGCCCGGAATCCTAAGTTACGCTTGTAGCTTCTGGAGAAAGGTGTATAGCGCCTCTTTCGTCTCTCCGTATCTAGGCCTAGGAAGCGAAAAATGTGTTCGACGTTTGTTCATGCGATCGTTTTTCGTGGTGGAGGAGGGCTGATCTCGACTCATGATCACGTGTGGCGCAGCCTTGCCACCATAAACCTTCCGCATCTTTACACCGCCGAAATGCAACGCATTTTGTTTTCGACGACCAGGTCAGCCAGCACCACAAAGAGGGAAGCAGGGGCGAAAAAACGTTTCTCTAGGTACCTCCACGGCGGCACACCGACGTAGAAGCTCCCTTCGAGCCTTCAATCGGCCCTTTTTCCCCCGGAATATCTTTTGGGCAGCCACACAGACCTGGCACGGCAAAATGGTACACAACAGAGACGCCGGCGACGAAGGGATGACTCTGAGCAAACAACTTTCAGCGAAAACAAAAAGAAGCAGTTGCGCGTGTGCCAATGTATCCCAGGAGCCATTTGAAAACGAATCAGGCGTGATGGACGGCGGGCGGCCACGGACATGACACGAGTGTGCGCACAAGCATTAAATGGGTGTTGGAGTGGAGACGTGCTGCAGAGCCTGGGAAAGAGTTTCCCTCTGCTAAAGACCTGACAGACACGCGGAATGGCACGTCAGGTACGAGCCCAGAACTCTCGAAAAGAGCAGCAAGAAACGTGTTGAACAAGGGAGTTATCTCTGTGACTGTACTATGACTACGGTCTCTCTCTCTCTCACCACGACCATCGCGCGATTTTCACGAGCTCGCGCCTCAAGTAGTCTTTTCGTCGCGCTCCTCGCTAAGAAACCCCTGACCAGGGGGTTCAGCCGCGCGGCCAAGGCGTTTTCCCACCGTTTCTGCCGCGCCACTCTCCTAGCCTTAGCGCAGCGCCAGAACCGGGACATGGTGGCGGCAGCTCTCTCTCGCAGGATTATGGGGCGGTACACCTTGCGCGCCCTTCGTAAAACGAGAACCAGTTGCAGTCGTGACACCAAACGGTACATGTGTGTCCAAGGCCGAAACGAACGTACCAACTCCGTGAAATCAAAGCCGTTGTCCGTGATTCACCACGCGTTGCGCCAAGAGCATGTGACAAAAAAAATACAAGAAAGTCGGGAGTACGAAGTCGTGACCTTGCTTCGTCATTTCTCAAGAAGCGGCGTGACTCTTTTTATGTAGCACGTATTGCTTCAGGAAGTGTTGAATACCAAATCAGCCTCACGAGTCGATTTTCGGCACAATAAACAAAACAAGGGTTGCTTGAAACTTGGATCGGACACTTCATAGCCGGACAACCAACTTTCCGCTCTGGAGCTCACCCGCACCCCCGCGCCACCGCCTGAATCTTGACCGCCGCCTCCCGCCTACACTTAGCCTCCATCAACACATCCGCCCTGCCGCGCGCGACGACGCCCCGCCACAGCCTCTGCAGCATGACGGCGGAGACCTCTCTCAAGCGCTGCTCCCGCAGCCTTCGTACTGGCCGGCGACCGTACACCAGGCCGTTCCACGCCGCCTGCAGCTTCGTCGCCGCGCGCTCCTTCCTCTTCAGCGCCAACAGCTTGACGGCGTCCCTCTGCCACACGAACTCGCGGTACTTCTGCTCTATCGTAAGAACGGCCCGCCGCTCTTCCATCAACCTCGCCCTACGCGCGCCCCTCAGCCTCCCGAAGCGGCCCCTGACCACCCTCTGCACGGCTACGGCAGCGATGTCGCGCCACCTCTTGTCCGCCCGCCGCTTCCCCAAGAAACCTCGGACCGTTCTCTGCAACTCCACGGCCGCTGCCTGGACCTCAAGCACCCTCTCGGCACGCATCGCCCCGGCCCACCGGCGAAGCCATGTCCGTGTCCGCCGCCGCAAGAATGGCTCTAGCACGGCGAAGCCGATAGCCGCGGCGCCGACGAGCCGGGCGACGCGCCCGGCGGCCTCAATGGATCGCTGCCGGCGGGTCAGCTCCGCCCAGGCGCCCCAGCCCCGACGGATGGTCCTGAGGTACATGATGTTCATGGCTTCGCGCATGCGGTCGTGTGCGGACTCGAGGAGGGCCTCGTGCGCGGCGGCACTCGCGAGGGCGAGAGCGGCGCGGTTGGCGGCGGCGGTGGCCGCGGCGCACGAGGCGGCCGCAGCGGCAGTCCCCTCCTGGGCTTCCGTTTTCCAAGCCTCCGCCTTCCGCGCCATCGTGATGCCGAGACGGGCCGCTGTGCTCTCTGAGGCCTCCAGTTCTTGCCGGAGCATTGCGGCCGTCACTTCTCCCTGAGTGTTTTTACAGAGACGCGAGCATTAACTCGGGGAAGGACAAATTAACAAGAGACTTCCGAGCACAGACTCTATAAAATTGTTGAGGGTGGCGGCGACCACCATGAAGCGAGCATGGAAACAATAATATTTCGCCTGTAGTCGACTGACATCGGGAGAATTGTCACGAAGCCATAGAAACATTTATTGGAACCCTAACCCTTGCAACGAACGCGCCAGTAGAAGAAGAGGAACGTATGTACAACGCGGAGCCAAACGGCGCACCACACCACTGGCTTTTCGAACGAGCACCACCGAAGACCTCGTCCGCATACCTTGTAGCCTGGGCGTAAGCATCGCGGGGTCGATCGTGGCCGAGGGACCCCGAACACGTCGAACTCCACCTCTTCCTCTCGCCGCCCAGCATCCGCCTCCCGCCTCCGCCTCGTCCTCTTGTCCTTCCTGGCCAATTTAAGGGGAGGGAGGCCGAGTTCATCGCTCCCTGCCGATGCTGGCCGACGCAGTCTCTGTCCTGGCTCTTGGCCTCCTTCCGTCCAGCCGCTGGCGCCAGAGCCACCGATGTAAATCCCTCGTCCGAAGTCTCTGTGGTTGGTAGCGGTAACACCGCCGTGCTCGTGGTGCTGGACAGCTAGGCTGTGCACCCTGAACCTGGCGGTGGCTGCACGCACGAGCTGCGCCACCAGAACCCCTTCTTCGGGGTTGCTGTCGTGTTCCACGAGTTCGGACACCTCTAGCTGTCGTTTGCCTAGAGCCGTGCCTCCTTCTCGTCGCGGCGAGTTAACGAGAAGCGAGCCGGCATCGGTGCACGGCGGTGAGTCGCCCTGTGCCCTACGATTTTCTGAGGAACCGTTGCGCTCCTCCCATGTTCGTCGATGCTCTACGCTCGGTAGCGAGGATGTAACATCTTCGTTAGCAGCGGTGGCAGCTGCTTCATCTTCTCCGCCTCGGCTTGAGCTGTCTTGCTCCGCATTTTTCCCAATCTTCCAAGACGGGGCCCGACTCGATCCGCCCTCTGGCCGATCACCCCGGTCGTTCTGCCTCTCGCCCCCGACGGCTCCGCCTTGTAATGGTGGTGTTAGCGCCTTCCCTTTCGCCGATTCCGTCGAGTCGAACACCACAACCGGTCGAGAGGCGACAACGATATCTCGTACAGCGTCCTCCCCGAAAACACCGCCCAAGAACCCCGCGGTGAGTGCGCGCCGTGCCGCCGCTTCCGACATTAGTAGGGGCTCGTCGACGCTCGTCGATGAGTGAGCAGCATCACCCGCGGCCGATGGTCCTGGCAACGGCGGCATTGGGCTTCTTCCCCATGCCTCCGTAGCTGGTCCTGGGGCCCCGCTCCGCTGCAGGTGTCGCCCTCTGCCTCCGCGTGCCGCCCCCCCAAGAGTTCGGGAGCTAGCATGTTCACAGCATAGCCTTTTCACGGCGGATTGCAGGAGGCGGACGTCGAAGCACGAGAGAAGTTGCACCATCATGCGGACCTTCGCGGCTGGCTCGCCCGCCGCCCCCGCCAGCAGGGCCACCATCTCGTCGTCAAACAGGGGCAAGGCGTGCACGCTGAGTGGATGCCTGGGCGGCGGCGGTTTCGATTCCCCCATGACAAAAAGCACCGGCCATCTGGGCTGGCCGTTATCGAACGGGTGGGTGAGATCTGTAACGGGTCCCGCAAGCGGGTTGCCGCCATTAGCGGGGTCGGCCAGCCCCCACGCCGCTCGGGCGCTGTTGGCCGAGAACGGTCGTAGGGACGACAAGTACCGTCGCAACGAAGCGGTGGGCGTGAGCGGGGGCGACTGCGGGGGGTGACATGTTGTCACCATGTCCGACACGTTCGCTTGCCGCCTTGGGATGATGTCGGTCGCCAAACTGCTGCTTCCTGCAAGACGCTGTGGCGGTTCGGTCGAGAAGGACACGTCTAGGGGTGTTCGTCTGGTCTTCCTGGGCGACACCCGGTGGCGCGGTCGCAGGGGGCTTCGCCCGCCGGCACCGTCAGGAGAACGGCACCGTTCGAGTACATCGGTGTTTCTATGGGCTTTCGCTCCACTTCCCGTCGGACCCAAGACAAAATTTCTTTCCTTCCAACTGGGTCGTTCAAGCAGTGGGATGCCGGTGTTGCCTGCTGCTCTATCCAGTTGCAATTCGCCAAGCAGTTCGCGGTGAGGCGAGCCCGTCTGAGACTGGAAAATTTGATCCTCCAGCTCCGTAGCCCGGTGGCAAGCGAGACGTAGCTGCAGCCTGAGATCTTCCATTTGCCTCCCCTCTTCGGCCTTGAGAGCGCCCGCCCCGGCTATTCCGGTGATGATTGTGTCGTCCACGAGACTGCGCAATACCTTGGGATTGTGATCGTGGTCGTAGCGTTTGTGCCGTCTCCTTTTGTTGGGCGAACCGGCCACCTTCTGCTGGGCCTCACAGTGGGCGGTAGCCGTCGCCCTTTGGCGGTTCATTCCGTCACCATCGATAAGTGCAGTTTGCTTCGCACGCTGCTGTTCCGCAAGCAGAGCTTGTTGGTCATGGTAATGTCGCTGCCGGCTCTCCACCCCATTGTTGTGACATCTCTTCGTCGATTTCCTAGGATCTATTTTGGCGAAAACACGTGATGGCGACGATGATGACTCCCCCAAGCACTTGGGCGCTTCGGCCTGGCAAAGAAGCCGTGTCTGTATCCTGTTCTCTACAACTTTGCCATCGCTTCCCTTCCCCCGGCTTCTCGCCGAGCTCGCCCCTTCTCTTCTCCTGGCTCTTTTGCTGCGACCGCCGTCGGACTTCTCCGTTGCCCCGACCCGCGCGTTCAGAACACCATGGTCGTTGACGGCCAACATCTCTCCCAGAACCTCGCGAGACAGCATGCTGCCACCACCTTCGAACTCGATAAGGCTCTGTGCTGGAACCCCGTGGAGGCCGAGTTCCTGTACGAGGCCTAGCTCTTGTGAAGGCCCCAACTCCAGTGGGAGGCCTACCGCCGACATCTCCGGCATGCGGTCTCTCTCCGTCTTTCCCCACGTAGCCATTGATGAAGCTTTGCTATTTTACCAAAAGTCAACCTTGGCTCTTGATAAAGCATCTGCTAGGTGCATCTTCTCCCTCGGTACTGGCCGCTTTAGCAAGTAACAGTACTGTAGCTCGACCCAACCTGCCATGCATCAGCTCAAGCTGTGTAGAGACTTGCTCTGGATGACGACACATACAAACACGTTGGCATGCAGCACAAATTGCAGACGCTATGCTACACGACAGACAGCACCACCAACATTAAAAAGAGGTACGCGCCGATGATCTTCGGTGCCGCAATAGCTCACCACCCATTAGGCTTCAAACACCCCATCTCAAACCTCAGAAGAGGGTGGCCTCTGTCCAGGACCGCTCGACGGTCGACCTTCAAGTGTGCGGTGGAATACCGACCGTTTGGATTCTGTTTTTTTTTTTCGTCCACGATCAACGATTCGACGATCAATCGATTTGAATCTCCTCGGCGCAGCACGAACTGACTGATATGTCTTCGTTGCTTCTCACAAACATGCACAAGGTGGAAAATGATGAACACAAGACTTGATTGTCGACGAAGGAAAGGAAGGGCTGAATTCTTCTCGCCGTACAGAAACATGCGCCACTGCTGTGTGTACGTGTGTTCGTCCCACGTTTAGGATATATCTATTTGACGGTTGGATCGTGACTGTAGACCATGTGGTGTACTGTAGTAAGAGGGCGCATATAGCACGAACGATTTTCGTGCAAGACTATTTTCTCTGTGCTCAAAGCACTTAGCAGTGCAGACGAATAATACACCCGTGTTGGCGTATAGATAGCAGGCACGGTTTACGGCGAAGCACCAAGAAGCACTTAATTTATCAGCTTTGTGAGCCCCCTCACAAAGAATACCACACCAAGCACCCGAGACTTGAAGTGGTACAAGAGCTTACGGCGTGCCTGAGTAAGTACTGCCATTTACCGGAGCAACAGACAAGAGGGTTAAATTAGTTTTCGCGATGGCCATGTAGCCCACACATACACCAACCAGAACTACAGGTAAGGGTGAGCCTGGACCGTTACAAATCCCGACACACACACGTGATGCCATCGGATTAACTCCGACAATGGTTTCTCGCCCCGCACGGCGAAGCGCTTGCAAAATGTCACAGCACCAACAGTACACAACTTAACGACAACGACACAACGAACGGCTTGCACGGACATACCTTTACTAAACACTAAACACGGCAGCAACGAAGCGACCTCACACAGAAACGGGGAACGTGTCACGACCAAACGTCACAGCACATCTGCGATCTTCTTTACTTCAGCATCACCCACCCAACGTTATAAATGCGAAGCAAGATTAACAAAAACGTGAACACGCTTGCCTTCGCCACTGATCCTCACGGCACGCCAACACCTCCTCAGCATTTGGACAACTCATTGGCCATTCTATCCACGTTTGCGGTGACACCACGCCCCCCTTCTACACAATCCGGTCTGCTTCACCCAGTACTCGCCCGAGCTGCAGCAAAATCTCAAGTCGCCACTTGTTGTAGTAGTGGCCCGCGGGGTGCCACGATGCTTGAGAGTCGAATCAAATTTGTCGAAACATAGCCACAATCTGTTTTACCAATAGCGACATCATGTAGCGACAAATGGTGCCACATGGAATCATGATATACAGCTGTCTTCAGAATCAGGCCGTTTCCATCCCGCTGGCAACATCCGAGCGACAGCGCGGACAACGAAATGCACGTAACATGTCAATATTCTGTCTACATTATTAGCTGCGCCGCCACACGACGACGGCACCGGCGTACCGTTATATTAGTCTACACGAGCTGAGTTTCCCCGTACCAAAACAGGACACAGCAGTCGTATTACACCAGCAGGTTACACCTTTAGTCTAGCGACAAAAAAAAGCGCGATGCTGCCCGGTGCAAGTGCGTTGCTGAACTCCCCCACTACCCCAGGCACGGTGAAAGGCGGAGCGGCACACACATGAAAAAGCTGCACGACAACAGCGCATTTAGAGTTGCTCTAATAGCGACTAACTCGGTGCTATACCTTGAAAGGTGGAGCCATTGCACACACACACACCTAGACCAACTTTCACGCCTCGATTGATTTTCCCCACAAAGGACGCCGACACCGAAAAGGGACAGCCTGAGCTTAGCTTCGCATGCATCACGTCGCTAGTCGCACCCTCGTGGCCGCGGAGCGAAAAACGAGTAAAAAAAAATGCCACTCTAGGGTGTGCGTGCCGCCCATTCGGAAAACCTTGTGTTACGGGTGGACGCGCCGCAATGCACCACGGCCTTGTGCCTCCCAATCAACAACAACCCCAACGCCATGTCATCGGCCGAGCTGCGACACCGAGGTGCGGAGGTCCTTGAGCTGCTGCCGCAGGTCGTCGCACTCGGCCTTGAGCGCCAGGTTGGTCGTCCTCAGCTTCTTCACCTCGGTCACAAGGAGCTTCTTCTGGGCCTTGAAGGCGGCCTCGCCGGCCTCCCCCCGCTGCTTCTCGAACCTCAGCATGTCCTCCAGGACCTTGGTCTGTTGGTTGTTCCGCCAACACCCAACCATGACGTCGACAAGTCCCGTGGTTCAAGGCCCGATCCCGGGGTCGGGTTGGCGCCGATTTTCGTGGCGGGGGCAGACGGCGAACACCAGAAGGCGCAAGAGATGTGTCAAGTAAATCCCTTCCGAAAGAGACAAAAGAGGACTTCAAAACGCGGTCGTCGAACGAGCAGTGCCCAAGATGTACTAGGTGTCACTGTACAACGCGAATCAAAACAAGGTACGTAAGGTCGTTTTCCAGGTTTGGACGTGTGTGTACCAAGCGTGGTTGATAGTTGCTTACCGTAGATCCGGCACAAGGAGGGTCGGTGCTACACAGGAGAGCACGAACTCATTTCACCACCAGAACAATAATCCGCATTTGTTTCTTCGCATGACCACTGCTGCCTGCGTGGTTAATCCTTTCCAGTCATTGAAAACAAAACAAGACAACCAAGGGTTTTGGTCACCCACTCCCTGTCTCCCTGTTCCAGTCTAACCTCCCTTGGCTTGAGGCGGGTTGTCATGTCCAACCTCCCTTGGCTAGAGGCGGGTTGTCATGTCCAACCTCCCTTGGCTTGAGGCGGGTTGTCGTGGTCAGGACCACCACCACCACCACATTCAACATACACTATTTCGTTCACACGCAGAGAACGTAAAGACCCCAAGGGGACACACAAGCGCCGAATGAGACAAGAGGACATATCGAAACCTTTCCTGCTTTCGGGATTGTGTTGGCGTGGTCGCACCTGCTTCTGGCCGCTAGCCTTCTGGTCCTCGAGCTCGGTCTGGTAGGTCATGGCCTTGTCCATCGTCTCCTGCGCCACCCTTTCCATTTCCTGCTCCCAAGACAGCAGCAAACGAATGCACGCCGTAAATGACCCGAGAGCGGTGGAACAACATGCGACCATTAGAGAATCACGAGCACACGGGCACAGACAAACGAGCGCTAGATAAGGGCCACAGAGAAGCAACATGCATGGTAAAATCTTATTATATGCACAGACGGCGGCGGGCATCAGGACGCGCACAAACGCATCACCGAGGAGAACACTCAAACACACAGAAATCTAACAGCAAGCAGCGGTATACCTGTGTCCTGGAGTCCAAGAAGGAGATGACCTCTTGGTCGGACGCCGACTGCCTCAGCGTCAGGCCCTTCTCGTCGAGGCTGCGCTTAAGGGCGGCCTCCGTGTCCTTGAGCTTGGCCACCAGGAACTCCTTCACGCTCTCCGTGCCCTGCCAAGCCACGCCACGCCGGCACAACAACGACAACGTTAAGGCATCATACCACGAACATTTGTCAAGCCACGAACTGCCCAAAACTTGACTGGGTGCCCTGCGAAGCAGCCAAGCCCAGCCGGGATAGCGACAGCATTGTTGTTTCCATGAAAGTTGTCAAGCCAGGAACAACGACACACACAAAAAACAAGAACACGCTTAGGGGGGGGAAATCGATCGATCGAGACAGACAAGGCGTTTGGTATCTATCACCAGCTAGGGGATCGAGCAGACCCCAAGAACAACTTCGCTCATTCTACCTTCGGCACCACTTCTCACTCGATTTCCTACCGCCGGAGGTCGCGTCCACTCCTCCACTTCGGTACCGAGAGAAACTGGACCCCAGCATGCACTCCTGCCCCACGACCATCTTACGGCGATGCAAGGGTCGCACATCTGTTCGACAGCTTGTACGCCTTGCTGCGAGAGGCGGCAGCCCTCAAGAGAGGGGACGGGGGTGCCGTCGTGTGGACACACTCCAACACCCAATCGACAAACAGTACCATAGCATGCATCGGATCGCGGGTCACACTCAAACCAACCAATCAACGAACAGAATAAAATCGGAATCGCGTTAATATTTTCGAATTTCACCTGCAGCCTGGCGAAGAGGTCCTCCTTCTCAGCCTGCAAGGCCCCCGCCCTCGCCTCCATCCTTCTCCCTCGCTCCGTGAGCTGGATGATCCCCTTCATCTCGACCGTCGTCAGCCGCTTCGACAGGTCGTCCATCAGCTCCGGCGACATCCCGCCACCGCCGCCGCCGCCGCCCGGCCCCGAGCCGCCATCGCCGGCCCCGGTTAAGGTCGCCGCCGCTCCCGCCAAGGAGCCGAAACCGCTGCTCGCTCCCGCGGTGACGGCCTCCACCCTGCTAGCCACTACCCCGAGAGCACTTGCCAGTGCTCTCTGTGTACGCCAGAGCGGGGAGCGGGGGGGGGGGGGGGGGGGGGGGGCCCTGTCACCCCAAAG
>FN649726.1:1917975-1954677 GCA_000310025.1 Ectocarpus siliculosus | reverse complement strand
GGGGGGGGGGGGGGGGGGTGCTGGTGACGTCGAGTGTGGTACAACCTCAACGTGACGACTGACGTGCACACATGTGTCGTGGAAAAAAAAGAAAAGCGCACGACCGGACGGGGTCCCAGACAACGATCTTCCACACATGTACATGACCTCTCCTCCGCTGCTCACCCTCGTTTTTCCTCCACGTGCGAATCCCCGACCCACACCAGCCCGGCGCGTCACCCCGCTCTGTACCACCACTTTTCATAGAAAAGAAAACCTCAAGGCAGGCAGCTTCTTTTGTGGCGGCTGACCGAAGTCCGTCCTAAAACCCTCCGGCTTTCCAAATGGTAGCAAACATCTCCCTACGTACCTGTCCGAGCCGATTCCCCGGTGCCCCGGTCGACGCCGACGACGCGGACGCGGCCGATCCCGCTCGATCTCTTGCGCCCGCTGGGGCACCGCCCCCGGTGATGATGCCAGCAGCGGCAGACGGGGCAGGAGGGGCTGCAGGAGGGGTCGGCTCGGCACTCACCGCCTGACTGCCGATGCCGAACATCAGGTCCACCTGACAAAACAACGCGAGTGTTGAGCAAATGGCGTGAAAAAGAAGGGCGCTCGGTAGGCAGCTCGTGAGAAGATGGAAGCGTGCGCAGAGAGTGAGGTCGTGAGGGAGTGACGTGGCCGTGAGCCATGTATATCACGTCGAAGAGTAAACCGTACTTCAGACAATACTCTGGGTGCAAGGCGTTGTAAGCATGCGACGGCGTTCGACGGCCAAAACCCCCTCACAAAGCCCACGCGCATTTCTACGACCGACAAGTGCCTCGGAGAACCACAAAAAATTAAAACACACACTGCCTCCACTGCGAGAAGCATATCCTCCTCCATTTATGCGGGGTATTCCTCCCGCGTGCTCCTCAGAATCACCCCCCCGCCCCCCCCCCCTCCCCTCCCGACCGCAAGTATGATGACCAGCGTCTGGTTCATCATTGCGAAACGTAGCCTGGGCTGGCGCAAGTCGCTCCCTCCGTCCCGGCATCGTAGGGATGCGAGGTCAACGGCCTAACGACTACGGCTGGGTGGTACCCCGCCCTCCCGACCCACCTTGCGGAACATGGGCCGGCAGACCTGCGCCGCGCGAAGCACCTCCCCAGCGTTGAGAAAGACGAACACCTTCAGCAGAGGCTTCTTCTCGAGGTCCAAAAGTAGACAAGGCTTCACGGCCGGCGCCGGCGGCGGTGGAGATGGCGGCGACGTTGCCTGCTCGCCGCCCCCCTCTCCCCCCGGCGAAGCCTCTGACCCGTGGGGCTGCCTTGCGGTTCCCAAGCTGCCTATCGAGTCGGGCGAGCCCGGCTGCTCGGCGCTGGTGCCGCCGCTGCCACCGCTACCAGGAATGCCCGCCGCCGCCGCCGCTGCCGCCGCTGCCACCGCTGCTTCGTGTGCAGATTGCATCTTGATGAGTTTGCTGGTGGTCGGGCAAAGAATGGAGCGCGCGAGGGGGGGGGGGGGGCTATTGAACGTGTTGCTGTGGGGTGGTTTGTTGCGGTACATGAAAGCGGACTTTCCTGCTAGTTGAAGCGTCACTCATGCTCCATGTAGCGCCGGTGAAGTTCGACAGCCTGTTTTTCCACAATTTCAGGCCACACATGTTGCGGCCAGGTAGGATCCGGGATTTGATCAAACACCACATCTGCAGCTACAGCAGGAGCACGGCCAGTAGCACACCGCGCACCATTTACTTTCCACATGAACCTACCTGATGCGTTTGGTTGATAACATGCGCATGCAGAACAAATCACATGGTGCATAGACTACGCCAAAAAAACATGTGAAAGTACAACAACCGATGGGGCCTTTACCCTGACCTGTGCTCTCTTCCGCGAAAACGCAAGGAAAACACACAATGGTCACGTTTTGTGTTTACCTTTCCGACGATCACGCTTGTGTGTACCTTTCTGAGGATGGACTTTGCGTGTATCATTCCGACGATCGCGCTTGTGTGTACCTTTTCCCATGATCTCGCTTGTGTGTACCTTTTTCCGACGACCACTCTCTCGTGCGTCTTTTCCCGACGATCACCCTTTGCATGTGTACCACACTTCCGACGCTGTGGGAGTTGTTCTGCACCTTTCTGCCTCCCGGAGGTCGGTCTCGACCCCTTCCAAGCGGGCGAGCTTCTTCCCGAGCTGGTCGGCGTTCGCCTGCTCCTGCTCTCGTATCCGGAACTCGCGCGCCAGCCCCCACAGCTCCTCCACGAACTTTCCCCGCACGTCGCGCGCGGTCGCCCTCTCCTCTTCCAACCTCGCCGACGCAAGCTTCTCACGCTATTGGTTCGTGCGCCGGACACGCGGCAGTCAGCAGCCGGGGTGGGGGGGGGTAGTCGAGTCTGTGTTGGATACAAGGGTGCCTGCCCTCCGGGGTGGGCTCATGAAAGAACAGCAGTGCCATCCAAGGGGTGGAAAAAGAAGAACGCTCGAAAAGCCGGCCGCCAGCCGTGACGTTTTCCAGGCTCGAACAGCCCACACAGCTGACGTGTTTAGCCTCGAAGAGCCCAGCGAACCACTGCCGAATCAACAAAGAACTAGTATAAATATGTATGCAATCTTATCTTCGTGTTCCGGGGTCGAAGGACGGCGACGGAGTTGGCAGCAGTGGTTTGAGGTTTGGATGCCCTCCACTATTTGTTTCCTATACATTCCCTGCTGCAAGGGATTGCTTGACTGAAAAAGAGTAATATTTCCATCACCACAACAGCTACCTGCGGCCACAACATACCACTTCCTGCTTCGAGAGGCCTGGGGGGGGGGGGGGGGGGGTCGCCTTCCTTGGATGCGCGATCGGGGTCGCCCGTCCCCCGGTGTGACATTGTCATGCTTTTCGTTTGTGTCTCTTGCTCATCATTTGCATGTGCATCTGATAAATGAACGCATGTATCTCTGTACGGTGGGGGTGAGCCTAGCCGGCGAGAAACCCGGTTTGGGGGATCATAAGCATTTTGTTTGTTTGTTTGTGTGTGTGTGGGGAATGGCATGACCGGTGCAACCCCGGCGATGAATACACCCAGGCCTAGAAGGGGTGCAAGGATACTGCTATAGATCCTGCGATATTTTACTTTTTGGGCGGCATCGCGTGCCAAGCGGGAGCGATCGGCTCTATGGTAGTTATTTGCTCGCCACGGGTACTAACCCCATCGGTGGGTACACGCGCCTCGCGTGCCTCACCACTTGGATCTCGCTCTACAGTGTACACGATAAGGAATTGACACACAAGTACCATGTGGTTGAAGCCACGCACAGCACACAACCAGCTGAGGGCGGGGGGGGGGACAAGTAGAAAAAAAACAAGCACAGCTCCAACCAAGTGGAAACCCGAACACAACTGTTTTGGTTCTTCTTGCACGCAACAGCAGTACCGCGAAGCACCTGATCCCGCTGGCGAAACCACCCGCCCCAAGTCTGCAGCCCACGGGAACGGTAAAAAGCGCCGAGACCGACGGCGAGCCCAAATGTTCGAAGGCCATTCACGGGCTGAACCTCTGCTTCGATTTTGTTGGGTCACCCAACAGAATCATCCAGAGATTTTAGCCTGTGGCGTTCGACCGTGAGGGTTCGCCATCGGTCTCGCCGAGGTTAATTGGTGCCGTGGGCTGCGGACTTTGAGCGGGTGATTTCGTAAACAGACCCAGGTGCTGCGCGGTACTGCTGTTTGCACCTTGTTGTCTGCAAGAAGACGCAAGGCAGTGTTCGGGTTTCAAATTGACGTGATTGGGACCTTGCGGAGGGATATTTTTGTACTTATCGCCCCCCTCAGCTGCTGTCCGCTGTGCGCGTCTTGAACCACGCACTCCTGCCACGGTGCTTGCGTGTCGACTCGAGTCCTGTGTAGGGCGAGGTCCAGGGCTGGTGGGGTACCGGAGACTCCCATGGGGTAGAGGCGTCATTTGCGCCACTGGCCGTAGGACCGCACCCAAACTGAATCGTTTCGGCCCCGCGACGGGTCCTACGATAGCCCTGCAACGAACCGACACACTCGTTCATGTCCTGTCCTTGATCCAATCAAGTCTTGTGGGTTGAGATCAAGCTGGTGAGTTGCGAATGCAACGCGTACCCACTACTGCTGTGCAACCGTGCTTCACTTGTTGTATATACCTCCCGTGCCCGGTATGTCGCTGGCGACGTCTGTCTGTCGTGAATTCAATCTGTCTGCCGTTTATCGCGTTCGTCTCGGTTTTTCCGGGTCCTTTTTATGTACTGACGTTTGGTTTTCATTCAAGGAGCGCGTACCCTTTTGGGTTTAATCGGACTACAGCAGTACCGCTGTGACCACGGGAAGACGTCCGCGTGGGTTGGATCTGCTGTCTAAGGTATTTGTACTGACGAGCCACCGCTAGACTAAGCGACACGGTCTTCGATGCGAAGGCAAGAACAACCCCCGGCAATTCTTTTTTGCGGGGTGGTGCTCCGTGTGCACCTTTTCGTTTACTAATCGCGCGCACCAGAGATTCCGTGGGCCAGGTCCATCGTGTACCGGGTGGGTCTGTTCTCGGTAGGTCCTCGGTAGGTCCTCGGTAGGTCCTCGGTATCTACAGTACGTGATCGCGGTCCGTCCCCATAACAGTTCTATCATTTGTGTTCGGCGTAACTTTCGAGTATTTCGCATTTCCAGCGGGCCGCTCTCCGTTCAAAGATCGGTTTTCTCGAGCCCTGACAGACCAGCATTTCTCCCACCATTTTTCACTTGGATTTAGAGTTCATTCTGTCTTTCCGCTTCTGGGCATGTTTCCGCTCCGCCGCCGCTCCGCCTTTTCTCGATCACGTGTGGAGCACTCTGTCTGCTCTCGGGTTTCTCTTCGCTCTCCGTCTGCCTCATTCCCTCTGCAGACTCTTCGCTCTCCGTCTGCCTCATTCCCTCTGCAGACCAGCACCAGCACTCTGTCTGCTCTCGGCTCCGTCTGCCTCATTCCCTCTGCAGACTCTTCGCTTTCCGTCTGCCTCATTCCCTCTGCAGACCAGCACCAGCACTCTGTCTGCTCACAACACACACATACATGCATTCCTCAGCTGAAGGCCAGAAACGTGCCACCACGTACAAAACTTTAGAGGACGCGCCCCAGGAAGCTCAGATAGGTAAAACGCTCCCGAAAACCTTTCACGGGCATCCAGCCAAAATGAAAGCAAACACAAAACCGACGCCTTAGCTATTGTATCACGTAAGGGACGCCCTAGTGCCATGCTCACCATGACATGCAATGGTAACTGGGAAGCAATTAATTCAAGCTAATCTGTTACCCGGTCAAACAGCGTACGACAGGCCAGACTTATGCGACCGTGTCTTCAAAATTAAAATTAAAATGGCTTAACTCATGAAAGACCTCAGGAGTGGCAAGATTTTTGGACCGATTGACTTTGAGATGAGCTGCGTAGAGTTCCAGAAGAGGGGCATGCCCCATATGCATTTAGTAGTGCGCTTTGAGGGACCTTTGCCCGATCAGATGGGAGAAATGGACGAATGGTGTTGGGCGGAAGTGCCGCCGCCAGAGCTCAACAATGGTAGATCAAGAGATCAAGTGCTGAACCTCATGGTACACAAACAGTGTGGCAGTCACAACCCCACATCACCGTGCATGAAGGAAGATCGAAAACGGCCTGGAGTTAAGGTGTGCGGCAAAAACTATCCCCAACCATGGCGTGACGTAGCCGCTGTGGGCAAGACCGGTAGAGCCGAGTACCGTCGTAGAGATACCGGAGAGATATTTCCCTACACACACAGAGTGAACGGCAAATTTATCGAATCATTCGCCACCAATCAATGGATAGCACCGTACAACATTTGGCTCCTTTCCAAATACAACTGTCACATGTGTTTTGACGTCTGCACCGCCAACGCCATAGTCAAGTATATTTACAAGTACATCACGAAAGGCGCCGACTTTATCAAGGCCAAGATTGTTTGTGGTGGTGACGAAATTGAAGCTTACCGATCGGCAAGATACGTGTCAGCGGCAGAGGCTGCGTGGTGATTACTTGGTTTCCACATCATGGAGCGCCACCCTTCCGTCACGTCCCTTCGCTTGCACCTTCCCGATGAACAACACGTCATTGTCGATCAAACTCTTACACGTGCCGAACAGAAGTCGGAAGCCGAACAGACCAAATCCGACCTCATGCTGTACTTTGGAAGACCTACCGAGTCCGACTTCGATTCCCTCACGTACCTGGACTACAACGAGAAGTACATTGTCAACAAAAAACGAAAGTCACGGAAAACAGGAACGAACGCATTTTCGCGACAGATTCGGCTATTATGTTACACCTCGCACTTCAGACAAGAACGTAGCGCGTGTTACGGCTATTACACCAGATAAAGGGGACGTCTTCTATCTGCGCCAACTTCTGCACCACAAACCGGCAAGATCGTTTGAATTACTCAGGACTCACAACGAAATCGTTCATGAAACATTCCAAGACGCTGCTAGAGCCATGGGCATCGTCAAACATGACGAAGAGTACAAGGTTTGTTTGGAAGAGGCTGTAATATTCAATACAGGTAAGCAGCTGCGCCAACTATTCGTTACCCTTATTCTTGACGGTGCACCTGCTCGAATTCTATGGGAGCACTTTAAACGAGACTTCACCCAAGACTTACGTATGTCCATGACCTCCATCGAAGCGAGCAACGCAGCGCTTCGGGAAATCGACCTTGGATTGCAGCACCATGGACGTACTAACGCCATCGCCGGACTTCCAACAGTCATTCATTTAGACACGGAGTACCTACGGTTTAAACATATGTTCGACGTCGAACAGATGCGTGTTTTCGCTGCTCAGCACCTACCTAACCTTACCAACGAACAGCTTTTAGTTTACGACCACGTCGTGCACAACGTCACCCAACACAACGGTTCAAAATGTCGCCGGCGCAATGTGCAATATCTCCGCGGAATCGCAACGAGCAGAAGTTTTGCGGAAATGTGATCTCATCGTTTGGGACGAAATTCCGATGAGCCACCGATATTCCGTCGAGGCGCTTGACCTTACGCTACAGGACCTCATGGGGAACACTCTGCTAATGGGCGGCAAAACTGTTTTGCTCAGTGGCGACATGCGTCAAATAGGACCCGTCGTCGTGTTTTCGGACAGGCCCACTGTGGCCGTATGTCCATAGAATGCGCCTGACCATTTCCCAACGTGATCGCGAGGATGCTCCCTACGCCGCCTTTGTACGCAATATTGGTATCGGAGCCCTAGCATACATTCATGACATCCCAGCAATGCCACCTGATCCGTTTGTCATTGAGAATACGGAATCATTCGAAGAATTGATCAACTTCGTCTACCCCGATATTCTACATGCAGACCCCAGCACGTTCAAGTCGAGAGCAATACTGTCCTCTACCAATGACACCATAGACACAATCAATGAACATATCCTTCACCTGCTGTCTGGTGATCTCTGTACCGTGAACAGTTGCGATACTGTCGACCCTGACAGTTCCAATGCCGATGCCTTCGACTTCGTCATGGCTGCTGACCTCAACTCAATTGACGTTGCAGGCGTTCCGCCTCATGTCTTGAACCTAAAGCTGAACTGTATGGTAATGATAACAAGGAACCTTAACTTTAAGCAAGGACTGGTTAATGGCCAAAAAGGCATAGTCCGTGCGATGGGTTAGCAGATCGTCGTTGTGCGCTGCCGTTAGTGTGTGACTTTTCCGTGGTCATGCTGTCAGGATGACTATGCCATGTCGTGTCGTATGCGTCACTATGCATCCCACGAGGATAGTTGCTGATTTCAAAGTCTCTGGGTTTGCGGCTCGTCGCTTGTTGTGCGTATGTGTGCTGCCGTTAGTGTGTGACTCTTCCGTGGTCGTGTTGTCAGGATGACTATGCCATGTCGTGTCGTATGTAGTGTGTGACTTTGCCGTTTCGTGTGGTTTGCGTTGGGTGGCGCCCGTGTTGTTGACTACGCCGTGTCGTGTCGTTGCGTGGACCGTGCTTTAATTTACCGTTGCTTTAGTGTGCACCGTGTGACTTAGTTGTTAAGCCGTGTCGTGTCGTATGCTTAAGTACGTGTTTCTGCTCACTACTGCTCACAACGCACGTTCAGTGTGTGACTTCGCCCTATGTGGTACATCATTTCTCACATCTGCATACTGCGGGAACAAATTGCTGGGAATCTCACAGCCACCGCATACCATCGTTTACCAGACGCCAAGAAACATGCGTCTTGCGGTACGCTTCTCTCAGCGTGGCGGCGTAAGCCGCCGAAAGCCTTGTAGTCATTCCTACTTCTGCTGTTCGTGTAGCGCTCACTATAACTGCTGTGAGTGTCATATTTCCAGCCAAGTGCTTCCTTCGCTTCGGAACTCAATAGCAGCTGTGCAGCGCGCTGCAATCCCGCAAGCGACCGATGCTGGGCACACACGTATCCTGAGGTTCACCAGGTACACGGGCTTGCCCAACGGGGCCGAGACAGCAGCGGCAGCAGGGCTAAATACGCAACACATCTAGAGTTTCCGACCCCGCCCTGCGGCATGTTCGAGTTATCGGGAGTATTTCGGCTCCCTCCACAGCAGTACCACCCATTCTTTCTAAAACACCATGTCCCGACTACTGCTGTAGAACGACCTCCCCATCATCACCTCACCTCAAGGAGAGCCCTCTCCGAGTCCTTCAGCGCCTGCACCTGCGCCCTCGCGTGCTCCAGCTCCTTCTTGAGCACCTCTTCCTTGTTGGCCCACTCCCACGCCTCGAGGTCGCCCAGCATGCCCTCCATCACGGACCCGACCTCGGCCTGGACGGTCAGGTTGTGCATCGTCTGCCCGATGGCCGACGCATAGGACCGCTCTATGCCCGTGAGAGCGAGCATTGTTCTATGCTCTTGTGGGGTTTATGGTGGATGCGGTGTGGCATCTGCGCTCTTCGTGGTGTGTGTGTTCGGGTTTTTATATTCGTCAGTTTGCTCCGCACCGGCATACCCAAGACTACGGATTATCATGTCACGTCTCCCCCAACAGCCGCCAGCCGCCCCACATGATATGACAAGAGCAGAGAGAGGCCAAACGCACAAGCGAGCACCTAGCTCAGCATGGCCCAACCATTACCATCCTCGTCGACTTCCCCCCCTGTTCCTGATGCTTCTCCTAGCGGGACGGTCGGCGCCGTAGCAGACACAGCAGACGCGGCGACCTTCACAACGGTAGTTGCGCCGCCTCGCAAAGCCGCCAACACCCAGCGCAAGGGCAGGGGCAAGAAGAAGCCATACGCCGTTGGTGCTGGCCCATCCCCGGCCCCCGCAGCTGGCGATCAGAAGCTAACCCATCTAGTGATCGACTCCGGAGCTATCATCAAAGGTGCTGGGATGACGCTTGCGTCGGCCGCTGAGGTGAGAGCAAATTTGAATTTGATTTTTTGTGTTGTCCGATTCGGTGGCGGTGGGCGCGTGTTGAATCTACCCTCTATAGGTGCTTTGCTCTCAAGCCTGTGTTGCGGGTGACCCATCTCCACCTTCAGCGTATATCACGGCCTTCACTGGTGTAACTCCTGTTTGTACGCGCTTCATCCGTGGGGTCGTGGCAACACCATACGCAACGCACGCACGGCGTGTCCTGTACGAAGGACAGCAGCTTGTACTTGCCTGTACGACCATCGTCGCCGAGCTCCTTTCGTAGACTACATGCCACCACCCCCACGCCACCTGCTCTCCGACGTACCACATGTCTCCTCAGAACTTCTGGACCATTCCGGAGGTGGTTGCCGAGATCAGGGACAAGAAAGCTCGCCAACATCTGGAGTCCCTGCCGTTCGAGCTCAAGCTGAGGGAGCCCTCCGACGAGGCCATGAAGTTCGGTGAGTCGATGAGGAAGCACCCGCATGACGAGGCAGACATGGACGCCCTCAGGACTGCCGGGTGCGCTTGCGATGGCACACCCAAGAACAAGGCTGCTGGTGTATGTATGTAGCACGTCACAGCAGTGTATGGCCTAAATTGCGTCGGCTGAGTAGTCCACGCAGGAGCAGCAGGCAAATGGTCTGGGCTGCTGGGGGGACGGACAAGGTCCGAAGTGCGGCGAAACTCAACACCGTCCGTCACACACACAAGGTGCAACGAAATTGATTTGTTGTGTCCTGTTGTATTGACAACAACAGTGAGATCGCATCGCAACGATTAGGATGCGCTCGTGAGCCAACCGTTGGCGATGCCCAGCCCCGTCTGTGCGGGTGGCACCGCCGCCACTGTCGGCGCATCTCCGCAGCTAGCTCGGCTGCTTGAACTGCCGTACCAACTAACGAGCTGGTCAGCATGAATCCCACAAATGAAACCTACATGCAGTACTGGTAGCCTCCTCGGACGCGGTGTCAGCTGTCAGTCGATGGGGCATGAAAGACACGGGTCGGTTTCAAAAGGACTGCAGTTCGGTCATATGGCCACCACTACTTCTACTGCTGTGTTGTGTATGTAGACAGCAGTGCACGCCATCCGAGCTTTCTGCTGCATCCTGGCGGTCCTGCCATCCTCTATCAGCGGTCTCGGCATCGCTCTCCCCTACACCTACCGTCTGCTAAGTCTAATAAAGCTTCATGCGCTCTTTTATTGTTCTCCCCGGCGGGTCTGTCCTTGCAGCGGCGAGCTTCGCGCGGCAGACGGGCGACTTGCGGTCGCTGTCGCGCGTGGATCTCAAGGTCATCGCCCTGGCGTACATGCTGGAGAGGCAGGAGACCGGCGCGGGGCACCTGCGTACGGCGCCCATTCGACCGGTGAACTCTCAACGAATCGATTTCGTTCATTTTTTTGGCCAACCTCTTACCGACCAGCTTCTCTCATTTTCTCAACTCCTTCGACGAGTCAATGAACCGTGTGAACCATGCAAGGGGGCGGTAGTTCACTCGAGAGGAAGCGAAAGGGCCGTCATGTGAACATTCTATATACCAACCGTTACATATCAAATCACAAGAGTTCTTCCCAATGAAAGCTCTCGCATTCGGATTGATCGCTGTGTACCGAATACCCTCTCTACTGCCGTGGGGCCCCTGATCCAGCTGTGGCTTCTTCAGACACTTGGGCGAGGCTATTTGACCGCCATACGTCGGAACATTGTCCCTATACTGATCTACCATCTACCTTGGCCTTTTTCTAAACTGCACGTACTCGGACGTATATTTCTGCTCTACATTTGCAACTCACGACCCTCTCTGCGCGTCTGCGCCAACTACCTCACCACGCAGGGTACCAAGGTCAACAGCAACCGCAAGGGGGTCAGTGCGCCAACTCTGGCGCCGGCGAACGACGCCACAGAAGAAGCTTCCGCGAAAGTTCTTGCGGATGCCACCCTCCAAACGGCGTCGACGACGACAGGTGATGTACGCACTGCTGCTGCTGCTGCTGCTGCTGCTGCTGCCAGTGGAAAGCCCAGCGAGGAAGAGCCCGATACCCCAGCAGCAACAGCGATAGGACGAAAGAAGAAGGAGGCGGCGGGGGAGGTGGAGTCTCTGTGTACCGCGGTAAAGCAGGCTTGGACGGACGATGTTGGCGCCGCTGGCGACGCGCATGGCCGGGCGGCGGAGAACGAGAACGATGAGGGCGAAGGAGAAAGCGAGGGTAGCGACAGCGGTAGCGCCTCAAACGGCGACGGAGAGGAGGAGGAGGAGGAGAAGGATGGCGACGACGTTGGTGACGATGGTGAGTGGGAGCCGGAGGGCGCCGGCGCGTTAAAAGCACAGTCGGGAGACGACGCTGCCACCGCGGCGAGCGCACCCTTCAGCGCGGACGACTTCCCCTCCCTGGGAGGGGGAAAGAGCGTACCGGTACCTGCCGCCGCCCCGGCCGCCGCTGCCGCTAGCACCTCTTCCCCCTCCCTCCCCCCGGCAGCAACCGCGGCGAAGGCAGCAGCCCCCTCGGACGCACCCACGTCGTCGTGGTCCCTCATGGCGCGATCGAACCCGGCGCCTTTCAAGGTCCCCGCCAAGGCCGACCCGGCCCCGTTACCCGCCGCCGCAGCGCCGCCGCCGCTGGATACCGACGACGACCCCGCGGGACATTTCACGACTAGCGGGGTAGCATCGCCCGGTGCCGCCGCCGCCGCCGACCGCCCTCGGCCGGACGGCGCGAAGCCCGGAACCTCTCGCATCATGAGCACTGCGGCGGCGTTCGGCGTGTCGGGGGGAGGCGCGGACGACGACGACGGGGAGGGGTGGGTCAACCCGTCCAACATCAAGAGCCAGAAGGCGGCCGGCATCGGCCTCAACGGCCCCTCGCAGACCCAGAGGAAGGGAAGTCATAAGGGCAGGTCGACGGTGGCGAGCCAGTGCCGGGCGGGGTGCGTAACGACGGACTTCGCCATGCAGAACGTTATCCTCCAGGTGCGTCCTGTTTTGGTTGGTAGCCCGCCTCTGTTACCGGTTATTTTTCGTGTATTTCGGCCGGTGCCATGTGGTTTTGTGTCACCCGAGGCCATTTTTTGTGATGGGATGGCGGGGGCGTCGTGTACTTGACAGCGAAAGAGCGACGATTACTTTTAGTTGTTGTGCGGGACGTTCTTCTCTGCCTTACCCGTTTGTGTGAGGGTCTCTTTCTGCTTTTGACCCTGGTGTTCAAGATACTGCTGTGCATTGCCGACTCCGAAAAAAAGCCTCGACGCTCACCGTCATCGCGGAAGTTAACCGTGCGTCGTTTAGCTTAAACAGACCCCGCGTTGGGCTAAAACCCGCATGAACATTCCCCCGTCACCACGCCATTCGAAACCCAGGTCAAATTTTAGACTTGGAACGGCCACGACAACCCTCATTGTTGCTCAACGAGCCTCGCGATGCGTTGCTCTAAAAAGATCCTCGACGCCAACGATCCTCGGCGTCAACGATCCTCACCCTCAAACTATCCTACCTCACTCTTCTCTACACCGACTGATATTGTATGTTCAGGTGGGCCTGCCTCTCCTGTCCCTCGACGGCATGGCCGTCCACCGCGTCAAGCAGTGGATCCTGCGCTGCGCCGCGTGCTTCAAGACCTGCACCGAGATGGGCCGGCTCTTCTGCCCCGTGTGTGGCAACGCCACCCTCGACCGCGTCTCGTGCTCGGTCAACGCCAACAGCGGAGCGACGCGGGTGCACCTTCGCAAAAACCACAAGGTTAACCTCCGCGGGAGCAAGTTCTCGATCCCGGCGGCGAACCCGGCCAAGGGTAGGTTCGAGGGGGACCTCCTGCTGCGGGAAGACCAGCTGCTGTCCGGCATCTGGGCGCAGAAGGTGGGCGCGCTCGCGTGTGTGTTACTTACTCTTCGGTGTCCTTGTCTGTGTGTATCGTGGGTCGGTCGGTCCCGTGTGTCGGGTATTTCTTTCGTTGTTACTTCGTCGTGCGTGCCTGAAGCGAGGTGGGGGGGTCGCGCACTTTGCAAGCTGCCGTTGTGGCGGGGGCGGAAAGCGAGGGGTCGTTGAGGAGGTGGGGCTGTTCTTTCTGAAGGGATGTTTGCCCCCATGTTTTGGCGCTCCTGTTTTCAGCGAGCACCGACTCACTTCTTTCCGTATTGTCAAGAATGAGGCGCCATCTGGTAGGAACATTTTCGCGGTTAGCGTAGTTTTCCTAGCCGAAGAGAAGTTGATGACGAACCGAGGCCAGTACCAATTCATCATAAGCGTGACGTGGAGTACATCAAAAGGATACTCGGATAAAATATTGGTTCGTACCACTCACAGCATACACTGCTTGTTCAAATCTACAATCAACCAATGGCATGTTTGTTTGTCGAGGGGAGAAAGACGGAAATCGTGCTTGTGTCGCACCTTCTTTCGTCTTAACGCGGCCAAGACGATCTAACCACCCTCCCATCTACTCTCCCGCAACCACGGAACCCCCGCAGGCTCGCCGCAAGGAGAAAGACGTCAGCTCCATGTTCGGAGAGGACATCACCGGCAACGTGGGGCTCACCGTCTCCAAGTCGGCGGACCTAGTGGTGGGCTACGGCCGCAAGAACCCCAACTCGGCGAGAGGCCGAGAGCGGCGCGGGAAGAAAGGGGTGAAGACGAGGCTTTGATGAGGCCACACAGCGCTCCAGTCTCACCGAAGTGTAGGGCCGGGTCTAATGCCTTCGCCAACCTGTATCAATGTCTGTTCTCTGGTATAACGTGTTTTAGTGTTGAAAGTAGTCGGCGCGTCTAGATAGAGCCTCGTTATTTTTTCTCTCTCTCCGGGAGAACCAAAGTGCGTTTGTCGCGCTGTCCCCAGCGATGTGCCGTTGCCGCCGTAGCCGGGCTATTTATCCATCAGGTTAACAGATTTGGCACACACGGAGGCATGCTTGAACGGCCGTGGTGTGTAAGCCCTGGTGGAAGAGCGGTTCTTTTTCGCTCCTCAAGTGTCTGGGCTACCTCCAATGTAGCGTTATTATAGTACATCCAACGGGGAGGTTATGAACTGAACGAGAAGCTTCATCTTCATGTTTGATACGACGGGGCGATGTTGTCAGTTGGGCGTGGTCTTTTTTCGTCTGGGCGGGGATTGCATTGGCCGACTGTCTATAGCCGGTTGTATACATAGCTGCGCCGAATCAATCACTGTTGTTCTGTTGGTCTACGCTTGAAGGTGTTTTGAACAGCTCTTCTGACGTGCACGCATCAAGGTTAGTAACTCGGACACGCCAAAGCGTAAGGTGTGGTTATGGTCTCCTTGTCTGTCCAACGGTTGATGCGGCGGGATGTCTTTTCACAAGTTACTCTTGGAGAGGAATGCGGACCGGGAGCGTAATGGTTGTGCGATGCAGATCTGCAAAAATTGGAAGTGCAGTTTCTTCTTCGACGTGTCCTCACGATACACGCAGTGTTGATCGATGCGTGCACCCTTGTAAGCGTGTGAACCGTGCTAATGAGGTTGGTGCTTCGCCTCTTGATGCAAAGCCCCTTTTCTTGAGATCACTGCGATCGACTAGCCCCGTCTGATTTGAGTCGTGAAGGTATCGCTACAGCTGTCCCACAGCTGTCCTCCGGACTGCGGACAACTACAACTGAAGCCAACTCTGCCCGTCAATACAGTCAACGTGGCAGCGCCAGTTTTTGGCACCCCCCCCCTCTTCCGCAATTCTGCGAATTCGCACGCTTGAAATAACGTGCGAACCCGCGTCACTCACCCCACATAAGAAAGTTGGACGTGTAGATTGTAGACTCATCAGTTGTTGAAAATGTTATTCAGGAAGGCCAAACATTCTAAGTAGACAGGATTGCGCTCAATCTAAGGCGACGAGCGACGAAAACTCACACAAAAACAAACACAAGAGAGGTATTTGCTCTTGTCGTTTGTAGCGGGAACGAGGCGCATCAACCTGTGCGCCCGAGCTAAAAAAAAGGGAAAAAAATACACACATGAGCGAACAAAAAAACAGCGTTACAGCAATGATCCTTCCTGTCCCTCCCCACGTATTTACACTCGACAGCCTTGCCATCGAAACAAAGACGCCCCGCCTCCCCCTGGAGCTAGCGGTGCAGCAACTTGCAAGCCTCCGCCGCAAACGGTGCCCCGCTGTGCTAGGGCGCAATTCTCTTCACATTGCCCCGTTGCCGTCGCGTCTCTCTCTCTATCCTTGGCCGTCTCGCTCACACGGCCATTTTCATCTTGATGGTCTTGTAGGGCGAGTACCCCTTCACCTCCAAGTGCTTGTACTCGAAGGAGTCGATGTCGGTCTCGTCGGTGTTGATGGACAGGGTCGGGAAGGGTCGGGGCTTGCGCTTGAGCTGCTCCCTGAGCGCGTCCACGTGGTTGACGTAGACGTGGGCGTCGCCGATGGTGTGGACGAAGTCTCCGGCCTTAAGCCCGCACGCCTAAGGGCAAGGAGCGGGACATCATATGCGGTACACGGGCAGACAGGTCAGGGGAGCGACGTGAAGGCAACTAGTGCAGCAGGAGGTGAAAAGCTCACAAGCTACATGTGCATTAAGGATGCACTGATCTGTGGGATGCGAGCAGTGCTTTCGAGCACCGGCAGACACAATACAGGCGGGAGCGAATGCAGAGGCGAGGGCTGATGCAATGCACACTAAGGCTAGGCTACACGTCCACGACGACAACCACCCACGTTCAGCCGAATATGTCCAGGAAACGAAGGCGCGAAGAAGCGAACCCTGTCCAGCCCTGCACTACCTACCGTTTTTACTTTGCCGGCAAACCCGAGTGCAACAAAGAGCGTCAATCCAAATGGGTACTGCTGTAGCACTGTATCTCTTGTCAGACGACAAAACGCCATTCATGAACTAGACTGAAACTTGTCGATGGTAGAGAGCGTAGTGCATTTCTCTCGGGATAAAACTCTAAGGCTTGGCCCACAGGAGGAGCCTTCCTGCGTGGCCCTGGCTGGTGAGCCCAGACAGCATATCGAAACATGGTGTCCCACTTGCCGACAAAAGACGGACTGAAAAAAATGAACTGAAAAAATTATGCTCCACTACAACAGCAGTAGGTCAACTTCTTTCACGAGAAGACAAATAGTAACTGATCAAACTTCCACGCCCCAAACTTCCACGCCCCCCCCCCCGGAAGACAAAATTACGCCGGCACAGCCAATCACGTATGTAGGCGCGCCCACACCTGAGCAACGAGCCTCGTGAGCAGCGCGTAGGAGGCGATGTTGAACGGAACGCCGAGGCCCATGTCCGCGCTGCGCTGGTACATCTGGCAGGACAGCTCCCCCTCGGCCACGTAGAACTGGCAGAACATGTGGCACGGCGGCAGGGCCATCTTGCCGAGGTCCGCGGGGTTCCACGCCGAGAGAACGATTCTCCGGTCCTCGGGGTTAGTCCTTGGAAGACGGGAAACATGGACAGAGGCGATATTAGAGCAGGCCGGGGGGGGGGGGGGGGGATGCTCGCTGGTAGATAAGAGGCACGTTACAGTCCTTTTCAAGTGGCTGCTTAACGGGGCTTTGATCGAGCAGGCTTTGTTTGGACAGGCGGCCCTCTGCGGAGGGAGCGAGTGGCGTCCTATTCCCTCCGGGCTCCGCCCCTCCAACACAGTCCCTCGACACGAGAAACACAGTTTATCTGTGTACCCGTTTCTATATTTCACGCTCCACCCCGCCTGCAAAGCAGCCAGAGACCGTCTCCCTTAAGATAACACCCCACGGGCCAACATGGATCGCTGACAAGGTCGACCGCGTTCGGTTCCCGTGAGGTGGGGCCTCTCTTAAACCTAACCGCCTCTCTGCCTGTCTGCACTCTTTGCTCTAGTCCCATCTGTCCAACCATCTCTTGGTAAGTCTCACTTGATCTTCTGTATGCACTCCGCGAGCTGGTCCACTCCTTTCCCCGTGTAGTCGGCGTGCATGTCCGTGTACTCCGCGCCAAAATGCCTCCATTGGAAACCGTACACCGGCCCAAGGTCTCCTTCTTCGCGCTCGGTGAGTCCCAGCCTGCACCCATTCGGTCGGGTGGAGGGAGGGGGGGGGGTACGTAGGGCGCGTGAGAGAGAGAAGACAAAGGCGTAGTTCGGTCGGATGCCGCGATTGGAAGGGATGGAGTCGAGCGTCCGTCTGATTTTCAATAACCCAGAAACACGTCAAACGTGTCGAGCGGCCCCCACATCGTGAGGCCAAACATGTAGCCGGTGTCGTTTTCAACAGCTTTGGTGGGTCCATTGTCTGAGGGGGGGGGGGGGGAGCGTCACACCATCAAGGCGGTTCACAGTGAAAACATAACAAAAACGCTGCATGGTATATACATGGTAGTAGGGTTCGGCTGGCAGATGATAGGCTAGCGCTCGGCGATCAAAGAAACCCTGGCGACTGCAGTGGTCCCTCTTAAGTAGCAGCAACGGTCGTTTTGTTCTGCTTGTCGGACTGCCACAGGGGCGTTCGGTTGTTGTTGGGACTTGGTGCTTTGCCGCCTCCTTGGTGCCTTGGTTTCTCGTGGGTAAAGGGTAGTAGGTATATTGGCGAATTGCACTTATATTCTGCTGTTCTGGACAACGCAAGGTGAACCCAGGGTTCTCTCCGGGTCGTGGACAGAGAAAGGTTCGGACAAACTCGTTTCGTAATTAGTCCTCTACTGATGCACACAGCAGTGCAAGCCCGCATAAACGGCAAATGCAAGGCTCAAAAACACAAGCACAGAGAGTCGACTCGAGACTCTTCAAGGCGCAGATCTTGATGTAGGTATAGGAACGTTCGCGGTGCTGTAAAGACGACGACGACCTCGATGCCTCGATTGTGCAGTCTCTACAGCACATCTCGTCGCAACAAGCTCCTACTGCTGTTTGTATTTTAGTCTATTCTGCTCAATGAGAACAGGAAGAATCGACTTCGCAAGACCTGCAGCGTCGGCAAGGAAAATTGTTAGCGCTTCACAGCAGCAATTGTGTACACCGAGGTCGTCTCCCAAACAGCTCACCCGTCAAGGAACTCCCTCGACCCGTTGCCGTCCCAGATGTGGATCCCCCGTTCCTTGAGCACGTTCGCGTTTGTACACCCAGCGACGAACCACAGCAGCTCCTCCGCCACGCCGCGCCAGAACACGCGCTTGGTGGTCAGCAGCGGGAACCGCTCTTCCCTGAGGCTGAAGCGCATCTGCACGCCGAACTTGGACAGCGTCCCCGTCCCCGTGCGGTCCCCCCTGCGGACGCCGTTGTCCAGGATGTCCTCCACCAGGTTGAGGTACTGCATCTCTTCCTCGTTCCCCGGACCGCCCTCCGCCTCCTCCTGGGGCACCGGTGCTGTCGAGGCCGAGCCTGCTGCTGCCGCTGCGTCTGCGGTAGCGCCGCCGTCGCCTGCCGCCGCCGCCGCCGCGGGCGTCTCAACGCCGGTTGCGGCAACCTGGTCTCCGTCGGGAGAAGACTTGCGCTTGGATCCTACGACGCTTGCTGCGGATGCGTTCTCCTTGTCCCCCTCGGCCGCAGCCATCGCCGCCGCCGCCTCCGAGTGGTTGACGCTCTCGTACTCGTCGAAGGAGAGCTCGACCCCTTTCTCCTCCTGGGCCTCGCCCTTCTTGACGAGTTTGAACGTGTCCGGGTCGAGGGCCGGGAAGTGGGTGTCGCAGTCGTCGAAGCGCCCGTCCGCCGGCGGGGTCACCGAAGTCAGCAGCACCTTCTCGCAAAGCTCCGACGCCACGGCCTCCGCATAGACCGAGCCCCCACCGATAACAAATACCTTGTCCACCTCAGAGGCGGCAGCGGGAGAGAGGAGATCCAGGGCCTCGGTGAGGCTGCCGGCCAGGAGCACGTCCTTGGGGAGGCGGAGGGTATCTCTGGCCGCGGGGTTGCGGCTGAGCACGACGTTGCGGCGGCCCGCGAGCGGGCGGAATCGCTCGGGGATGGACTGCCAGGTCTTGCGGCCCATGATCACGGCGTTGATTTTGTCGGTGGTGGTGGTGGCGGTGGTGGTGCCGCTGCTCGTCGTGGGAGTGGACGTGCAGCGCTTGAAGTAGGCCATGTCGGCGGCCAGGCGCCAGGGAAGCGCGCCGTTCTTGCCGATGCCGAGGGAGCCGGCGGTGGCGGCGACGATGACGACAAAAGAGCGCGAGGTGGAAGGAGAGGCGACCGCAACAGAGGAAGCCATGGCAAGCAAGGTGTTTCTCTTCTGCAGCAGAAGTAGTGATGCGAAGGGCAGCAACAGCAGCAGCACCTTCCACGACGTTGCCGGATGAAGCATCGCACAAGCGACCGACACACCCCAGCAGCCGCCGATTCAAATTTCGAAATGAGGGGGCTCCGCAGATGTCTCGGACTGGTTTTCGTTGGGGCGCTATACATGTAGTTGGGGGGATCGGGGCCGTCGCACAGGACTGTGAGATTGCGTCCTGAGATTGCCGCCGTGGCGCGGGGCGCGGCTTCACATTTGTTTGCCGCCCCGATCGTGCCGTGTGCTGACGTGCTGACGCTCCCCGAAGTAGTCTACAGTCAATTAACCTTTCGGATGTGAGCATCTTCTGTTGAGTTTTCTATAGCAACATCTTTAGCCCACGGCTGTCGTGTTGGTGCACCTGGCGTTTGTTGGGGAGAGCTTCCGGGTGTCCTTCCTGGCGCTGGCTATATAACCCAAGAATCAATGCTGCTGCTGCGTTTATGCACACGGCAGCCATTTTTGCGCCGTCGGATCGGCAACACCAACATGGCTTGCCGAGAGTACGGTGCAGAAGCCCCTGCCAGGTGCTGCGCCGTGGTGTATGTGTCAGAGGGGAGAAACAGCACGCTGTTGGATGCTCTGGCCGAGGCGGCAAGGACGACTGCTCCCGGTACCGCTGGCCTGATCAGGCAGTTCAGAGATCCCCAGTACCACCGCACGGGCTTCACGATAGGCGGCGCGTGTCCCGATGCCGTGGCGAGAGCTTCGGTAGAGGTTAGCCGTCGCGCCGTCCGAGCAATCGATCTTCTAGAGCACGAGGCAGCCCACCCCCGAATCGGGGTGGTTGATCACGTGTCAGTGCACCCACTGGGGGGGGAAGGCAGCCAGGAGATTGCTCAGAAGGCAGGCTTGGCCATTGCGACGGCACTGGGGAAGGATGTGGGCCTACCCGTCTTGCTGTACGGCGACCTAAACAACGGCAGACGGTTAGCGGAGGTGAGATTGAGCCAAGGGCACGCGGCGGGTGTTTCTCCGCTGGGACTACGCACTGCATGTTGATGTAAATTTGTGCAGTTGATTGTTTTGTTGTGCGTGCCGAAAGCGGAGAAATTTAGCACAAACCCCGATTTTTGTCAAGGCGGTCTACATAGTCAGGAGTTAGCGCCCGCACTAAAGAACCTGAGAGTTGAAAAGTTCGGGCTAAACAAAACAAGTCTCTTTACGGTGGGGAACGTGTATGTGGCACGCCGCGGTTAGTTGCCTGTTTCTTTGCTAGATGCCATGATGCGACGCTCATCAAGCAATCCATG
This sequence comes from Ectocarpus siliculosus, assembly GCA_000310025.1. Classification (NCBI taxonomy): domain Eukaryota; class Phaeophyceae; order Ectocarpales; family Ectocarpaceae; genus Ectocarpus; species Ectocarpus siliculosus. Next base: position 1,933,857 of record FN649726.1, on the reverse strand, counting down.
TCCCAATTGCAGGCTAAGTAGCAAAGGCAGACGCAATGGAGAGAACACGTATTTTTCTAGCTATGGTACAATAAATAGAACAGATGGCCGTGTTAAAGATAACTTGTTTGGTACTTCATGGAAGTGGTGTTATTTTTTGCCCATGGGCATCCATCGACACTGCTGTAGAGTTCATTGTCGGCATAAGACTTTGAAGTGTGTATATGACTTTTGGGTGCTTGAGCCGTAGACCCCCCCGCACCTCCAACCATGCTCTTTTTTCGGTCGAGGCCGTTTCTGGATGGCAGAGCTTAAGTGGTGCACGTGCTTCGTAGTATTGGAAACGAACGTAGGACAAATCGCAGGGGGCAGTCCTGAGGCGCTGGCTCTGTATCTCTCTTTGCGCGGTCGGGTGGCGCGAGGCCGACGATGACGTCAGTGCGTCGCACTACCTGCTGTCCACGCAAGCGCAGCGACTATCGCGAAGAACCTTGAAATACTACGTGAGCTTGTAGGTTTTAATACATATATCTACAGACGTATGGTTGAGTACTTTCGTGAGGCACGACGCCTGCGAACGGCAAACCCAACCACACCGCAGCTGCTGTTTGAAGCACTGCTGCATCTGCAGCAGTACTCCCCTTCATATTTTCTTGGCAGAAGAGAGCACAGCGATGTCAGACAAGCAGAATGAACGCCAAGTTCTAGTACCGTAATGGGGGCAGCCACGATCGACCGCGTTGTTGTATGATGCATCCCGTCGAGGGTCGAAAGATGCCGAATTCAGTCTGTTGTTTGAGCACAGCGTCCTGTGACTTAACTCCACAAGGTAGATATACAGCAGGAACCATCAATAATACTGTTGTTCTGTTTATGTTGTGGTTGGCAGGTGCGGAGATCAACACCCTACTTTGTCGGCGGAGAGCTCCCCGCGACGATCGATGCAGACCTTGGGCCAAACGAGGTGGGCGTGTGTGTTGTAATATCATCCTATAGTTGCCTTTCGACATCCATCCGTGTAGTCCGGTCAGCTACAACAGAACGAGTCACCGGACACGTTTGAAGTGAACACGTTGTGGATTTAAGATCTACGGCATCACCCTCACGATTCTAATTCCTAATGGGGATAACCCACACACCCCAGGCTTGTCGTACTCTGAGCGTGAGTTGATACAGGAACCGACTGCTCCTACTTGCCGCCGACCCGCGTTCCACGAAAACGCTACCACGTGCCTCGCTTCCGCCATCGCTGTCGGCAGGTGGATGCGTCTCGAGGTATTGCCACCGTCGGCTGCACCCCGCTGGTGACAAACTACAACATCCTCCTGAGCACCGATGACAAGCGCCTGGCTTCGAAAGTGACTCGAAGCCTGCGAGAGAAAGATGGTGGATTGCCGTGGGTAAGCTCACTCACTGACCCCCTCTCTTCTCTTGTTTGGTCTCGCGATTGCTCATCTTGTACTCCCAGGAGGGAACATCGATATTCTATCGAAAACAACCGTGGGCAAAAAATTACCGTAACCAAGTAGCATTCATTGACAAGAACAGCTTTGCGGGCTGTTTCGTTCGATGTCAAAATTGTCGCTTCGCGGATTTCCTCACATGGCGAACGCCACCTCTGCGGGCCAGGACGTTTTTAGTGTAGACGTCAAGAAACGGAAGGGAAGTAGATGTCAATCGCAGTTTGTAGCCATCGCAGTTTATTTCTTCTTGCGGTTAGTCTACCTCCCGTAGACTATATGGGCAAAACCACGGCCTTGATGACGGTGCAAGACTCATCCAGACCACACAGAAGCCCGTACTTTGTAACGGTTCTCAGGCGGCCTTGTTGTTAACGTACTTTAACGTTAGTACATCCAAGATGGGAATATTTCGTCAGATGCACGGTGTGTGCCGTTTGCACCATCCGCGGCCTCGCGGCCAGACACATCCAAACGCTATACCTAACAATCGTTGCTTCATCACCATGACGTAAACATTCGCGTAGTGCAATTCGCACTATTCCTTTCACAGATAATATGTCTCCTCCCATGCAATAGTACAGTTTATACTCTGGACTTGATCTCGACTCTACTGCTAGACCGTGCCAATTGTTACAACTTCTCACAAACCAACTGTTCTCCCGCACCAGCAGGCTTGGGCGTGTGCGTGTGCGTTTGCGTTTGCGTGCATACGGGGCACGGTGTGTGTCTTGGCGCGTTGTCCACACAACCGGGCACAAAACGGTACCCAGCACACCAAAATATCGTGCTTTGTTGTGGGTCTGGCAGCTGATTCGTTGACGGAGAAGCATGAGTCGTTTCGTTCAGCACCCATTTGTTGCAATCGATTTTGATCAACCTCACGCAGCGGGACGTTTTCCATTGGCATATTTTCGCGGAACGGAGCAATCAATCAGTATGGTCGAGCGAGAAATATCATCTTTACGAGGCAAAATATTCTGTCGAAAACCGCCTCGCTTGTCGAATTTTTTTCCCGTAACTTACGAGCTGATAGTCTATGTGCTGTTATGCACTATCACTTGGTTTTCCCAAACGCGCTTTGTTTGGGTTCCTACGCCCGAAAGTGTACATGGCACTTCAACGGTTCCTTTGACTTGGAGTGAAAGCGATCTTCGCCACGGAAGCCCTCTACGTGGAGCATTGGTTCAGGCCGATATGTAACCATTTCCCGCAACGTTACGCCCCCTGCTTCGGGATGGCATACTTTGCACGCAAAGCGCGAAGAAACCGCATCCATCGTGAACTGTGAGCTGATGCTATGATACGTATCCGAAGCGACGAACCCAGTCACTATTTCAGCAAGGCCGTGCATGACGTACACAGCAACGACCATTTCCCAACAAATTCATCAACCTAAGCCGCCCAGGGCAATCCAACCCTCTTGCAGGTGGAATCACTAACCCTTCAGAGAAAAGACGGTACGTTCGAGGCCGCCTGCAACCTGCTTCGGCCGAAAGAAACAACGACGGCCAACGTGTTAGCTGTGGCTGAAGAACAAGCGGCCGGTGTTGGCATCCGAGTTGTGGATCACTACGAGACGGGACTTACGGATGAGGAAGCCTTGGCGGCAATATCTCGACTTTCGTCAGAGAGAAAGTAAAATGTGTGGAGACAAGGTTTTGGGCGCTGCGCGCCCCCGCTTTATTTGAAGCGATTCCAAGGCAACGTTTTCTCTGAAAGTGGGTGTAGGATGTTGTTAAAATGAAGGTAGGCACCGATGGCAGTTCAAGTTTCCGTGAAGGTGGAGTTCCCATGATGGAGGTTCGTGTGTGAGAGCACACAACACCGTTGCCGGCATCGGGACAAACAACAGACCATTCCGACGCGAGAGCGGTGAAGAGAGAAAAGCAAAAATTTAAAGACAACGTGGATACACAGACACACACACACCGACAGGAGAGAAGAAAAAACAAAATGTACAGCAGTAGCACACGGAATCGGAACAAACAACAGACCATTCCGATGCTGCGAAAAAATGTAGCCGGAGTAGCTACAGAGGAGTGGGAGGAGTGGGCCGGGGCCATCGAGAGTGGAGGTAGAAAGGAGTGTATTTTCGTATTTTTCGGACCTTTTGAAGGGATTATCGGAACCGGAGCACACAACACCGTTCGTTGCCGGAATCGGGACAAACAACAGACCATTCCGACGCGAGAGCGGTGAAGAGAGAAAAGCAAAAATTTAAAGACAACGTGGATACACAGACACACACACACCGAGAGGAGAGAGAGAGAGAGTACGGTACCAAGGTGAAGGAGGTGAGTGCATACCGTGTGAAGGTGTTAGAAGAAAAAAAAAATGTACAGCATTAGCACACGGAATCGGAACAAACAACAGACACAGGCCATTCCGACGCGAGAGCGGTCAAGAGAGAAGGCGAAAATGAAAAGAGAATGTGGATAGACAGACCGTCAGAGACATAGAGAGACGGAGGAACGGAGGAGAAGGAGACACACACAGAGAGGGCCGTACTTCGACGCGAGAGCGGTTAAGAGAGAATGTGGATAGACAGACCGCCAGAGACATAGAGAGACGGAGGAACGGAGGAGAAGGAGGCACACACAGAGAGGGCCGTACTTCGAGTGGAATGCGTGGTATGATGGTACAGAGCGGGGTGACAGCAGCAGGCGAGAGGGATAAAAGCGGAAGATAAAATTCAAGTGGAAAGTCCACCAAACAAAGTGCCAAATTTCCAGAGGAAATAAATGCTGCTCTGTGAGAGCCCGAGAAGACCGGAATAGAGCGCTCACAGAAGAAGCCGAAAGAAGCGAAATGAAGCGTTCTCAGAGAAACCTTAAATTGTCAGAACCCTAAAGAAGACTATTTACTTATGTCGGAGGAGAGGGTTTAAGGCGGAGGAAAGCAGAAACGAAAGTATATTTAATTAGTATAGATCCCAACGTACTTCCATATGAAGTTGTTGTTTTTTGTGGTCTGATGTTGTTGCCTCTGGGGTCCCGTGTGGTGAGGCGAGACTCAGTCAAGGATGTACTTCCGCGAGCTGTTCTTGCAGAAGCAGAACCTTCTCGTTGCCCCCCCTTGCGTTGAAGGGAGGTACGCCTTCCACACTTTAGCATGGGCGAACAAACACCACCTCCGGCAGGGGACGCGACTACCCCATCCGCCGAAAAACAGAAATACTATTATTATGCCTTCTGGCGTTGCCAAACTTGTGAGCTGGCGGTACCTTGACGCAACTCGGGTGGGCACACCTTTGGCTCGGGGGAGAAGAGTCGCCCGCCGGCCTACGGCCTACTGAACGACCCGAGCGGTACTCTTCGTTGTGTATCCTCTCGTGTTGCCACACCGCTGGAAGATGATCAGCACCCGGTCTTACTGATGCCCGACCCCGATTGTTGCACGCAGTAGTAGCCCATTTGGGAAAAGTCTTGTGATGCAGCTTTGATGTAGAAGTGCGAGTGAACGTTATTATCACTCTCAGCGTAATTCGTAATTCGAACATATTGTAACGGTTTTGTGCAGGCAAACAGAGAGTAGGGGAACTAGCCCTAGACTACAAGATATCATGTGCAGCTTACAAGATACACCGCCCGCCTCGGGACACATACGGCGTACGTTCCCGGCTGTGGACAGCAGAGGACAGGATGTCAACACACACACCCTGGCGTGTTATCAACAACGAGTCATGGAAGCTTCACACACTTGCTTACATTGACGCCTTAAATACTGACGGGCTGCTATCTCTCTCTGCTGTCTGCCTGATGTGCCACAAAAGGACGGCGGCGCAGTCATTTGTCATTTGCTGGCACCGTTCCGGCGACCGTTCCTCAGTCCTTGAACACAAAGAGGGTCAGCGGGGGGGGGCTGCGAAGACCTAAACTACGCGTCACCCCTGAACAGCCGTCTCCCTTTCTCGGATGATGCAGGATGGATGTACAGCAGTAGTGTGAGTGTACGCGATAGACCATCGTCCACATCGCATCTTTGCACTACATCGGCGACCTATCTACGGTGTCCCTTGCGCCACGCACTCTCCTTCACGGCCTCAGGAGAGAGGCCGCCTTTTGCGCGAGAAAGTTGAACGGGACAGCAGCAGCAACAGAGGTGATTCTTCCCAACGAAACGACAAACAAATTTAGACTTTTTGAACAGCAGCAGCGCAACGGTACGTAGAACGGCGGTGCCAAAGGCAGACAGACGCAGACAGCAGGACGTGCGGTAAGCCGTGGCCGGCTGCTGGCAACGGCCGAGGGCTGGATTCCAAGAAGAAACTCTACGGCCAAGCCTCCTCCTGAGGTTACCAATTAGGTATATCTCGAATGGGTAGTCTTTCTGTGTGTGTTTTTATTATTCCTTAATTAGCAGAGCTGCCTCGCCGACGATCTCTCCGAAGTCGTCCGGTGACCTACCGGTTACAAGGGCGATTTTGTTGTGCCGCGGAAAGACCTCACTTCAGGAGGTTGCATCGGTTGCCCTCACATCATCGCGCCCGCGGCGCTGAGGTGTTTTTTCCAGGCGAGGGAACTACCAGGACGCGGGTGAGCCAGGGAGAAAGCGGGAGCTGTACACCATAAGCTGTCATGGGCTGCTCGTCAAGTGTGCCGGAGGAGGCGAAGGTGTCAGCAAGCGTGGACCAGCAGCTTGGTGAGTACAACAAGATGAGAGCGGAGAACAGCGTGTTAGAAAAAAAGCGACTCCTCATTCATCCTCGTTCCTCACGTAACAATCAATTCATCAATTCCCCCAGCGGGTTGCTGTATCCACCATATCCGCTCGCTGGCTGTGTTTTTTGCTCGGTCCTTGTGCCGAAGAGTAGTCCTCGCATACGTCAGTGTGTGCCGCCAGCGGGCCAAGGAACGCGTGGGTGCAGCATGCTCGATTCGAGGCCGTTGTTCAACGTTATATTTCTTCGGGGCAATTTTGCTCTCTCTCGACAATAATTTTGCGCTCTGGAACGAGCTCTTTCGTGTTCGAAAAGAAAGCTCCAACACCCCCACCGGCCAAACTGCATTATCCCCCAAGAAGGAAGGTATTCTAAATACTGCTGTCAACCCCGCGAGGCTTTCCCTACTTGTAGCGATTTCTGCACCTGGCTGCAGCGCAGCGGTGGTTCTGCAAATTGAGGGAGCGTGCTCTGCAGTGGCGGCCTCGCCAAGCCAGGCCTTGTATGTACAAGTACAAGGCACCGGCCCCCACACGTCACATCACATCAATCAGTCGTCGAAAAAATATTTGATCTTGATGCGCGCACACGAACGACATCGATCGGGATGTATACTGTACCCCAAACAATGGCAAGCCGCGTACAGCAGCAGTCGTCGTGTGTGTGCAGTGTGCGTTAGTTGCAAGGTATAGTGCTCGCTTTACGTGCAAAAAAACATTATGGAACGGTTAAGTAAAGGCGTATGATACATGCGTACCTCTGTTTTTGCTGCTTCTGTATTTGTACATCCAGCAGACCGCACAACATATTTTTAAACTGCCGTACAATGTACGATGTGGACATACGTTACCGCTGTAGCAGCTGGTATGTATAGTACCAAACAAAGTAGGCTAGAGGCGGTTCCGACCGCTTTGTCTGCAAACAAAGCAGAAGACGTATGCATATATGTATACGTAGTTTCAAAACACGCATTCCAGTGAGACCCACCTTTCCTGCTGTGAGGATCCAGTCCTTCTGCGATGATGCTGTGTACGACGTTTCACTGCTGGACACGGCAGATTAGAACAAGAATTTAGCAACAGCAGAGGGCAATCAGGAGGAAAGCTCATGGATGGGTAGGCATCGAACACACACACGCGTTCATCCCGACGGCTGTAGCATACACAATGTATGCATACAACCGCAACGGGAAAACTCTCCTGTACTGGTAGCGCCGGTACTAAAAGAACCTCCTTTTTTGGCGGAGGCTCGTTTTGTTTGCAGGTTTTAGCGCAAGCTTCTTGCTTCTTGCCTGAGCGCCTATTTAGTCCTTACACTTAGTCTAAATGGCCAAGTTCTTAAATGTTCTTGTTTTTTCAGCCTGGATTTCTTGTCTCCCAGGTTCTTGAATGCGGGCACTTACTATAATAATACACCGGTAGGTCGATTTCCTGGCTCGCGCACGGGAAGAGGAGGCACATCACAAGTAAGAGCGGCATTCAACCCCAGTTGGACTCTGCGGACAAAGGGTGGTGTCGATATTCTCGTTGGCTAGGAGGGGGAGCGAATTTTCGATGATGCCCTTCCATCATCCGAGACCGGCTGTCAGTAACCCCTCCCCGCACCCCGACCCTTTCTGAGCATCCACACGCGATCACTTCTTCACGACCAATTTCCGTTCAAAATCTCGTTTCCTTGGTGCCTACCTATTTTACGACCCATGTACATGCATGTGTATGCAGAATAGCTAATGGAGAAGCGCACAGAGATCTTTGAAACCGAACGCCCTGTAGGGGCACATAATATTGTGTCGGTTCACTCCTTTGGCTGTGGATTTCGCCCGAGCCCGCCTCACCTTCTCGCGTCGATAGATATTCCGTGGTAATACTTGCGGGTTACCGTACCGTTGTCGTATCCGGTGAGAGAGTGACAACGAAGGGAGAGTCCGTCGAAGACCTCCCACTTCCCATCCCCCGCAGGTGACTTTGGAAGAAGAGTCGTATCCATGGTACTTGCAGGGTTTTAAGATACACCGCTCAGACCGTGTCCTGTGTCCCACTCTTGTATTTGCACCAATGGCTGCAACACTTACTCCTCCACATTCGGTAGTACTTTTGTGGAACGTACCACACAGAGTCGTGGGCCCTCGGTAGGGCGGGCACACTTGCCAGATCGACCCACCTGGCCCTGTGGCGGGCACCCACCCTTTGATCAGAGCATAAAACAGCTTGATTGTTCTATCCTTGCCACAATCCATGCCAAGATATTTCACCCCCCCCTACGCCAGCCACCCTCGCTATATAAACCCGCTCCATAGAGGACCCACGACTAAGCTGGATCGGGTATTGAGTTTCCGCATTCCGCCGGGAGAGTGTGGTATGGACACACGACAGAAAACCGCATTCCGGGGGGGGGACGCAAAAGGGTATACAACGAATTGACCCCGAGGCCGCACGCTGATTGGCTAATTAAGACCACCGAGAATGTCGCGACCGGGCTTCTCGAGTCGACTTTCTCACCGCTTTCTGTCGCACCGGTCACCGTCCGTTTACCGTCGCAAGCAATAACTCGCGCACCAAAGGCGTTTAAGGCTTGGTGCGACTGCTGTCTGTCGGACCTCTCCAAGCTCACCCATGTTGCGGCACAACACCAACCATGTGTACTTGGATCCAAATCAACCATGGCCAAGATCCGAACGGCAGCAAAACTTGAACACACCTCGGTCGCTTCAACCTCTTCCTCGGTCGGTGTTTTGAACGTCTCGCCCCTATCGAAAACGCAAAAACGTGGTGCAAAACACGCCTCCTCCGCGCGCGCCACCATGTGTTCCGAGATCGGAGTGAACAGCAGTTCCGCGTGTGCATCCACAGATAATTTTCCCTCCCTCGCACAACCACCCGCACACGCCTGTGGGTGACGGCGAGCTCACAAACCACAAAGAGAAATTTGTGCTGTAGCCCCGACGCAACGGATGCACGCTCCTGTGCTCTCTGCTGCTGTAGGTGGTGCTATAGTACAGCACTTGTGTTCTCTCCGCAAACGGCAAGCTTTTGAGATACCCTCAGATCACTTTGAGCCCCACCACCTTCCGCCCCCCACACGTTTCAGTTGAGTACACAACGCGCGGCGGGAGTTACTTTTTGGGACAGTAAAAGGTGACCGGGGCGACAGAAAGAGGTGCTTGTGGATTCGTGAAGCCCGGTCGCGGTATTCTCCGCTTGTGCCGCCAGAAAACGGCACTCGGTGGTATTGACCAATGAGCGTGGGGCCTCGGGGTCGGTTGTCAAGTCGATTCGATGTCTACCGTTTTGCGTCACCCCAACTTGCCCGGTATTCCGTTTTCTGCCATGTACCCGTGTTTCATTGCAAAGGAATGGCGTTCCCCCCGCGGTCCCAAAATACCAAACAACGTGCCGTGTTTAAGGCCCTCTGACCGTCCGGGTGGTATGATCGCTCTTCTGTTCTTCTGCATTCCTTCTGGTGACAAAAAATTCCGATCCCAGGAAAAAAAACAAACGATTTGAGTCTGGGTTCCAATCTGTGGCCAGCTATACTGTTGCCTGCTGCGCAGCAATCCGAAACGTGGTTATTTCTGCTTTTGGTACAATTATGTGTTGGTCGGAGAAAAGAGGTTTAAAGGCTGTGATTCCGCGAGACGCATTTATTTGTACTTCTTTGTATCGGCATTTCATCAAAAGACTCACAAGGGTTCCAGAAATCCGACGGGTTCGGGACGAATTCCCCGCATGTGATTACCGTAGCTGACATGAAGTAAGATATCACGCCCCCTGGACCGATTTTCAAAGCTCGATGTCTCCGCAAGCAGAAAAAGTGGAGGTGTCGAGTAACGGCGGCGTTGAACCCATCTCATGGGGAGCTTTCCCAAAATGTATCGTGTCGTTTATCCATCCTCCTCGCTGTGGAGTAATCGAGCTTTGAAAATCGGTCCAGGGGGGCTGGTATCTTGTGTCACCTACAGCATAGTTATGTTGTTGCCTAAGGTATGTTTCCTTTACTCCCGCTGTCGACGTCTCACAAGCGGTCATTAGGATATTGGGGCAGGAGATGCAAGCAGCGCACCCCGCCAGATGACTTTATGAAGAACCCCGCGCCGTGTGGTTAATAAATAGTCGAGCAGTGATTTGCGTGTTTTCATACGCTTTGCGAAGAGAGCAAAAGTGCCAACAGCATTCATCCAGTTGATGTAGTACAGCACTGCGAGCCCGCAGAGAAAGAACATGAAAAATGGGCGAGAGGTTGTCGTTGTTGTTGTTGTTGTCTTTACAATAAAAAATCGTTCCGGTCTCCGCTCAGTACCTTCTAATATCCGTACTATACTGTAATAGTACAACTGACGCGGACGACGCCTTCCGTGGTCACAAGCCAAAAACCGCAATTATTTCTCAATGTGCTTTTTCGTCACCACCCTTGGGGTCCATTTATTTGGGTGTACCTCTTTTTTGGGTAAGTAAGTTAGCCTGCGACCACGCACGGGAATCGACCGCCGTCAGGTTGTCGATCAGTACTGACGGACGAAGGTACTGGGCAGAGAGATCGGAACGGTTTTGGATGTGAAGACAACAACAACAACAACAACACCCGTCGAGCTATCGTAGTTAATGGTGTTGACTTGAGTGTATGATCCTCGGCTGAAGAAGGCTGTGTTTCTGCGCCCATGTTTCTTCTTGGGACATCAGACAGAGCCTTTGTTCCTTAATTAACGAAATACTTTTACTTTTACATGCGGGCCCGCACCGGCTTTACACGAAGAGGGAAAGGATTACCTCGCATGTATTTGCTTTACGTGCGGACGTGCAGCAGCAGAGTGGAACAATAACAATTGGCATGGACGAAACAAAGTCTTTTCTGTGAGGTTATGTTTACTTGCTAAAAAAAGATCAAGCGACTTCGAATCGAAGTACACTTCTTTTTATGTTTGCATCTATTTTTGTATTCAAGAAAACAACCAACCAAGCCGGTGCGGCCGGTGCGTATGCACACGTACCTTCTTGTACCCCCCCATCTCCGCACAGCAGTTACTACACCGTGCATGCATGGCTGCGTACAGCTCCATGTTGCGTACTTCTTCTAATATGCAAAATGCGGGTAGCTACTGGGGTGACATGACATAGGTGGTATGTGCGTACTGCTGTACTGCTGTTGTTGTAAAGCATCCTGAGAGCGAGCGGGCGGGCTTGCTGCTGTCATATGCACATGTATGCATGTGCGTACCGCATGCGCTTTGCATGATCGTGCATTCGGAGTCCGCACAATGTGCGTGCCGCATGCGCATACATGCGCACAGATGCGGTGCGCATCTTCGCGTGGGGTCCGCCGCCGGGCCCCCATACTACCACACACCAGTACGTACTTGCCAGCAGCAGCTCCCTGTGATTCTTTGCTGGCGCGTAAGGAGTAGGAGCGCGCTCGCTCGCGAAGTCGGTTCGACTGCTCAAGGGGCCCGCCCGCCCGCCCGCCCGCCCGCCCGCCCGCCCTGTGCGTACCTTTGGGCGTATGGGGACTTCGGAGGCGCTCCCTGCCCCCTTCCCCCCTCCCCGCGTTGTGCTGTTGTCCTTCGCGGCACCTCATACCGGTCGCCCGGGTCTCTGCTGCTGCTGCTGCGGTTAGAGAGCTCCAGGAAGCCCGCGGCTTGACCCTACGCACAGAAAACGTCCGCTAGCCAGGGTTGCTTTGGCGAGGCCGGTGTTGCGCACGGCACTGTCGCCGAGTCGTTTGTTTGCTGCTGCTGCTGCAGCTGCGGCCGGTGTCGGGAAGGGGTGGTCCCTTTTTTTGGAACGGTACTACAGTACTCACCCGTCGGCAACAACTACCCTGCTCCGTGCTGCTGCTTGTGGTGCCTCGAGACTCGGAGGAAGGCGATTGCCTCCGCGTGGTGTTGGTTATGTTTAGCGGTTGCGGCTTTCGCGCCGGTGGTTGCTGCTCCCATAAGGCCGCCGCGAAGGCCGTGGACCGGCAGATAGGTAAGTTTAAAGTTTAAGAGGGGGTGGAGATAGATGTGATCCGAATAAAATCACCCGCTGCTGCTGCTATTCTTCTTCTTCTTCTGCTGCTGCTGCTGCTACTATTTTGGATTGCTCGAGAGATTGGTTTCGAAAGAGCCCGGCTGCGCGCTGTTCGGTTTGAGGTCTACCTTTCGAACAGCAGTCCGCATCAATTCGGAGAGAAGAGAGTTAAACTCGACCTGTTCGCTGTACTCGTCGAAATTCTTCCTTCTACTCGGGTGTTGTAAATACTAAATACCCCGTCAGTTGCACAGGGGTAATACTGATGTTATTTCACTGAAAAGACTCCACCACATCCGTTCGACTGTGGGTATATTTCGAGCCGGTCGCCCCGGTGGTGTAGTTGGTAGCCTCGTAACCTTCTAGAGGTCAGGTCAGGGGTTCGAATCCCGGCGTAGGCGAGCTTTTCTTGCAAAGTGAGTTTTTCTCTCGCTTCCGCTCCTGGCCAAGTGGATAGCGCTAGTTCTTGTGTACACAGAGGGAAGAGAGTGCTTGCTGAACTCTTCTCGCATTAAAAATTGAAGGCGAAGTACCGCAGGAGGGGAGGGTAGAGTGAGGCTCTTCTGTGTGACCACGGGTTGGAATAAACGGCACTAGTGCTGTGAGCGCTGATTTGAAGTGAAGAACAAAAGAAAAAAAAAAAAATCTCGAATGGGTGTCTTTCTGTGTGTGTTTTTATTATTCTTTTATTTGCTTTATTCTATTTTTATTTATTTATTTTTATTTTAGTTTTATGGCACAACGAATCTCGATCCATACATATAGGAAGAGACACAACGAAACAAATATTCAACTCGCTATATATATATGCATACAGCAGCAGGAATGAATAATTATGTTGTGGGGTCGACATTTTTCGAACGTTGTCGTCGGGGGTTGCTGCAGCAGGAAGGGGAAAGGTGTCACGGAGTCACCAAGCGTTGTTTTTCCTAGTAATGTATCTGTAGGCCCTGCTCTCGTGTCCTCTCAGATACGAAGCGAGCGGTCGGCCGTGTGGAGCTTGCCTATATGAAGGCGAATCCCTGTTTCACGCTTTTTTCTTTGTGTAGGGTGAGCGTGTTTCTCAGGTAGACCGGGAACTCACAGAAATTAAGGTGTTTTTTGAATCATTTGTGTTTTTCAAAGGGTGGGGGGGGGGCTCCTAGGCGTGCGTTTGCAGCAGCAGTATCTTTTTTTCGAGCCAAAAACCCCTCAGTTGGGCTAAAATCCGTTTCTGCTTCCCCTAGGTGCTCCTTGCTGTGCTAAGCTATAACTACTGGTACGTGTTAAGAGTAAGCTTCACGTTGCGATGACCCTTCCACTCTCTTTCCCGTTAGTGTCCGGGTGCTCACCCAGTGCTCGCCACCCCTGGTGGTGCTACTCTGCTTGGGACTTAAGATCGCCAACGTATACCGCACACGGATAAAGCAGTGCCACAAACCTGTCTTTAGGCGTATGAAAATTTCCTACTCGCTCGGCACGTTTGACCGCATGACTCCAATTTTTTTGTTTTTGGTTTGTTTTCGCTTGGGAGAACCCAAGGAATATGTGTCTCCTATGCTACATCCACAAATATGAGTCCAGGATAAATTATAGATTAATTTGTAAGGTTATCGCTCCCCCCCCCCCCGCCCCCCCCCCGGTGTTTGCCATCGGGGTTGGGTTTTCGTCGCTTGGCAACGACGATGTAAAACAAGCCGCCGCCCCCCCCGGTGTTTGCCATCGGGGTTTGGGTTTTCGTCGCTTGGCAACGACGTTGTAAAACAAGCCCCCCACTCGGTGTTTGCCATCGGGATTGGGTTTTCGTCGCTTGGCAACGACGTTGTAAAACAAGCCAATTCACTTCGTGAACTCGGCAATCAGGTTACCGTTTTTTTTTTTTACCTCGGTTTTTTTTTTGGCGGTAACCATTATGGTGGTCGAGTAGATCATGTTGTGCGGGGTCGAGAAACCTCACTCCGCGCAACGGGGGATGATCGCACCACGTTGTGTTAAAATGGTCAAGCTTCCTCGAGGCAGTTACACAGTGCTTACAACTGTCTCTGGAAGTGAAAGCACCAGAAAATAAATTAAGTCATACGTAGCTGTCATCCGTACGCAAGGAAGTAAGCACAAGATGCCGAACACCCTTAGCAGGATGCAGCTCACCCTTCATGCGACTCGCCAAATACCTCACGGCGCTTGGGGTTTGGTGATGTGAGAGCTTGTTCGGGTGAGAACCGGGGGTGTTCGTTCCGGGTTTTGTGGGGATGGGGGGTAAAGGGTAAAAGGATTAGGGCATGCAGGATTAGGAGTACCCCCCCCCCCCCCCCCGCCCCCTGTTTACTTGTTCAAATTCGCCCCCGTGTTTGACCGCTTACTTAACCGGCATCTGCTCCAATTTCGCGCGTTTTGACTCCCCCCCTCGCTGCTCGATGCGCGCGCGTATCGTGTGTTGGAACTTCGTCTTACCACTGTGTTACGGCATGTGATGGCTTGAAACCATGGCTCGTGATTGGCTGCGGCTACAGCGGAGGCGGAGGAGGCAGAGCGAAATCACTTCAAGATCCTTCTGCTTGGGGCGGGGGAGTCGGGGAAGAGTACCGTTCTCAAGTAAGGGCGGGGTGCGGAGAGGAGAGAAGCACGCAGACAGCTGCTGTTATCCTACGTCTCACTGGCCGTGTTTTGTGTGGGAAATGATGAATACTAGACAACAGGTGGTGGATGTACATGGGGCGTGTTGGAAAATGGTGCTGCTGGAAGCCAACAACAAGGACGATTGTGACAACAGCAGCACCACCAGCACCACCAGCACCAGCAATGACGATGACAGTTAGAAGATACAGCCTTTGACGTCTGTTGCTCTTCACGCAATCAAGTGAACTCGACGACGATACACAAAGCACGGACTGCTGTTCTGCCTCCAAGCTGAAAACACTGCTGTCTTGAAGAAGCTTCAACTTTCCTACAGTAGCGCTGACCGCGCGATCTTCTCTGGGCTGTCGTGGGGGTTGGAAGAGCCATACCCCGTGTCCATGTTAGTACGCTTGGCGGTACCCTTTCTCTCTCTATCTTTGTAGATGGCATCAAGTTATTTTTCGGGTGTTTCAGGACAGAAAATAACAATCCGACCGAGCACGTTTTCTGCGGCAAGGCTCGCGGACGGTGTCTTCTTATTTATTTTTGTGTGTGTGTTTTTATGTTTTTCCCTTGTTTTTCCGAGTGCATCGTAACCTTGGTCTCTCATCGTGTGGTGCTCCCGGCCCTGTACTTGTTGGTTGAGTGCACGGCGAAGCAACAAATCGGAGCCAATTACCTCTCAATCAGCTGTGTACAAACCCTGGAGGGTTCAGATGATTCAACACGGTCTTGAGAGTACTGATGATGTGCTCGACGACGTTCCAAGTTTCACCCCTCTCTGCACTTGGTTCGCCCGTTTTCTGCCTGCCTGCCTTCCTGCACGTGTGTACGATATACGCACAATATGCCACCTCTTTCTGCGACGGCCGCACACGACCACCCCCGCCATCATTCACGCCGACGGCAACGACAACAATATCGCGAACATCAACAACAACAACAACAACCACCACCACGGACAAAAAAAAAAAAGGCAAGTGAAGATGATCTACAGGGGACGTATAGCGGACGACGACCTACAGCAGTGCGTCATGGCCATCCGAAAGAACTCCATCGAGTGTATGCAAGGGGTGCTCAGGGCCATGGACACCTTCGAGATCACCCTTGGCTTGGCGGAAAACGCCCCGCGAAAGAAGGTGCGCGGGGGGGGGGGGGGCATGGCCTAATCGGCAAAACAATA
>FN649726.1:1906545-1917875 GCA_000310025.1 Ectocarpus siliculosus | reverse complement strand
TTCTAATTTTCCCCCTTTTCTCCACTGGTTTCGCCCTTTTTTTCCCTGCATGCTTTCCGTCAGGGGTTTATGTTTTACGCACATTGTGCCACTTTTTTTTGGGAGGGCGGCACAGGACCACCCCCGCTTTATTTCACGCGGAGGGAAAGGAAAAAAATTTGGGAAACTTCAAAAACAAAAAAAAAACCCCCCCCCAGGGAAAAAAAAAAAAAAGGAAAGGGGAAGTTGTTTTCCGGGGGAGGTATGGGGGAGGAGGACTTACAGCAGGGGTTCAGGCCCTTCGAAAAAAATTCCTTGGGGTTTATCCAGGGGGTGTTCGGGCCCAGGGACCCTTTGGAGTTCCCCTTGGGTTGGGGGAAAAACCCCCCGGAAAAAAGGGTGCGGGGGGGGGGGGGGGGCATGCCGTAGTCGGCAGACCATACACCTGGCATCCCTATACAACGCCGGGACGGAGCGATGGGCCGGGTTTTCGCCGGCCCAGGCTACGTCTCGCAAGGATGAAGCAGAAGCTGGTCGTGATGGTAACATGGTCCTTGCGTTTGCTGCGCGAAGCCAGATATGCCATGGGTTGATTGGGCCGGAGGGGGGGTATCTTTCGTTGCTAACCGGCTGAACAATGAACAAGGCGTCAGTTAAGTGTGTGTGTGCGGTGCGATTCTCCGATACGTCCACAAGCGTGGGGTGTTGTTTCTTGCGTCTCGCCGGCCGAGTACCTCCTGGTTTCGTCCTTTCGTCCCTTTTTCTCATCGCCTTCTGTCTTCGCGCTGGATGTAGTCCCACACCACCAGCTGCTCGATGTTGCTGCTGCTGTGTTTTGTACCCCCCTGTTGCTGCTGTGGTCGGGGTGTGTGTGTGCTTTGCTTCGCCGGACGGGGTCCCCTCCTTGCTACTGGGGCCTTTCGCTACGCCGTGCGTGATGCGCGCGCACGGTGTGTTTTGTGCCGTGCCGCGGACCAAAAAAGAAAGAAAGTGCAATGGTTGGTGTGTTGACCCATCGTTTTTGTGCCCTTGCGTCATCGCCCGCCCTGCCGTGATGTGATGTGATGGGCTCTCGGTGGTGTACGGGCTTTTTGCGCGCGCAGCGTGTCCGAGAGTTTGCGGAGGAGGGGGTGTTTACTCCGGCGGTTGCCGACGACATCGCCTCCTTGTGGGCAGACCCGGGTGTCAGGGAAGCCTACGGTCGCCAAAGCGAGTGAGTTGTCACGTTTTTGTGGTGGACGCCGACGAAGACGATGTTTGCTTTTGTGCTGCGCGGTAGTGTACGTTGGCAGGGTTTGTTTGGTCATGGTGTGTTGTTGCTACTACAATTGTCGACGGTCAATCACACTGCTCGTGCTTTCTAGGATGGCAGGACCCTGTCACCGACAATAGTATCTACCGCGTGCTCCCCCGACTCTGCCCCCGGGAGGAAATCGTTCTTGCTTGTACAAGGGGAGGATCTAGATATATTATACCTTGCTTTTAAGCGGTACTCCTCGAGAACCTCACACTTTGCCCGCAGCCAGGGGTATATTTTCTGCTCTTGTTGGGGTACCGGCAGCCACCAACGTGTGCGATACTGCGTTTAGGGGCATGCCTACCACGTTGAAGTCTTGACTCGGCTTCACGAGAAAGAGCCTCGAGTTGTTGGCTGCCAGGTGCCTGTGTGTATGATCAACCTGCCTATCCTTTGAATAATTCTTCTTGACGATTTGAAGGGGCGGAAAGAAAAGCCGGGATCTGTGTCCGCATGAAGATCGCTCTCGTTGGTTCGACGATATTGCACACGGATGTGGTGATGGGACCTACCCAACTATTATAACCCTACCGTATCGCGAGAGAGATTGTGGTCTGGATACTGTTTTTTGTGCTTTTCGCCATCCGGTGCCGCTTTGCTGTGTCCACGGTACCTTTCTTACGGCGTTACCTCTCTAGCTGAAGACCGCAGGCCTTGGGGCTACGTTGCGTTGTTGAGGTGTTGATTTTTTTCTTCTTCTTTGTCTTTTGTGTCTCTCTTGTCGTCGTTGGTGGACCGCCTTCTCGAGATGAATTAGTTCACGAGGAAATAGAACAGGGAGGGGGAACGCAGAACGTATTCCGTAACCCTAACCCTGACCCAACTTCCCTCGATTGTATGCTTTATCCAACATGTTTACTCTATACAAAAAAAAACTGCGAAGGCTACTGCTGTCGTTGGTACTCCTGTATCTTGTGATCGCTTCGGCGCTCCTGCTGCTGTTGTGTAGTACTCTTGTGTCGGCCTGGCCCTGTCCTGCTGCTGTGGTGTGGTGGTGGCGTGAGATTGCTGTGCTGTGCTGTGCTGATCTGTGCTTACAACGCTGCTGCTGCTGCTGCTGCTGCTGCTGCTGCTGTTGCTGCTACCGCTACTGCTTGTGGTGGTCTTGTTGTTGTACCGCCGCCGCGGCCACCGCGTGCTGCTGCTGCTGTTGCCCCGGCTGCCGTGCGTGGGGGCGCACAGGTACTGGCTGCTTGACGGGGCGAGCTACTACTTCGACAACGCCCTGAGGTTGGGCCAGGCGGACTTCGTCCCCACAGACGAAGACGTGATCATGACGCGCATCAGGACCACGGGAATCGACACCACGGATTTCACGGAGCCCCCGTACATGTACTCGGTGGTGGACGTGGGGGGCCAGAGGAACGAGAGGAGAAAGTGGATCCACTGCTTCGACAACGTTCGGGTAGGAATTATGATATATCGTGCGGCGAGGGGGGCTAGACTTCTCGTGGATACAGTTTTTTTTTTTCGTCTTGCTTCTTTCTCGAGGCTGGTTGTGCTTTCGTGGAAGAACGGTTTTGTGCCGGAGTTTACGATTCTGGGTTGTTTTGCTCCTTTTCCCTCTCGTCCGTTTTATCTCTTCCTCCCTCCCTCCCTCCCTCCCTCCCTCCCGCTCGCTCTCCCTCGTTCCTCCCCCGCCTGGTTGTGGGTTCGCCTTTGATAAATAGCATCGATAGCGCGAACCGAATGACCAATCAAAACACGCCAGACTCAGTGCGGCTAAAACTGCGTGTGTGTGGGCGCGCCCCTCTTCCTCTTGTCCTGCCTTTCTCTAACCGCGCCTTCCCTCCTACTGCTTCTCCAACGATACGAATTGATAAAAAAAAAACAGTGTGTGGTGTTCCTGGTAGGCTTGAACGGGTACGACCAGCGTCTGTTTGAGGACAGCAGCATCAACAAGATGCGGGAAAGCCTCAACCTCTTCCGGCAGGTGAATAACGCAAAACGGGGGGGGGGGGTTACAGTCGTGGCTCCGAAATAAGGGTACCTTATAAGAGGGGGCTCCAATGTAAGGGGGTCGAAATCGGTTGTCACGGACTCGACCCGCTATAGTTTAGTTGGGTACCCTCTTGATCGGTATAAGAGGGGGGCTTCGATATAGGAGGGTCGAGGGCCTTTGTCACACCACGACTGCTGTACTCAACGGTGAAGACCAGGGAGACGGGTGTGAAACTCCCTCATTTTGATGCGCTGCCGTGGCGTCCTTTCGACCACATCGGGAGGGGGTGGTGAGCCAGGACTTGTGCCCCCAACACCTACACATTGGTTTTTAGAATAGCGGTACAAGTGCTCTTTTTGTAGAGGTATAGAGGTCTCAACCCAGTTGTTTTGCCCTTGCCGACTGTCCGGTCCGTTGTGTTGATGGCATGCCCTGTCCTGTCTGCTTCTGTAGTTTCCAAGCTTAAGCCGGCCATTTTTAACAGAAGCACACGCGCCTACCCCCACGACGCACGTGCATGTGAGCATTCGCGCACCTGGAGCAGCATCTTTTTTCCCTCTCTCCTCAGCAAAGAATCGGCCTGTGCGTGCGTGCCGGGGTTGCGATTGTTTCCGCAACCCTGGGGTGCTCCTCAGAACTTGACCTGGAAACCCGTTTGCGTGCTTTGTACAATGAGCTTCAACAGTTTTAGACTAGAAGAGGCTCACTGCATGGTCGTGTGCCTCCGGTTCCGTTACTCGTGTATCGCCAAACGATGAACCTAAGAGCCAACACGATATGAAGGCAGAACAATCATCGGCCTTCTCTTTTTTCTCCCTGGTTCATCCTCACGTTTCGAGAACGCTGCTCTTTTTCTTTTTTCTTTGTTTTACCGGACACGGATCGCCGCTCACTGTCAGTGAAAGCGACAGTGGCCACGGGGTCCACTATGATCCGGACCATCGCGTACGCACGCACTCCAGCCTGCTCATCACCCCCCCCCCTCCGCTGGGTGTCTTCCTCTTGCTTTTTTTTTTCTCGCAGGTGGTGAGCAACCCTATTTTCCGCTCCACGCCGATCTTCCTGTTCCTGAACAAGAAGGACCTGTTCGAGACGATGGTGAAGAACACGCCTCTTTCCGTTTGTTTTCCCGAGTTCCCCGGACCGGAGAACGACGTGCACGCCGCCCTTGA
Source organism: Ectocarpus siliculosus (assembly GCA_000310025.1). Classification (NCBI taxonomy): domain Eukaryota; class Phaeophyceae; order Ectocarpales; family Ectocarpaceae; genus Ectocarpus; species Ectocarpus siliculosus. The sequence continues at coordinate 1,913,485 of FN649726.1, read as the reverse complement.
GTACGTGCAGGCCGAGTATAGCAAGGTGCGCCTCGGATTGGTGCTGTATTTGTTGTCTTGTGGTTGTGGTTGTGGTTGGTGGAGGGGGAGGGGCTGCTGCTGCTGCTGCTGCTGCTGCTGCTGCTGCTGCTGCTGCTGCTGCTGCTGTGAGCCCCCTGAATCATGAAGACAAACACGCTCCAACCATTACAGAAGAAGTGCTTCTATTAACTGGTGTAAGCGTCGGTCATGTTGACAAACACAAGAACCCGCGCCAGGGTACGCAAGAGAGCTCAAGCAAGGCACAGCGGACTCCCGTCCCTCGCAATCTATCCATCAATCAGATCACGCAAACGTACCAACCCCCAGAGGCCCCTTTTTTTTTTATTGCCATCGTTGTTTCTCAACCACCAAGATTCTGGAGGAGGCGGTGCCCGGGAAGGAGCTGCACGCGCACGTCGTGGCGGCGAGGGTCCGCATGGACATGAAGGTCGCATGGGGCGACGTCAAGGAGCAGGTACACCTGCTATGCTGTGTCCATAGCCTAGGCTTCGTGTTTTGGTTTGGGGAAGCGTGGTGTGGGGTGTGGGTATGGTGCTGTGCTGTATACATATGGCCTCTGTGTTTTGGCTTGGGAAAGGGTGGTGTGAGGTGTATACGTATGCTATAACGTGGTGTAAGCAGGACGGGAAGACCGCAGGTGGTGTGCTGAAGTGAGGGTGGCCTTGTGCTTTGAAATCCGATGTCGTGAGGGCTGCCCAGGTAGAAAAGTTTGGTGTTCGTTTATTTCTTGTTCCGTTGGCTTGTCTAGTGCTTGATTCGGCCGATGATTTCGGATGGGTGCAGTTGCATTGCAAATAGCATTCGGGACCAGGACAGGTGTTGTATGCGTGGATGAGGACATCGAGTCTAGCTTAAGGCGTTTCTGGTGGTTGATGAACGATGTGCAGTAAGGATCGTTTGTGTAGATACAAGGCGCAGAATGAACGCATGTTTTGTACGCATGTTTTTTACACACGTACGGGAAGGGAGCGGTTTCGTCTTTAGTTCCGATCGTTTTTCTGGCCAATGGGCTCACTATATTATTCGGAACCTTCTTGTTGCATTGGGCTATTCATGAGCATGTTTTCTTGTGTTTTGTGGTGCCAAGTAGCATGTTTGGACAGAAGGGAAGAGTTCAGCCACCCGGTGAGGTCACGTGCTTCATATTCAAAGCTCCGTCGTCGAGTCATCTTTACCCGCTCTCCCCCCACGTCTAACTCCACGTACCCCCCCCCCCCCCCCCTTTTCGTGCTGTCTCCTACATATTACCGCACCTTATGGACAGCTAAAAAGGATGAACTCGCGAAAAAAAATGGGCAAGTCCGGCGCGATTTCGACGCCTAAGTTGTGAAAGACAGAGAGACGGCGACGGGTGGCACGCGCGGATAGAACTCTTTTACTCCTTGATTTGAGGTGTGATGTTTGGATGAAGATTTCGTTTGTTTTTTTCTTGTTTGTTTGTCTAGGAGGAGGGGGGGGGGGGGTGCGCGCGGATTTAGGGTTCGGGAGGGGGGCGGGATGTGCTTGCTACGTCATCTCGACGTACTGACGGCGACGCATGTAACCGCGAGGGGCAAGGGGGGAGGTACGAAGCGGATGAAGGGGGGGGGGGATGCGACGGGAGAAATCGAACTAAATATTGTTGATTTGCGTTCTGGTAGGTTCCTGCACAGCGAGGAGCGTTATCTACCCTACACGGCGGCGATTTGCAAAAGAAGCATCAGAGAAAACAGCATGCAAAACTTGCTCGATTCTTCCGGCTGTTCGCCAACACGAGGGGGGCGGGTAGGGTCTGCCGGTGGTGCATTTTTCTTTAAAGGCAGTCCTTCGCTTTTGGCGCGAGACGCGAAGAGGGGGAAAAGGGCAGCGGCTGCAAGGGTCGTGGCAGCGATAGCGGCTTTTTTTCTTCGCTCGTGTGCTTAGTGGATGACACACACACACGCATCTCCCGCTCGTTCGGCTGTATTGTTGGGTGCTACTGTGCCTTGCTCGGGGTGGTTGAGGAGCCCAGCAAGAAGCAAAGCCCTTGAACGGCGAGGGGAATGGACGGGGTGTGGGGGCATATTGTAGAGTTTTTTTTTTTTTCACCTTCCTGCCCTAGATCAGATTGAATTTGAAGAAATGAATGAAAAGAGAAGATCTCACTTCCCCTTCGAACGTGTTCACTCTTAAGCACATGTATTTGTAGGAAGGGTGCTTTCGGGTGCAGGGTCTGCGTGTTGGCTTTTCGTGATTTATTAGATGTCTGTCCACTACAAACGCCTTTCTCCCTTTGTTCTCAGTGTTCATTGTTCTTTCCCTGGTCTTGGTGTTCCGTGACTAATGTGCTCGGTTTTCGAACCGCGCAAAGAACCTAGCGAAGACTAACACGCCAGCAGTGGGTGATTCTACGGACCCCCTCGTTTTTCAAAGCAAATTCTGCCGCTTTGATAACTAGCAGTTGCTGCTTTTGTGGTGGTGTTTGTCTTTTCTTTCGTTATTCTTCGGAGCGCGGGTTTGGTGGTAACCCTTTCGACGATGCCTTTGATGACTGCTCTCGTTGAGCGCTGCTGCTGCTGCTGCTGCTGCTGTTGTTGTTTCTATGTTGTTGTTCTTGTTCTTGTAATTGTGGTTGTTGTTGTCGGCGTCATCGCAGCACTCTGTTTAAAATTCGCTTCGAAAGTTTCGTGTGTGCGTGTTTCGTGTGCACACTCCGACCGCGTTCAGCTCGACCGTGTGATTTTCTCCCCCCCCCCCCCCCTCCCCCCCCCCATCGATGGGATCAAAGGACAGCAGCGGTGACGAGCGTTGCTGTTGTACTGGGCGTGCTATCTCTCAAGTAGGCGTGTTTGTGTAGGGCTTAGAGGCGGGCGTGGACAGGCAATCAGGCGGCGCTCTCGCCGCAGGATTTCCGTAAGCGCACCGTCCTTTATGCTCCCACCGCAAAGACGCAAGAGGAGAGGCGCGATGACGGCATGGCAGTTTTGGCTCACGAAGCGCATCGCCATGTCGTCAAAAACCGTTGTCATTTTTAATTCTGTGAATTCCGTCTGTCTCATCATCGTACATGGTGTGCGTGTTGTGTGAAGGGCCCTCGCTTGCTGGCGTTGGTTCCGGAACACCCAGTGCATGGTGTGTCTGGAAAACGGGCTTGTTGGTTTCGTTTGGCCCGCTCCTGCGCAGAGGGGGGGCTACTGTGCACTCGCTTTGATCGGTTGTCGATGCGACGGATCCGGTGTTTTAAAACGGTTATTTTTACTCAGTTTTGCGGATGTTGTATTAGAAGAGAGTCAATTCGTCCGTCCGTTTCAAGTTGGTAAGGGGGGCAGGCAAGATCATTTTTTTTTTTTGGTTCGATATGAAGATAGGAGAGAGGAAGAATGAGAAAGGAAGGGAGAGGAGAACGGATGGCGGTGTGTGTGAGAGAGAGAGAGAGAGAAGATACCAAAATTGTTGTACGTTTGTTTTGGGATCGATTGATTGGCCGGCCTGGGCGAGAGGGGGGCAGGCCGCGCGAACAACCGGAGTAAATAGCTTTCTCAGTCGCGAGGTGGAATTCCAGGTGTGATTGCCGCATTCATCCCCGAGACCGTCAAATAGGGGTCAGAGCGACGAGGGGGGGCCGTGTGATGTACACGTGTGTATGCCCCACGGTGTGCGAACAGTGTGCTTCTTCGGTGCTGGTGTGTGTGCTAAGCTACGAAGAACGACGTACATACATGCACGTGGTGTAGGCTTCTTTTTTGCGACCACAGCGAGCCCGTTGATCGCGGGGACGGTAACAAGAGGATGCTGAAAATGTGTCATCATCTTCGCTAGACTACAGATATACTCCAATCTGATGTGTAGTTACACGTGCTTTCTGTGGAACTTGCGGCGTGGGCTGTACTATTCTGACTGAAAAAAATATGAAACATAATACGAAAGGGAAGAAGGGCATACGGGGATAGGGGGCGCTCCGAGAATCGCCGCGGCCGGCCGTCGATTTGTCAAAACGCGCCTGGGTCAATTCAAAGCACGGATAGCCGTGAGGCGTCCACACGTTTCCCCTCTTTTTTTTTCACTCGGACCGATGGCGTCGAGCAGGGCCACATGTCGAGTTGCGCTCCTGCAGTTGTTGGTCGTTTTTGTCGTGAGGGTGATTTGGTTCTGTGTGTTCGTGCGCGGGGGGGGGGGGGAGTACCCGCGGAAAACAGAACTTCAACGTGTTTGTTAGGGGGCGCGGCGGTTGGTCTGGGCTTACTCGTTTGTAAAACAACAATATGCATACAAACAGCACCAATAGGTTTTCGCCAGCGACTTCGTTTCTCTCGCGTGTCGTCTCCCCCTTGACCCGGAGGTCATGGCGGCGAGCGGGCTCCGAAGGGAGACCGAAGGAAGAGCTCATCATCAGTCAGCTTCCCAACCTCCCAGACACGAACGAACATCCTCGACTCTTGCCAACCCTTGCGGGATCGCATTCCTACTACTCCAGGTGCGACCGACGAGCTTGTGACCGAAGTAATGTAGGGAGGCACACGTATACCTCTGGGGACATTCACTAAATCGGAGCGGCCTTACAACCAACAAACCAACTCAAAAATTCATAATTAATTTCCTTCCCCGAGCAAAAACTTACCACTTTTCTACGGTGGTGGCATCCATCCCCCCCCTAACCCCTAGAGGATCATCGTCATCGGCTGGTCCTACTGCTGCTGCTGCTGCTGCAGAACGGGGAAGGGTTCTCATGTCTCTGTCGTTGTTGTCGCCGCTGCTGTCGTCATTGTTTGTGGTGGCGATGGTGCTGGTGTTTCTGGATGTTGACTCTCTCGACGTCTTGATCTTGGCCTTGGCAGCTTTTGCTGACTTCCTAGCCTTGGTGGCATTGGCCCTGATTACGCTTTCTCGACCGATGGCATCGGCGTACGGGTTGTGCGCCACAATCTTGTCCCGCACCTCTTTCGCCTGTCAACGAGTTGTTGTTGTAGTAGTTGTTGCCCTTCCGTTGCTGGTGCGTGTGTTGGGAAATAAAGTGTGGGAAGTTTCTCCCAAGGCTAACTACTACCGTAGGACGCAGGAATGTCCCCGAAGCTTCTCAGTCCAGAAGTGTGTTGTGGCCTTCGAAGCTTCTGGAGCAAAACGAAGGAAACAACTTCTTCGCGATGTGTCGCTATAAACTATTACGGTGCGATGTGCTACTATACTGTGTGTACATTTTCCACAGCAATAACCACTTTAACCAATAAACTTTTCTGAGGACCCACGCGTCGGCGTTGTTCATCAGATACGTTTTGAACGAGGTTGCAGTGTCATCTTGGCACCTTTTGTCTTGCGGCCTTGAAGTTCTCTTGCCGCTGTCGCATCTCATCCCGCTGCTCCTCCATGAGTCGTCTCCTAGCCGCGTCAAACTCGGCTTGCTTCCTCTTGTACAGGCGTTGCTTGCGGGCCTGTGGTGTGTGGCGGACGGTTAGGCGGTGGGCGGAGATTGCAGGAAGCGCTGGTTGTTGTTGATGATGATGTTATGTCGTCGACGTCGTCGCCGTCTTGCCTTGCTGTGGATGATGATGTTGTTGTTTTCGTTGCGTTGTTGGTGTTGTCGTTATTGTTGTATTTTCGTTTCGTTTTTCTACCGCGTGTTCCGACTTTGACGCATCTATCTCCCCCTCTACCGAACACTGCACTACTGTAACCTACGCAAAAAAAAAACGCAACAAAACGGGTATGGAATTCCGTCTTAAGGCAGCGTGCGCTCACCGTCAGACTTTCCCTGGACCGCCGAAACAATGGCTTTTGCAGCGTATGTTGCTGCGCGTGACGCGCTCATGCACGTACGCGCGTACATAATACCCGAAATTCGGGGGAAACATATGCCTCAAGGGGTTGCGCTGCCTGTCTGTGCTTACCTCTCTTTTTCTGGTGTTTTCCTCAACCTGCCTTCGGTCTTCCCGCGTGACCTTCTGGTACCTCTCGGCTGCTTCTCTGTTGGATTACCACAGACCATGGACCAGCAGGCGATGATACCAACATCACGATCAATCGTTCGTTGGGATTCTTTCGTTCTTGCTTATGGCCTCACTGTTCAGAATGACGAAGACGACGCTGACACCCACCACCGGCGTCGCGGGTTGAGTCTTACTGCGACACGCTTTCAATGTTTGCTTCAACTTTGGTAATGTTTTTTTTTTTTGTGTGATGCATACGAGACGACTGAATGGTAAAACGACAACACTCGTAGCCAGTTAATACCACAACCACTCACAACCACAACCACCACACAACAGCAATGACAACCATCGACCACCACACGATTAGCGGCCCAGCAAGACACCTCGCGACGCGCTGCCTTCTCTCGGCCTCTCTCTCCGCCCCGCCGAGCATCTGTTGGAAGTTTTTCTCCTCGACGGCTGCGGCGGCTCTCCCAAGGTACAGGGCCGCCTTCGTACGCCGTTCCTCCTGTAACAACGAAAGAAGAACGGTTTCACGTGATGAGTGTTCGTTGACTACGCGGAGGGATTTCGTGTTCGGGAACAAGCCTATCAATGTTCTGCGAAGAACGATGTGTTCCCTGGGAACCGGGGAGGAATGAAGTAGGTCATAGTGATAGTGGCTACTCCCAAGATAGATGAAGGCCTAGGGGGGGGGGGGAGGGAGGGAGGGAGAGAGAGAGAGAGAGAGAGAGAGAGAGAGAGAGAGAGAGCATCAGGAAAGAACGCGACCAAAGAAGGAACGAAAACCTACGATAATACAATTCGACGCGTGGTACCACTGTAGGGTGATGTGCATGACAAGAAACGCGATGGAAACAGGACATGCGTGCGCATAGAACCCTCGTGGCGCACCTCTTCCGCCAGCACCGCCATCTCCGCTTCACGAGCCAGCCGCTTCCTCTCTAACTCCTCCATCAGCTGGAAAGTGTTCATTACGTTTGTCGTGAAACAAGGTTAGGCGCGGTGGGGTGGAG
>FN649726.1:1874463-1898206 GCA_000310025.1 Ectocarpus siliculosus | reverse complement strand
GTCCCCCCCCCCCCCCCCCCCGGTGTTTGCCATCGGGGTTGGGTTTTCGTCGCTTGGCAGCGATGTTGTAAAACACGCCGATTCACTTCGTGAGCTCGGCAACCAGGTTACCGCTTTTTTCTTTGCCTTTGGTTTTGTTTGCGGTAAGCATGAATGGTGGTCTAGTAGATTTTGTTGTGCGGAGTCGAGAACCCTCACTCCGCGCAAAGGGGATAATCGCACGTTGTGTTAAATTGGTCAAACACCCTCGAGGCAGTTACACAGAGCTTACAACTGTCTCTGGAAGTGAAAGCACCAGAAAATAAATTACGTCATACGCAGCTGTCATCCGTACGCAAGGAAGTAAGCACAAGATGCCGAACGCCCTTAGCAGGATGCAGCGCACCCTTCATGCGACTCGCCGAATACCTCACGGCGCTTCGCACTTGGTGATGTGAGAGCCTGGTCCGGTGAGAACCCGGCGTGCTCCGTCCCGGCTTTGTAGGGATGCGAGGTCAATGGTCTAACGACTACGGCATGCACGACTATGAGTACCCCCCCCCCTCCCCCCCCTCCCCCCCCTTCAACACGTTCAAGCATTTCACCTTGATAAGTTTCGCATCCTGGCCCTGCTTCCGCTTGAGCAGCGCGTCCTCCCTCAGGATAGCGGCCGCATTGAGTCGCACCTGGGAGCCTTCCTCGGGGTACTTGGGCACGTCCGTCGGGAAGCGCTTGTCGAACTGGAGTTCCTCCACGATTTTTTTCTCAGCCTTTTCTTGTGTTCGTTATTTTCACGCGCCAAACAAGACACCAAAAAAAGGAGGCTAATGTATAACTGAAAAAAGGAGGCATTTTCATGTTTCTTCTTTCCTTTGCTGTTGCTATGTCTTGCGTTAAACACCAGGCTCAACCTCTAGCGAGAGAGGAGGGGGCAACAAGACGCAGGGAACAAGAGCACGGGCCGCATCTCAGAGCTGCATGTGCACGAAGATGTAGGGTTGACTGGCTCTATTATAGGGTGACACCACGGTGGTAAATCTCCAATTTGTCCCAGATTTGTCGCCTGACGCTATCTACGAGATGTTCTGTGGCGGTGTTCGCAGTGTATCTATTTGAACTATGTAGTCTCAGAGCTGTTTTTGTCGTCCTCCTCCATACCGTCGTTCGCAATTTATGTTGCCCTATACGCCGGGTTCGCCGTCTAGAACGAAGACCTTGGGATCCTGGGCCACAAGAGGATCGTTTCCTCTGTCACAAGTGCCTCTTTTCGTTCAAATACACGAGCAGGAGATGGTCAAGCAGTGCTACGAGTCACATCCTGATCTTGTCAATGTATTGTCTCCACTGCAACGACAAGAAATTATTTGTTTGTTTCAGTCGTCACCTCGTCCCTGAGCGCGTCGAGGGTGTTCCTCGTCTCGTGGAGACGGAACATCCCCTTCCCGGCCTCCTCCATCTCCTTGTACTTGGCAACGGTCTGCCGCCTCAGCTCTTCCAGCCGCTCCTTCTTGCCCGACTCTACCTCGGCGAGATTCGTCCGGTACAAGCGGTCGGTGCTCGGGCCAACAAGAACGGCCTTGTTTTTTTTTGTCGTTGTTGTCGAGTTTTGTTTTGCGGGAGGGTGAAGTTAATGTATGGGGTTCATCAGCGGTAAGGAGAGAGGTAGGGGAGGATGGGGGTAAACGGGCGGTGTCGAGGTTGTGTATGGATGGGCGCGGAATTTTTTCCCGTTTACAGGTGATGGACGGAGGAGCTCGTCATTGAGGCAGGAAGGCACTGAAGAGAAAAAAGGAGGCAGAGGAGGGGAAGCATGATCGAGAAGACCTCAGAGGGCGGACATTGGTGGGGGTGAGAAGGGGATTACGATACTCAACCGCCGCTCAAGCTGCGTGGGACAATGAGCAACAGTCAGATGACTACTGTGAGTCCTCGAAAAGTATGTTGCATGTTGCAACTCCTCCTCCTGCTCCCCCACTCCCTCCCCTCCCGTCCAAAGAGAAACTCCCTCCTCAGCAAACACCTACGAGGTTCACAACAGGTACTTGCAGGTTGTGCGAGGGTCCACAGCACCCCAACACAATGGTCGTGAGGGTGTGTCTTCAGTCAAACCTGAGTAACTGGAAAGTCTTAACAATCGCTCTTTTCGCTCACCTGCTCAATCTTCATAGGTTCCGGGACCTTCCGCAGGCTAGGCTTGGTTAGGTTGAAGGGTCGGGGAACAGTCAAAGACTTCTCCGCCACCTCGGCAAGGCCCATTTTGGCTTTCGCCTCCTCGCGAGCCTGGGAAACAGAAGAAGCATGTTCGAAGGGGAACCATACAAACGTTTAGGAGCCCCCCCCTCCCCCCCCGGGGTTCTATGGCTGAGAACGTTCTCTTGGTTTGCTCTTCTCCTATTGTGGAAGTCAACATGGCTTGACCACAAGCACGTTTGCCTTCCGAGAAAGTGCTGGAGGACGACAATTAAACGTGCCTCAATCACGCACGCACGCTGTGCTTGCCAAGGCCTGTTGATGCCGTCGCTCGCTGGCGAGTCCACATGGTCGAGCGGACGTACTACCGGTGAATGAACACCGGCACAACCCGTGTCTAGGGCAGTCGACAACACGCAGTCTTAACAACGGCATCGTCTCGAATTCAGTTCCCGCTCGAAGTAAAGGCTCTTGCATTTGCTCAACGTTTCCCAGCACGCACGAACCCGAGCGACAGGCGCAAGAAGAGGCTGAACCGACTATTTCTCCGTCTTCTCGTCATGTGGCCGAAAAAAACCAACATTGACGGTGTCGTTTGTTAGAGGCTCCAGGACCTCCGCAAGGCAACTTGCGACGGAAACGACTTCACTACAAACGCAAAACGTTTGTTTCAAGAAGACCACACACACCTGAGAAAGGCTGAAGGCCTTGACGGACAGTTTCTTGCAGTAGTCCTCAATCTTCCCGCTCGCCCGACGAAGCCCTCCCACCATTTTGTCGTTGATGTAGTTGAGGTCGAAGACGGCCAGCCAGTCTTGGGTCAACTGGCCCTGTCCCGGCAGCGAGTCAAGCCAAGGTTCGCCAACCCCGAGGAGAAGCGATGCACGGACAAGATGAGCACGTGTCACAGCGGTGTACACATCTCACGGCGTTTTGCTCACGGTGGCTCGAGACGGCCGCGTTGAATGCGTGTGTTCGCGTGATACTGCTCGCCAGAGAAACATTACCTCGACGTCGGTATCTGCAAATCCTCTTTTGTGTTTCAACAGCCTTTGTAGATGAATCTGGTATGTCATTTGGGACTAGGGAACAAGACAGATACCTCGACACGCTCCCAATCGGTAAGATAGCCGAGCAGCTGCGTCATTTTTGTGGGGTCTTCGGAGCTAGTGAGACGCCTGAACTCGCCGAACCCGAGCTCGTCGAGACGGAACAATAGGAGGTACCCGAGCACCATGTACAGAGTGAAGTCGTTGCGCAAGACGCTGCTAGCCATGTCGTTGTAGAAGTGCTTGAGGAACACGCGCAAGGCCTCCTTGTAGCGGACGCAGCCGTAGAGAACCTTAGGGGGAAACGGGTGATCGAATGTTGCGGGGTGTACTCGCTCGAGTAGGATGCCGATATGGACAACTTTTGCTCTGAGTGAGGTGGCGCTAAGCCATACCGGCCTTCAGCTGTGTGGGATTATTAGCAGGATTGTCCATGAACTCAGTGTGTGCAGAACATGGTGAAGACAGCAATACAACAGCGCGTTCAGAACGTAGTCTACCTGGTCACTATAGTCTTCTGCTGTACATTTTAGTCCGTTTGCTGGAGACCACCCACAGCAGCGTACATCGCACAACACGTCCTCGCGAAGTCTAGGAAATGAACCAACCCGTCATCTCGAGCCCTATAATAATGAAGTAGGTACGTTAAACTTAGTGGCTGGTGGAACTGTCAACTCACATGCAGCACCCTTAATGCCTACTGCTGTATGTATCCTGTATGTGCGTACCAGGTGGTACCTATTTACGGCCTGTAGGCCTAGGCAAACGACAATCTACTACATGTATGCAGACACACAACCAGTTTTGAATGGGTCCCTACGGCAATACCGGGTGCGGCACACCAGCACCCCTTTTGCACCCAGACAAGGTCGTCACTTCGAAGGTAAGACGAAACACCAAAGGTTGTGGAGTGCACAAATACATACGCTACCCTGCGTGTCGTTCATTGCCGTACCTGCTTGAGGAAGATCGCGTCGCCATGAGACTCTCCCGTCTGAGTGGCCTCGTCGGCGTACGAGTCTACCGTCTGTTTCTTGGGATCGAACCCTTTCACAAGCGAAATCGCCTTGTCGATTAGGCTAGGGGGCCTCAATCTCCTGCCCGCGGTCATGGCGAGTGTCTGGACTACAAGGCGAAGGCGCGACGATCAGCCGTGGTGTTCTGTATCTTGCAGTGGAGAGAAAATTTGAAATTTGAAACGCTCGGGAGTTCCATAAAATATGGAGGGATGCCGCCTCTGACTGACTCTGTACATGCTACATCATGCGCCGTATGCGCGCGAGGCGCGAGAAGAGTTGGTGCAGCACCTCTGTAGGAGGGTGTTAACAGAAGACTGGCGGACGTCCGGTCGTAGTAGCAATCTTCCTTACGCGTTTAAGGAATACTCGGCTCGTTGCAAAGCGGGACGGCACGTACTCTGTGCGCGTTCAACCGAGTAAATATCTTCTCGACGGCCGAAGCAAGCGTGGCCGGTGGAACAAAGCCACATGTCACTTGCTGGTTGCGGCAATGCTGCGGTTCGGGTACCTTGGCGTGACCACCACGGCGATGCTTCTGGTGGTCACTTCATCGGCGTTAGCGACGGCCGTAGCGGATGGAGTACTCCTGTACACACCAGAGCGGGGATCGACGCCGGACACACGGCGGCAGGCGCCGACAGCCAGAATGCTGGCGGCGTCCAACAACCTCCAGTACGATTGCGCCGCACACAATATATCTGACGAGGAAGTCGTGGAAGCCTTCGACAACACAACGACGCTATCGCTTGGCCTGGGTATAGCCAGGATATTGACAGGTAATAGGCGGGCGAGCGGACAGGAGGGCACCTGGTACGAAGACACCCTGACGAACCTGCTTGTCGAGTACTGTGAAGAGGAGGAGCGAGGCGTGCACCACCGGTATGTAGCCTTCAATTAATTAATCAATTAATTAATCAATTAATTATGTTATTAATTTATCTCCAGCACCGCACCAGGACACCCTTTTTCGGGTTGCCTCTAGTGAGAATGTTTGATAACATTGTAGTGTCGGCGGAAAGAAAGCGACCAGGTCTCCCCAAACGGGACGAACATCAACGTCGTTCTCTCGAACCACCTCCAGCGAACCCGTCCATCCTTCCCAACCCGCCCCCCCTCCAACCCTCACCACCGCACACACAGATACGTGACCAGTCAGAACGCCACGGCCGCGAAAGACGAGTACGGCGTCTGTGTGCAGACGCTCGATGGCGACCAAGATACATACGCGACCGGCCTATGCGAGCGGGTTGCGAACTGCTACTGGGAGGAGCCTCGGGAGTACCTGACACGAGGACGTCGGTATACCGATGTGCAGTACCAGGCCAACGATCGCGCTGCCCGAGACTACATGCAGTCCGTAATGCTATCTTACGGAACCCTGGGGTTCGTCTTGGCGGTGGGCGTGTTTGCGGGATGCGCCAAGTTTGCCGTGAGAAGGTGGAAACATGTGTGTGTTTTATCCTCTAGACCACCTTGGTAAAATACGTTCTACCACCATATGTAATCCCATGCGCTTGCGCACTTTCCATAGTGGTGGTTGTCACAATCGCTTGTAACGCAGGGCTGATATTTATGTAGTCTACCATACGTGATGTTTCAGGCGTCTGTCTCACAGTTGGTTCTCCTCGTTCATGGAACACGTTTTGTCGTAACAAACAAAAGGGGCATTTACAACAAGTGCGTGTGCGATAGCGACCTGCAGCGAGACCGCACGGGGTACACCGACCTGGAACAGAAGGTCCCGGCGGCTGTGTTTTTCTGTGGCCTTGTGACCGTTGTTGTGGCGGCACTGCTGGGGTTGCAAGGGAACAGCTACATCAGCTCGGGACTGGATCTCATGTTTACAAGTAAGGGCTGGTGTCGCCAAGATATTCGTTGCCCTGCCGTCTCCACACGAATAGCTACCGCACGGTTTAATGCTGTCACTACCGCTGTACCCCCTCTAGTCCGTCTGTACACACGGTGTGGGTACAGCAGCAAGCATGCGTGACTCACTCAAACACACACCGTCCACTGCTGTCTGCGTAGGCTGAAGTTGCGCCGTCACACAGGCCCTGCGCCATGTTTCTGTCCGCGGTCAGAGGGTGATCTCTACTATGCTTGACGCCGCCCCTGTAAAGTACGGCATAGGCACGATGAAACACGCCCTTTAGAGTACGCCGTGAAGCGTGTTCGTTGCGACAAGAAATATTAAAAACAAAAATAAACCAAAGACGTTGCATATTTCTTGCCCACTGTCTTTGGCAGAGTGACCTTGCGAGTGCCTACTCGTCGTCTTAACCATCGTTGGCAGTTTCTCCCTACCGCGAGATGTTGCTCGTCTCCTTGACATGAGCTCCGATCTGGGGGGGCTACACCGAAGAGAGCTCTTCTTCGCATGTAGCAGCATCTCCGTACAAATCATTCAATCCTCACCTTTGCCTTTTCAATGCGCCTCCAATGATGAATGGCCGGTGAATGGACGCAGCCATGGACGAGGCAGCCGAAGGCGTCAACGACCTCGCCCATTCGGTGTCCTTGCCCCTGGCGAGTTTCGTCGGCTCTCTCAACGCCTCCGCTGAGGAGGTCCAGCGGCTGCTGTCGAGCGCGGACGAATGGATCGGCCAGCTGGAGTCGGGCATGATGCTCAGGCTCGACTCGTTCGATAGTGCGCACAGGCAGGGAAACAGAAGAACAAACTGACTTCCTAGGGTTAGCGATAGGGTTACGGTACATGGCTAGATGCACTCTGTTCTTGCTTCTCCCTACGTGCACGAAAAGTGGTATGTTGCCCATCCACTGCAACCCATGTCAGCAGCGAAGTACTTGTTTCTGCAAAAATCGTCCCCTCAAATAGGCGTTTGTTTCTCTGATCCGCTTGTACGCGAAATAAGTAGCCTCGTCTGTTCCATTCGAATGTGCGTAAATTCATAATGAGGCTCGCCTAATCAATACCCGACGCGTCCTTTTGTTGCCTGCTGATCTACGTTCGGTTGTTTGTTGTTGTTGTTGCTGCTGCTGCTGCTGCTGCTGCTACTGCTACTGCTGCTGCTGCTGGTGACGGTGTTGTGTGTCGTGGTTGACACGGTTGTTGTTGTCTCTTTCGGACGAACAGAGATCATTTTTTAGGTCGAGAGGCTGAGTTTGACGTGCTTGCGGAAAGGGTAGAGATCGCCAGCGCCGACTTCATGTCGGAAGCTGTCGATGACGTTTACACGGCCTTGGAGATGCTCCAGGCAAGAATGTTACGGTACACGGTTAGTCTAATAGTTATTGGGAGGGGGTGAGAGAGGTGCGGCCCTCCGATGTTGTCCCATATCGCTACTTCAAAGTTAATCTTTTGTCAATCTGCCTAGATTTCATCACCAACTTCTTGCAGTCGTGCCCTTCGGCCCTGTAGAATGAGCACGTTTGAGACTAGCCTCAACAGTGTCGTGACGTTACAAGAAAACACGCCGATGCAGGCTGAGACAGCGTGGGTCCAAATTTCCTCGAACAAAGCGTGGGTTGTATGGAGTCCAATCATCCAACCAGACCTGGCAGCACGAGATGAAATTTCTTTTCCACCGTATTTCAAGCCTTAAGATCATACACGACAGTCTGCCCTCAAACAAGCACAGCAAACAGTCTCACCTTCGCACGACAACCGCTTCTCAGGGCTCAACAAACCACTCGGGATGGTTGGAAGTTTTCAGCAATTCGTTTGGAGATATACCGTAGCAAAAGTACCAAAACGTAAGCTCCTCCCATCATCAACGCATTACTACTTACTGCTCCTGCTGTGTGCAGGAAGACTTCCTGGAAATGACAGACAGAATGGAAGGGCAGAGCCTCAACGTGATCGCCGCCTTGGCCCTTGCGAATGAAACGGCTCTCGAGAACCGCGACCGTTTCGCCTACTTTCGGAGGTGGTCGGACGAGTACGCCGGGGTGGGGACAGCGGGCGTACAGGTGCGCGCGGGTTGCCCGTCAGCTCATTTCTGCCGTCCGCAAAACGAAAAAAAATCAACATGTGGTTGAAAACAGCGAATCACTCAAGGGTTTATTTCGTCGCTCTCCCGTGAACTCCAGCCTTTGGCGTTGGAAATGTTGCAGCTCATACGACATTATGAATCGATGAGCATCCTTAGTAGTAGCACGTCAAGTACTTTTCCACCAACTTTTGAAGTCCATCCTTCTCTAGCGGCCTTGCTTGTGGCCAGAACGTGAGGGGATAGCAAAGATTTCGAGCCTTCCGTTTTCAAGAGTCCGCGTATCCAAATCGTTGGCCGTTCGTTGCTCCACGGGGCACATTGTTACCACCTACGGTTGCCAATAAACCATCATCGTTCAATCAAGAATAGGTCTTGCGATACAGTACGTCAGGACACCACTTGAGACTTATGTCAAAAACCGTTCTCTTTGTTGCGCAGGGGCTGGTGGCCGCGGTCGGAATTTCCGGGGCGGTGGGGCTGCTCGGAGTCGCCGCAGGACTCGCCAAGGGCAAGTCCTGCTCGCCATGTAAGATATCGCTTGTGGCGCCCACTCGTTACGCCGCGCGTATCTAACAATAGCTTCGGTCGTCGTTGATCTTGTGGCTGGCGGTGCTGTTTTAGCTGCTACAACTGCTGCTGCCGTCTGCTGCTGTCGTCTTCGTAACCACCATCGTCCTTGTCGTTTTCCCCTCCTCGCTGTCCTGGTGTTCGCGTTTCCTCGCCTCACTGATGAAATAGTACAATATGCTGACCACCAACCCATGTTTGCGACAGGCATAAATCTGCTGCGCCTGACCTGCGCCGTGACGTTCACGACCACCTGGGCGGCGTTCATCCTGTCGTCCCTGGTCATCGTGGGCGCCGTCGCGTGGTCGGACGGCTGTCAGTTCTTGAACCTAGCCGCCACTAGAGGCTGGGAGACCGCCGGGTTGGACGGTCTAAGCGCGGCGGTGCGTTGTCTGGGAGTGTACTAGGCTCCGGCCGTCATAACCTGAACAGAAGCGTGGTAGGTGGTAAGGTGTACCGGTCGGTAAGTGCTGTGGAGAGCGAGGGGATGGCGGCCCTATTGCTCCTCTCCTTGGGATCTGGCCTGCCTCTCGTGTTTGCTCTTCACACGACGATCCCACACCTCTTACGAATGAATACCATCAAGTGACGTGTGGTCGAGTTGGAGAGTTCAACTCCTTGCCGCTGTCTCCTGCGCCGTAACGTATCCCCGAAGGTTCTCGATGGATGCCTCCGTGGAAACGCCGTGACGGAAGAGTTTAACATCACGGATGCTTTGGGGTTCTTCGAGTCGTATCCTGGCACCGCAGAAGAGGTGACTTGAAGTATACCCACCTCAGTGAGTGAGTGAACACGTACGATCGTTGTTTTGAAATTTTCCGAGTCAATGTTGGCTCTCGCTTGACTTGAGGTTTTTTGGTGCTAATATCTCACACCTCGCCCTTCAGCTGACAGGGTAGATCCCCTCCTTCTGTCTATCTTGGTCACACGGCCCTCCTCCCCCCCTACCCCTACCCTCAAAACGATGCCTGGAGATAATCGCTCGTGGCTCAATTCCCCCTGAAAACCAACAAACCCACCCAATCGATAGGTGGGCGCCCTGAACGCGACCTTCGCGGAGACGGACGTGGAGACGGCGATCTCCGCCATCTCCGACTTCGTCTACTCCCTCAACGCCACGGCCGTCGCCGTCTCCCTCCTCGACTTCTACACCAACGCCGAGGTCAACGGCTCTCTCCTCTTGGAACCGGACTGCCCGTACAACGTCACCTTCGAAGGCGAGGAGGCCACCGCATACCTCGGGCGGCCGTGGCTCGCGCTTCCGACGGTTTCGACGGCAGCAGAAACGGTGACGACTGGTGCTACTACAAGCGACGGCGAAGATGGAGGCGGCGTGGGTAACAGCAGCAGCAGCAGCAACAGCAGCAGCAGCTACGATTCGGCCGGCAATCTGACGACGGTAGACGCGCCACTAACTCCGTGGCAGGCCGGCGGGACGCGCCAGAGCTTCGGACGGCAAGGAGGTACACGTACCATGCGGGTTTTATTCCGTAGGGGGATCGATCGCAGCGCAGCACTCTGTATATCACGTGGGGCGAGCGCGGTGGGGGCGTTTTTTGTTTCAGCTCTTGGCGGGCGGCGTCGCACACAAGGTTTTGTGTGGACGTTTGTGTCGCATCCGACGGAGCATATATTGAAAACAGAAATAAATTACATGTTTATGAACAACACGAACAGCAAGGGTTTGTCCACGCTGCAAGTATGCCTGCCTCGCCCCCCCATACCACGATCGTTGGCCCGCCACCGTCCTCGTCTCCAACACTTGCAGCAGACCGAACGGAGCACTGTTAGTTTGTAGCCACAAACTATTCCACCATCAACCGACGACCCACGCGATACCCTGCCACAACTTTACATCAAAGCATGTTCAGCCCTCACGTCGCCCCTTGACCCCCTCTCCACCCGCCCCGCCCAATGCCGCACTCCATCGTCGGCTGGTCCATCCCCAGACGAAACGGCCTTGGACTACATGTCCCGGGTGTTCAACTCGTCGGACTGTTCCTCGATCAACGGCGACCTCCTCTCCGCGTGGGACCTTGCGGCGCGCGAGCGGGCCTACCGAGATCAGATGCAGGACGACCTAACATGCATAACGACATCGTCGAACGTAGAGTGCTCAAATTCCTCGTCGTCGTCGTCGTCTTCACTACTGTCCTCGTCGTCCTCCTCCTCTTCGACGTTCTCCCTGTCACCCTGCTCTTGCACGAGCGACGGCTACACCGGCGCGCCCGACACCCTCCTGGCCTACTTCAGGTCCTTCGCCGAAAACGTTACGGCCCTCCGCGCCGACCTGGCGAGCCTACTCACCCCGCCCCTGGAAGCGGAAACCGCGGCGTTTTCGGGGCAGGGGGCGCTGGCAAACGCGTCCTCGGACTCCTGGGCGGCGCGGTGCGCGTCTCGGTGCTCCTTCGTCGATTCGCATTACCGGAACTTCGAGGGCGCGATGTGCGGCACGGCGCTGGGAGGGCTCGCACAGGTCGGGTTCTCCATGTTCATGATCGGAGTCGGCGGGCTGGCCCTCGCGGTCACCTCAGGGATTATGGTCCACAGGCTCAAGGAGGTGTGGGCGAAGAGCATGACCAAGGTGCTCAGCACGGAGGAGGACATCGTGATGGAAGAGTACTGAAGACACATACGGCAAGAAGACCGCCGGGGCGAAATGACCCCCCGTTGCCCGCTGCCGGGATGGGATTTAGATAGTCTACGGCGTTCTCCACCAAAAGGACAGACATGGTCTACACGTCATATTTTTCCCCTTCAATTGAAGGCAGCATCGTGGGAAAAAGGCTCGTCTAGATTGTTCCGGAGACACCGGCGCTGGAGCCCTGTCAGTTGCGGGGCAATCAAGCCGGCAGTCCAAACCCAGGCTGGTGTTCTTTAGGAGGACGGGAGCTTTTTCTGTCACCGCAGCACAACGAGGACTACCGTCGTGAGGGACCGGGGACGCACTGCTCGGGGCAGTTTAGGGCGGTATTTATTCGGGGTGATGAGATTCATCTACGCCTGAGGGATGAACTCTTCTTGAGGTGGTCATACTGGGGCGCGCCCGTGTTTGTTTCTGCTTTCGTTTGAGCCTGGCCTGCTACGTGGAGCAGGGTCATGCTGACGTTGCAAATTGGATGTAAACCCGCTGTACAGAGGATTTCTGTCGTGTCAAGAAATTATTGCACCCGTCGCGAAGATGTTACGAGAGGTGCCCTATTTTTTTTTATTCCTTCGTAATGTAGACTATACCAAAACGTCGCCTAAAGCAACAAGAGGACAGAAAAAATGGCGACAGAGGAAGGGAACCGAAGCAAGCCCAGGATAACTCTAAAAAGCTAGGAAACGCATATGCCCGGGTTCGCAACCAAACAACAAGACGGTAGACCACAAGAGGTGCACACGACCACAAAACAAGCAATGACACGGGTGGGAAGGTACAGGCCAATCGCCTACCACCCCGGCTTTATTCAGCCGCGGGTGTATAGTGGCCACATACTCCAACAAACAGACAACGACCTCCAGTCCAAGCAGCTCAACGCCTGGGAGCTCTCGAGCTCCATCAACACCCCAAAACAACACCGGCCCCATCACTAACTCCTGGCGGCCTTCAAGAATACACCAATTCTTTGCATGCTTGTCCCTGCCAAGGGAGCGTGTGGGGGGGGGGGGGGGGGAGGCAACGCGACCGGATAAAGCGAAGAAGCTGACACCTTATCGCTTCTACAACGAGTGGTACGACGAACGGTGCTTCGTCTCACACCCCAGGTATGTCGAAGAAACGACTTTCTCAAGGCAAGCAAACACAAACACCCTTCCCCGATGATCATTGCCACCAGGACGATTTTCTTTTCATAATCTGGGATGAGTGCGGGAACCTTCTCGGGAACCTTCTCGCCCGTGAAGAAACGCCGCCGTGTGCGAAGCAACCAAGGGCGCAGTCTCGTCGTCCAACTGGCAACCAAGAAAACGAAACGAGGGAGACGTGGGGCGGACAAGGGGATTGGATTGGCACACACCACACGGCGGAATGTTGGGAGTGACTTGTGTCATGTTTGAACTAGCCTGTGATCGATCGTGGAGACATTCCAGACCATTGCGGGTGTCGTGGAAGTATCGAATCATTGCGTTTCTCGAATGCGGAGGCAACAAAAATAACAAAAACAATGTAGCAGTGTTGCCATAGAAGCACACACCACCAACACGTTTAGGTGCACGATAAGGTCCTGCTGGCTGTCGACAAACACCACAACCCCTCGCTCACTCGTACCAACTCGGCAGCTTTCCAACTGCGGTCAACGTTCCACAAACGCCAAGAATACACCGATCGCCGACTCACGTGCAAGTGATGGCTTCCGGGAAGCACGAGGTCCCGTAAGCGCTCCCCACAGGCCTCCTTTCTCGCCACGAACTCCGCCACGCCGTCGGCGTTGGCCAGCATTCCCGTCTCGCCCCTGATCATCAAGCACTCGCTCTCGATCGCCTTAAGGTACGTCAGCACCGACTCCTCCGTCAGGTAGCTGGGCGACGAGTTTCGTAACCTGGAATCAATACCAGTTGCTGCTGTGAGGAGTACGTCGCCTTACGCATCTCGGAACCGGAACGGATTGTCTTTCTTTTTCGCAGTCATTTGACGGGCACACTGGGGTACGTTACCGAAGGTTGTTGGTGTGTCTCTCAACTGCTGCCGTAGCATCGATTTGGCCAACCAGCTCACAAGACAAAGGTACGACAGCAGTCTCTCACGAAAAAACAGAAAAAAAGGAGAAACGCGGTGTTGATGACCACGTGGTGAGGTGTGCGTGTGTGTTTCTTTCGTGGGCATCTAAACGGGCTGACGACAACGAAGACTCGGCCATCACCACAACGGTCTGTCGCAGGGCGAGAAACAAAGCGTGTGGACCTCCGGCACGGCTACCACCTCCAGATCGAGAGCAACGACCGCATAACAATAGTTCCATCTCTCGGGGTCTCCTCGGCCTGTTCTACATATCAACTGTACTCCACAGGTGGTGTTGTGATAGAACAATTTCCCGGCAATTGACCACTCTCCTGAAGGTGCATGTGCCTTGTGCAATTCCTTAGAACAGGCGCGATGCAGCGATATTTGCTCTCTCATCTACGACCTACGACGAGGGGGAAGGGGGGAAAATGAAAGGGTGCGAGCGGAGGTAGAGAGAGGGAGAGAGGGAGGCAAACAATAACAATCCCAGATAGGGTCGGAAAAACAAAACAGACGACCACCGACGCAGAGAAGATGCCCGATGCGAACACAGAGCACCACTCGTACCTGACATCGTTCGTGAACTGGACCTGGTCGCCCCCTTCTCCCGGTTTCGTTGCTCCCGCCACCAAACGGACCGCGCCATTCCAGCTCATTGTCTGCCCCTCTGCCAACAAAAAACGATGTCGCGAGCGGGGTACGCATTTCGTAGCGAAAGA
Source organism: Ectocarpus siliculosus (assembly GCA_000310025.1). Classification (NCBI taxonomy): domain Eukaryota; class Phaeophyceae; order Ectocarpales; family Ectocarpaceae; genus Ectocarpus; species Ectocarpus siliculosus. The sequence continues at coordinate 1,884,025 of FN649726.1, read as the reverse complement.
ATGACAACGGAAACCGGTTTTGAGCCCCAACAATACGACCACACAGCGGAAGTGGCACGCTCTATGTAGGGCAAGCGGCAGCAGCGGCAGCCGGGCGGCATCAGCGGCGGTCTTGAGAACTACTCATGACGAACTTGGAGGGCAGTTGTCTTCAAGTTTCCCGCAAACGATGGTCCAAAGTCACAACCCAATACCCTTTGATGAGGCACCTCATCCTCAGAGCGTTTATCCGCTAAAACCAGTCTCGGGAGCGAGGCTTGCTGCCACATTGTGCATAGTTGGGGTAACTTTTACCCAGGCCGAACGTGAAAAATCATGGCACACGCGTTTCACGAGTGCCGACGGCGAACGGTATCATCTTCTGTGGCTGCAGTTTGCTATGGTAGCTAACCCAATGCCAATCACATCTGTCTGGCGAGGCAACGGCGCTGGTGTTTGTCGCACCTCCCCACATGGTCACAGCCTTGAGCCTGGTTCGGACCGCCTCGTCGAAGGACTTGTACACCTTGGGCTCCTTGTCGACCAGCGCCCCTAGCAACGATACAAGTGGCATGTTTATGTCATGTTTTCAAGCTGCAGGGACCCTAGCCAAGAAACAACGTAAAAGCGGGGTTTCGTCATGTTTTAGTCTGCAAGAACCCTAGCAATGAACAACGGGGGCGACGGCTTTTCATGTTGTAAGCTCCAGGCACCCTAGAAACGTAGGACCGATGCTGCTTCCTGTTGAAAATCTACCCGCCCCACACACCGGCGGAGGCTGCTACTGCTGTCTCGCGGTTTCCTTCGCAAAGACTGATAAAACATTGACCAGTCGCCCATTAGATGCCAGTTTACTGAGCGACGCAATAGAAAACATTCGTCAGCAACCCACGGCATACTTCAAGCAAACCAGATAAAAGGCTCGCGAAACCATGCTGTGGTCGAGTCGCAGCACACAAAACGCGAGCTGGCTGTTGTAAACAAGAAGTAATCCAAGTCTTGAAGTCGTGGGCGCTCCTCCAGGCACTATCTCCAGGTGTGAGCATGAAGCACCTTGCCCCCCCCCCCCGACGAAAGCCGGGACGACTAAACTACCTTCTTATTGGTCGTACCACATACATGGGATCGCATCACTTGAAAAGGAGGTCCGAAAGGGGTTGCGAGAGCAAAACAAAGAGAGTACTATTTGGCGACAACAGCAGACAGCAGCAGCAGCAGCAGCAGCAGCAGAAGAAGGGAGCTACAGTCATGTCTCCGATATCAGAGGGTGGTGTGACAAAGGCCCTCGACCCTCCAATATCGGAGCACCCTCTTAAACCGGGAACAGAGGGCACTAAACTATTCTACAGTGGGTCGAGTCTGTGACAACCGGTTTCTACCCTCTTTTATCGGAGGCCCCTGTTACAAGGTATCTCCCCTCTAATATCGGAGACACGACTGTACTGTAGCTCACTCCGGGAAGCGACGCTCGCGCGCAGGAGCTTGGGGGATGTTCCGGTTCTGGAGGCGAACGGGCCGAGGATGTCGAGAAAGACGCACCGCTCCACCATCTCGGGAAAGCTCGCCGCTACCAGCGACGCCACCGCTCCCCCCATCGAGTGCCCCACCATGGAAAACTTTTCCCACCCCAGTGATCTTGAGACGGCACGAAGAAAGAGCCACGAACAACGCCGGAAAAATTCGAAACGACAGCAGCAGCGGCGGCGACGGTGCCGGCCGGCGAGGGAAACGAGAGCTTGTCGTTGGAGACGTTGTCGGCACGTTACACGCGTCGGGAACACGAACGGTAACATGTACCGCCTCTCCCGCAATAACGCCCTGTAGAGGAAAACCGCCTTCCTATCACGATGACATGCTCTAGTTTGTCCAAAAAGCATCGCCGTGAGCCACTCCTCCCTCTTACCTGCACCATCCACTCAAAAAGGGTTAAAATTTTGGATCCCCTTCTTGGCACGGGGGCGTAGTCGCACCTTGCTGAAGCCAAGCCGGCGCTTACCGATTTACGTTCGAGTGACTCTGTGGTCCTTCTTGTTGGAGAGCGGAGGAAAAAGGTAAGAAATCCCCCCCCCCCGGCCTTCCCCCTTTTTACTGTGGCGGGAGAGGGAAGGGGGGGGTCCCACCTTGTAGGTTTCTACCACTCTTGGAGAGGAAACAAAGGCCGAACAGAGGCCAGACTGGCTCTTCAGCGTGACGGCAGCAATAAACACCAACACCAACAACGACGATGGAAAACGGCAGCAACATAGGAAACGGTGATGACTCCGACCTCGGCGGCAGACCCAAGGGGTCGGGTGGTTGGTCAGAGTCGTACGGCATCATCTTGAGGCATGCACCCTATGGTATGCACAGCAGGGGGATGCATTCCGCTTGATGCCGGATCAGAGCCCTTCGCTTGAGGAGAGGCAACGCCGTAAGATTGGGTAGGGACTACGAGCGACGGTCATAGATAGAATGAAAGAAGGGGACAAACAAATATAAGATTCGCTTGATGAACGACGGGAGGATGCTGAAGCCTTGGCCAAACGATTCAATTACTTTGGTGCTGGGTAGCGGCGGACACCGGGCAACAGCGACAAGAAGAACGCAAACTAAACCTGCAAGAGGACGTTTTTTCCCCCTGTCCTTCTCCAGGCACTCAATACACCAATCGCGCCAACGAACGGATGCGCATCCCGGAGCGTGCCGCAACGGAAGCTGAACAGAAAAGGATCTTAGCGAAGACTGTTCAAGGGCGCGGGGAATGGCCATTCATTGTTCCCAGTACGAGCAAACTGCTGCAAGTAGTGCCCTCAGGTGCATGACAAGCCTTCGAGTGCGTTGTGTCGGTCGCCGGCCCGAAGCTATGGTTCCCATCTGTCTAAATATCTAGCCATATCTAGGATATCATGTATAGGTTGTGTTCCCGCGTTTCTCCAGCTAGCACCAACCGCTCCAGCCGGTCGATTAACCAAAAGACGGCGTCGGTCAGTGCAACCGGAACGAATGTTTGAAACCGGATACTCTGGTCGGCAGCATCATCCCCCAACACACAAAAAAAATACTGGTTTGTTGATCGTTTTACCTCGCGGCCTCGATGACATACTCAGGGTAGTCCAGGATCGGGTACCAGGCGTCCTTGCTCATGTGGTCCGACCGACCGTGACCTGGAAAATCGATCGCCACAACCTCGAAGCCCTCCTATGGGGCAGGACCGAGCACGGCATTTCAGCAGACGGACGCACGCGGGGGCGCGAGCGGGGGGGAGGGGGGGTGGGACGACAACTGTTTTCGAGAAACGAGCACAAAAAGTTAACATATGAGGACACGCATGGAGAATAGGCCCGCGTGAGTCTCCTATTCAACGTTATGATATAAGGGCACGTGGCGACCCCCCCCCCGGGGGCTTGATTTTGAACGCCCTGGAAGTTGATTGCCCCACTCGCCCACTCGTGATGTTTCCCCTTCAAACTCTTCCGACTGATCTGATCTTCGTCGGTGAACTTCATGGTCACGCATGTCGTTCTTGATTGTGGCGGCAAGCGATATCGTTGCGAAGCCGTGAAGTCTTCATTCTCTGTCACCCTCCGCCCCAAACATGTCCCATAATACCGCAGTAATTAATCTGCTGTTGTTGTTTCGTTCGATCAAGGCATAGACTACATGCCTTGGCGAGAGCAGGGCCCAGCAGGTCGAAGGACCCTGAATTGTCGAGGTACCCGTGGAGCGCGAGCGCCTTCCGATCTGAAGATGGCTGGCCCCAGACCTGCCGTGTGAATGTTGGCGGAGGGAGCATAGCAGGAGGACGGCTTACAACCCAACCGGCACAGCTTTTACCCCCCCGGCGGGCGAATCGCGGCGAATGTAGATTTTCGTTGTCAAGATATGTACCAGGCAGCCAACACCGCTTTATGGCGTTCTTCCCCCGCGCAGGTCGCCTGTATGTTTACCCCCCGCGTCTTGTCCTTGTGTATTTGTTTTTTTCTTATGGGCATCGACCGCGCTAACCGGTGACCAATGACAAGGCGTCAGTCTCATCGCGGTTGAAAAGACTGCTGTGTGTGCGTGCGTTCGTCGCGTCGTATTCTGGCGCCAGTCTACAGGCGGTGTGTTCAATTCTGGGTGTATCAGCCTGTGTAAAGGGCAAATAAACACTTGTGTGGATAACACCCATTCTGACACGGGTTGGCGAGGGTGCGGGAAGCGCCACTCCAAGGAAAGAGGGCGACCGGAGCGTTGACAAGTGATTTGATTGGGATTGTATATTGAACGACACGATGAGTGCGTTACTGGAAGGGAAAGGTGCTACAGTCCACACCCACCAAAGAGTTACAGAGCAGGCCACACAAGGAATTAAACCTTTGAGCTTGATCACCGGATCGCCGGTTTGCATCTCTCTCCCACAGCAGTGCTTGAAAATGTGTGATTCGTTGTGGCATGGTCGCTGTTGTCTATTTTTGCATACTGGACGTCCTCCCGATGAGGTTACAACATTCCAGCAAGCTGCGCTCACAGAGGACGAGTTATCCACATAGGTCTACTGGTGTTGTAGAGTTGTAGATAACGTGTTGACACTGTTGCAATCTACAGCAGTACTGCTAACCCAAGGTAGACACAAGGGGATTTGGGTATTAAGGAATAATATAAACACACACAGAAAGACTACCCTGGTATCATCGGAAGCGGCGGAATACAAAAGCGTAGAGAGGAACATGTTAGACTACATGTAGCAAATGTGTGTTCCTCTCTATCGCTCAACCTACACGCAGTCACTTCTCCTCAGCCAAACAAAGAGAGAGAACGGTCTCTCATTTGTCTTTCTACAATATCATTAACTGGATGCGGTGGAGCTACTTACAGCAGCACCATGCATTCCTGTAAAGATAATGCTCTCACCTTCGTGAAGATATTACTGCCGTTTGAGCAAGTCACGAATGATTTGCCGGCGACGACATCTGCAGACCTGGTGTGTGCAGCCGACATGTTGCGACACAGAGTAGTACCCAGTCGCCTAGCTGTCATTTAAGCCCGTGAGTTGTCGTGGGTCTACTGGTCTACTGCTGTAGCAGTAGTCTCGAAGCCTAAGCAGCACGGGCAGCTCCGCCGCGAGTAAAGCTGCTCTCTGCTCTCTGCTGAAAAAGTACATTCGGGGCTCCGTGGATTGAAACATACCCGTACCCTCGACAAATGGCGGACCCTCCTGCCCTACACACAGGGGTGAAAGCCAAGCAAACCAGCAAAGCAAAGAGGAGAGCACGAGAGAGAGAGACACACACACAAGCACGATGGCGGACAGCTTTGGCGATGATGAAGGTCTATCGGACGAGGAGGGGATCAAAACCAGCGCTCAGTTCATATCGGAACCGACAGGTTAGGGAGGGCAACCACTTCGATTTCTGCGTATGCTGCTTCAACCCTCCTGGCGGTCTGTCGGCGTTATATTAGGCTTGTTGTCGCTGTTTTTGTTGCCGTCAGATGGGAGATGGCATCCACAAACAAGCACTTTTTCTCCGAGCCGAAGCACTGAATCATAGGAGTGTTCTTGTTGAACGTGAGGTCGTTTACGGTCGAGTAGGGAAGCCACCGCATGGCCGTGTGCGAATTGGTGAACCTTGTGAAGTTCTTCCTATGCCGTCCGTGCCTCCGCCGTCCCCTTCCCACGCTGTCCCCCACAGCTGTGAGGGAGAAGGCAGGTTCGAATCAAGCCCACGGGTGTATGTATGTAAGCGTGTGAATGCCTAGTATACGCGAGATACAATCGAAACAATATTGCGGCATGTATTTATCGATCGTACATAAAAACCGTAAAACAACTCGGCACACAACACGACGCACGCCCTTAATAATGTGTTCCGTTTACACACATCGTGTGAAGGAAGATGTAGGTAAATGATTTTTAAGATTTCCAGTTCCAGATGCGTGGCATGCCGGCGGCGTGCCGCTGCGCCCTCTGTTGCCGCTGGCTCGTGACTAGCTTTAAAACACCCTCACGTCCCATCCGTGTAGCCAGGGTAACACCCAGCTTCCTGTGTGTGCAGCAAGCAGTCAGTTCGCTTCCGCAGCCACCTTGTGCATCATACATGGGCAGCTGGGGGGGGCGCCCATACAGCCTTCACTGCTGTGATTTTTTTTCTCCGGGGATACCATCATCATACAAATCAGTTGAAAACCCCAGTGGGCCAGGGGCGTGTAAGCAGTTTTGGCGGGAAAGGATACCCCAGGGGCGGCGTGCTGGAAAGCTGGCGGGGCGTTTATTTCATACTATGGTACTTCGTTGTATCACGGCTAAAAAAACGAAATTTCCGTAAGACACGGGAACAGCCCCCGGGCCGGGAAAGTTCCCGGGTAATGATGGGGTATGTACCTTATTATCGTTGTATTCAAGGAACCCCCCCCACACGAATTCACCAACCTGCATACCATGCACTGGTAAGATACCGTCCGTGCGATCAAATCACGTATTCCGGAAGAGGCGGACAGATGGCACCCCCCGTTGGCCGACTTTCAAAGCTCGATTCGATTGCTCCACAACCAAGGGGGGTGAGGAGACAGCCCTATATGCATACATCTACAGACTCGATATACATCCAGTACTCAGCCGGTTTTCCTCCGTTCACTGAAAATACTCCGAAGCCCATCCCTTTCGACTGCTGTGGGTATATCTCGAACGGGTAGTCTCTTGTGTGCTTGTTTTTATTTTTCCTATATAATAATACAATCTACGGAAAGCCTTCGACGGCATGTTTCCAAAACCACATTTTTTTGTGTTGACACATTCTTGGTTGCGGAGCAATCGAGCTTTGAAAATCGCTCTAGGGGAGGTGCCATCTCTCCGCCTCTCACGATGGTTCGCATGGTCTTGTCCCGCTAATGTAGAAGGCCAACGTCCTCCCGCTGCCGCCAGTTAGCTGACTGACTAAGCGCATTTGACGAGATTTTAAGCACGAAACACATTACTTCTCTGCCGCGGAGCTGCCGCGGTGTAACCCACAATGTCAAGGGCAAGAAGTAAAAAATGTGTCAACGTCGCCCAGCCAGTACTACGGACAAAATCGTACTCCTTCGTAGGGCGAGAGCAAAGACGGGGACATGTTAACACACACACCAACAGAAAAATTGCTCCACAGGCCGTTGTCCCAAGTTCACCGACGGTGCTTGGGAAGGGGGCGTTCTCGAAGGAAATGTATCTCGGCACAGCGAAAAACGAGCGGCAAGGATTGGGCTGTACTGACATCTCCCGAGCGAAGTCGGGAGCGTTCGAGCCTCAGTGCTCGCTGTCACACTCAGTGCTGTTTTCGAGGGCTGTACGGTTTGTTTGCGCTCGCACTTTTTGGTATGTACGTAGCCTTGCAATCAAACTAGAATTCAGCCTCGACAAACTCGCTGTCTAAGACCTTTAATTCCAGTTGTGATGAGCTTGGCTAAGAATGCCAATTCGAAAACCATTATAGCGGCCATTTGTAGGATAGCCTTACGGGAACTAAGAACCCCAGCCTCTCTCATGTGCGGGCGTAATTGTAGTGCTCGATGGTGGCGTCGCACACGAAGCTACCAACGAGGAAGAAGCTGTTATTTTATATAATAGGCTTAAGACTAATGTGTGGGTTCTGTTGCACGGACCAGCAATGCCGTATTATAGTGCGTTTCTCAAACAACGCTCTTTGTCTCAAGACAGGACACGAAAGATTGACGCGACAATGCGATATGCTGATAAATTGGCCAGTTACAATAGACATCGCAGTGTTCCTGTTCGTGAGACACGAAACGCACACTTGTTGTCTCCTTTCCTGCTCAACCTCCCACTGGAATTCCTGTCTCTCGAAGTCGCGCCGAGGTAGCAGCGTCCACCTGAAAATAGTTTGAGGATAAAATGGGTCTGAGAGCAGCACGTGGGAGTGTTTTCTCTCCCTGGGGGAGGGAGTCGGGGGTGGGGGCAGAGGGAGAGAGAGACAGAGAGAGAGAGAAAGAGAGAGAGAGAGAGATACCCCCTCCTCCGGTGATGAAGCGTTGGTTGATTCGACGTGCTCGCTTCCCCTTGTCTCCCCCCCCTCCCCCTCCGTGTGGTCATGTTCCAGATGTTCAGAAGCATCTGCATGTCGAGTGGGACCCTGCTTCAGGTACTTTCAAGGTGAGGGACATAGGAAATACGCACGCTTAGTTTGTTAGGGACAACGGAATTGGCACATGCTTAACTTGAGAGGAACATTGGCAGTGAGCACGTTTAAATTTACAGGAACATTGGCAATACGCTGACTTAATAATGGCACAGACGCCCCCCCACACCGCTGGGATGGTTTCGTAATATCCATTATCCCTTTCGTGGCGTTTTCTGCCCCGTGTATGTCCCCTGATTTCTGTGCTTTGGACCGCCATTTTGTAAAAACCTCTTGTCCCTCATACAGCGTGGAGAGAGGATCTCCCCCCGTTGTATTTTGTTGTTGTTTTTGTTGGTGTTGGTATTGGTGTTGGTGTTGTTGTTGTTGGATCTTTATTTTTGGTAGCTGATTGACCTCGGAACCTCAGTCATTTGTTATATTTTCACTGAAGAGCTACGAGGTGCATTCCGGAACCTTTTTGGCCATGGGAGGACAACCTGCCGCGGTGTACACGGCTGCAGGTCCGATGAGCATATACCGTCGTCGTTTATGGCATGCTTCTTCGGGAAGGATCAAGCGGGGAACCCCAAGCGCACAACGTAGAGTAGCAATAACAGCAGCAGCAGCAGCAGCAGCAACAACAACGGCGTCCTCCGCAGCAAGAACACACGAAAAAACTGCGGTCCGATGACTCGCTCCCTCTCTCTTTCCCTCTCGATCTATGTCCCTTTGCACGACAACGTGGGCAGGGAATGCCGGAAGAGTGGGCTAACCTGCTGCCCGAGGGGACGGCGGTCCAGACGAAGGCCGCGCCGGCTGTCAGCCCCAAGCACGCCAAGAGAAATTCACACATCGCCGCTCCGGTGAGGATATACACCGCTGGTTACGGTCTGTCTTTGTCGCTGCTTGTCTCCCGTTCCGCCGCCGGTGCCGCACTCCGTACCGGTTTGTTGTGTGGGTGGGTGTTTAGGTGGTGGTACCGTACGATGCATTTTGACGGGGCGTATACCGGGTTTACGCCACGGTACGTCGTTGTTTTTTCCATTTCCCTCGGCTTCCCTGTGCTCCCAATAAGAAACCCAACCGGCGCTGAGCTGAACTTGCCTGTTGTCTCATGTATTTTTACATCTTTACGTCTCGCGTGTCCTTTTTTTTTTACGTTTGTCTTGTCGCGCGCTGGTCCGTTGCCCGTGTCCATGCCGGGCAGGTTCCTACCGTAGAGGCCAAGCGACGGTTCCGGTTGTGGGGCCGCAATGACGGCAAGGAGCCGGAGGAGCCATCGGTGGGTTCCGTTATCGGAGCACCGTTTAACGTCCAGCACGTGACCCACGTCAAGCCCGACTCCCGCTCTAGCACAGGTGAGGCGGTGTGGACACCCGTAGCGAATCGTTGTTGCTTTTTGTTGTCGTTGTGGCTGTTCTTGATCTTTTCCTCGTCGCCGTCATCGTTGTCGTTGTTTGTATCTAACGTCATCGGTTTGTCGCCTGCGCCAACCCCCCCCCCCCCCCCCC
>FN649726.1:1846622-1861633 GCA_000310025.1 Ectocarpus siliculosus | reverse complement strand
GGGGGGGGGGGGGGGGGGGGGGGGGGGGGGTTGTAGGGACCGGGGGGGGGGAGGCGGGATTCTCTTGAGCACGGGCGGTTGAGCGAGGCCGGCCGGACATCAATGAGCAGGATGAAATGTCGAATTGTTGGCCCATTCTAACGTCCAACAGGTCTGCACGCCAAATCGCCGGAGTGCGCGGGTGAGGGAGAGAGAGGGAGGGAGGGAGGGAGGAGCGGCGATGAAATGCCACGGGATGCAGATATGCGCTTTGGAGTTCTAGCTGAGCGCACAACGGGATGCCAAGCTTTTGCGTAGAGGGATGGATGCTCATCAATGTGGAGGGAGGGAGGGAGAAAACGGGCATACCGTGCGAGATTTGGACGATTGGACGGGAAGGGCGTTCGGCAAGAAGCGCTCTCTCAAAACCACGGCAAGCCGCGTTTTTTTTTTTGTTTGATGATAGTTAAAATTGATTTGAGCGTGTCGAAAAAAATTGAACTTCATGCCTAGGAACGAGCCTGTTTTTTTCAACGAAGCTTTGTTCATTGTGACACTAATTTCCATGTGCTTACACGTTTTGGCTTGGTTTTTTTGTTGGGGCAAATATTGGACTAACCAGTCATAGTTCGCCTCTAGGCCGAGGAAGACTCCCAAAGCTCTTTGGCATTTTTTGCTGAAGATGTTTTCAGTCAGCGCGAGCAGAGAAATGAGGTTCCTTGTCGAAGTCACCCATGCTTTTTTGTGCGCGCTACTTTTGTACCCCCCCGACGCCATCGCGAAGCATTGCCGTACAATTTTGCCTTCCTGGTACACGTGCACATTGTGTGCCCTTGAGTGCCCTGTGGACCTTTTTGTGCCCTTGCTGTGTTGTATTTGAAGCTCACGCGCTACGCCAGGCCTGCTTGCTTTCGAGCCATTTGTCTGGCGCGAGCGCATGTGCGGGCAAAGAAAGCGGCTGGTCAGAGGAAGAGGCCGCCGTAAAAGGGGCTTTGGAACCAGCCTAAGCTTGGCGTTGGCTTTGGCACGCGCGTGGGCTCGGCGGCGACAGTGGCGCGGACGTCGCCTGCCCCTTTCGCCTGTTTTGCTTCCTCTCCGTTGTTTTCCAGCTGCGGACGGTAAGGTAGTGTGGTGGGTCAAGGGCGCGCCACCGAGCCGCCGTTTGCTCTGCGGCGAGTTCTGAGGAGCAGCTTGCGATCGCCACGTCTCCAGCTTGCGTTCTGGCGATCTGTCCACGGCTTTCGGCATCGCAGCCTTTTCTTGTGCGATGTTGGCGATCGAGGCGAGAAGACAAGATGGACGCCCGCCTGTTTCGTCATGTCCGCCATCTCGGAGCCGGCATATTTCTATCCTCCCCCGGATCTACGGAGCCTGTCTATGTGATTATCGTCGCGGAGAAAACGTAATACTTCGAAGTATTCAGCGGCAGCAGCTGTCCAGTAATACCACCCTTTTACCGTCACAAGACCAGAACTATGACTTGTTTGATGTCAGGCTATTCCCTGCGCACGTCCCGCTCAGCGTCGAGAACAAGCGCACGCAATGTTGGCGGGGTCTATGTGAATGAATGGCAGTAAACTTGAGTGAATGAACAGCAAGCACACGACTACGACTATACAAGCGTGTCATAGGCCGACCAAGAACTTGCTCGTGTTTCAAAGCCCTGTGGTCCTTGTGTTTACGACGGCAGGCCTTATCACTTCTGGTGAATGCCGTTCGTCGGTGGACGTATATTCGTTTGTCATTTCTTTGGTCTTGTGGCCGTTCGGGGGGTGCCCATTTTTTTTCATCATCATTTGAAGCATCTGGGCTTCCTCTTTCATCCCGTTTCCGGCAATATCATCGTGAAATGGTTTTTGATTGACTCGAGACGGGTGTTCGATCGAACACATGTTGTGTGACGGCAGCAATTTATGATCCCATCGGCAGAAATTTGGTTAGAGGTCTCTTGAGCAATCAAACACCGAATGAAGGTCAGCATCAGTCGCTTGAGGTATCTATTCACGTGAGGCCAAGCGAACCAGGAACAGAAAAAAATCGGACATCACTGACTGAGACAAGAAACTCATGTCCCCTTACTAGGCCGGAACGTATTCACCTTCGGGTTTGCACTGGCTTAAGCCATTTCCCTACACTTGACACCTTTCGGTGCGACTATAGAGGGCATTCCGCTATGGAGGGTACCGTAATTGAGGACCGCCGACTTGCGTAGAAGGATCAAGATCGAGGCAAGAACAGGTTCCCATTCCACTTTACTCTTGTTTACCCCCTCAAATCGCCTCTCTATCGCTTCCACCGGACGGATTTGAGTGTTCATCATGCCATGTTCGCTCCCGTGGGACTCTCGCCTCGGCGCACGACGACATACATACGATCAAAGACACCCAGGTGCGCGTCAAAATGCTACACACCCCGCAAACCCTCAAGACCAAGAATCGAACACTACGTACGGTACGCGCCACCACTCACTCGGGAACCTGGGAGTTCCAAGGGTAGGCGTGGCACGCTCACGACGAACCAAGACAACTCAACCAGTGCGGATTGGCTGGGGGCGATCTCAAAACTTAATTTCGATACTTACTTCCGTAACATTTTCCTCCACGGGACAAAGAGTGGGCTGAAAGATGCCAAGCCTTCATCTCTACGTCGAAAAAACCGCACTTGCTTGGAGGACAGGAGGAGCCGGACTACTTGTTCGCAAGGGGATGCTTAAACGAAGAAACGTAGGCCACGCGCATCGTCGGCCTCACCGATTGTTTTCTTTCATGTGGAGAATTCAGCCGCCCGGTGTCAGCTTTTGTTGCATGGGGGTGGCCGGACCAAGCTCTTGAAATGTTGGTTGCCGAGATGACCCCTACCTGCTGTTGTTGGTGGTGAGACCAGCGTATCGACTCTAGCTTGGGGTGATAAGTTGTATTCACTTCCCTTTGACTCTTTTTACACGTTTATTCTCGTTTTGCTATAGAACCCAGACACCATTCATCGCTTCGTCGGAGAGCCGAAACGCAAGGAGATGCCAGCAGACGCGAGCCTCTCTGCACGAAGAGCGCCAACACGCAGAATATTTAGGTCAACTACCCCAAGGCTAGATAACTCGCGAGGAGAAACACCGCAACCCTTGCTCGTAAGTGCATTTCTTCGCCTAAGCCATGTATCACTGCCTCAAAGTCAACAACCTGATACGAAGAAAGAGCCAGCTACCGTAGCTCGCCAAAATTGGGAAAAATAGACCGGCACACCCACGACAAGAACGTACCTCACACTCACAAAACCTACCTGCGCACACTTTGCGCACACACAAGAAGTTCATCAACGCTTCATCGCCATCATCCGCGCCAAAATGTCACTCTCGTCTATTGGTGTCCCCACCATGCTTCTTCTCGAGACTGGGGTGGTGGGCACACTTTTACTCCCGATTCCAAACGCACCAATCCCAGCAGGAACGGGGGAAGGACTCACACCCCCTGCACTGCCGCCACCCATTTCTGACAGGAGGGCGTCACTTTTTCTTCTCGCCTTGAAATCGCTTGTGCCAGGCATCTTACTGGCCGACATCGAGGGCGGGACAGGAAAAGCTTGCCTGTTTCCTGCCCTAACACTACCCCCTGCGGCTTCACTTCCGCTCGCTCCAACCCCACCAATCCCAGGACTTGCTTCGTCTGCAGCTGAGCCGACCACATGTGCTTCGCCCCTCTGGCTTGCCTTTGGAGTAGCTACGTTCCCAACCGTTTTACTACCCACGCCGCTGTCACTAGGCGAAACTTCACTCTGATGTTCCCCCTCTCCCCCGCTCGCCACTTCCCTTGTAGACGTTGCAGCCCCGTTTCCCACAGCAGCATCCTTCTGTCCATCGCCCACAGTCAGACCTTCCTCCTCTGCCATCTTCCTGATAAGCGCTTGACGCTCCGCTTCCTTGCGCAGGTTCATCATCGTGATAGACTCGTGGTCCCGGAACGAGCTTAAGCCTTCCGCCTGCCCATCGCCTGTTGGTATCCTCGGGGACATGGTGTGACGGCGAGGGGCGAAGGCGCTCCGCTTCGCCCGCCGTTTGCCGACGTAGCTCGTCCGCATGGTCTCGCTGCCGCCTTCTCGACTGCCGTAAGCGGCCATGGCGGCGTCGGCAGACACGGCGGACGCGAACACGACCATCGCCCTGTCCCCCTTACCCTCCTCGATCGACACCGACTGCACCACGCCGAACTTGCTGAAGAGCACGTCCAGGGTGTAGTCCGAGTGGGACTCCTTCTTAGTCTTCCACTTCACCCGCAAGGTCCGCTCCTCTAGGCCATCGTCATCGCCGTCTCCGCCGCTGCCGTTCGCGCCGGAAAGGCCCGAGGAGGGCGCGCTGCGCTTCCTGGCGCTGGCGCTCTTGATGTTCGCGCTCTTGACGCTCCAATCCGCGCTCTGCCTCTGGCGCTCCGCCTCGCCCTTCTTCCTGAGCTCGTCGAGCCTTGCGGCGGCCACCCTCGCCTCCCCTCCCGCTCCCAAACCTCCGGCACGGCTCGACGGCGACGAAAATGAAGACCCGCTGGCGGCCTCCTTTTCTCGTCTCTCTAGCTCCACGCGGAGCTCCCGCTGCCTTTTCCCCATGGTGCGATTTCGTTCCGCCTGGTGGGGGTGGGGGATTCGATGAGCCAGCCATGGCCGAAGAGACGGGGTATTAGTTTGGGGCGAGAAGAATCAACACTTGCGTACCGAGATGAGGGTCTGCATCATAGAAGATCATGGACTCGTACACTGCCTGCGCACTGCGGAGGACAAGCAAGGTTGACACCAACCTCATCAACTCTGCTGGCTAGCTTTTCGAATACTCCGCAAAGAGACAGGGCGAAGTGGTTGCCGGAATGCGAGCATGTTACCGGATTTTCTAGAAGAAACCAGCTACAGTAATGTATGTACGCGTGGTTGGTCAGTTACTACTGCTCGAAGAAGTGCACACAGAGCGTCACCCCCCGTTCATTGTAGTAGCGCGCGGATTCAACGGAGTCACCGGCTGCTCGTCGCCCATTGATAACTTCGAAGAGAGAGCCCAACGAGAAATAGATTGTTTTCCAACGGCTACTTGGTACTATGGTTGTAGCGCAGAGACATCGACGGCGCCCGTCATCTTTATGTAATCTACGTAGCCCTACAGCAGTACCACCCACACTCTGCTCTACTGCAGTAGTCTAGGTCAAGATTGAGACGCAGTTGTTGAGAAAATAAATATCCTCGGTGGTTCCGATGTCACGACCATAGCATGGTGGTGTTGTTGTATTCGTCCCCTCTGGAGCAGTAGGCTATAGCAACGCAATGCAGAGAGAGACACCGCGTACCAACACCCTTCCTTCCTGGCTAAAACAAGAACTCACCAACAATGCCTCCGTTTTACGGCGAGCGGCCCTCTTCTGGTCGTACAGGCCTCTCTTCTTCCCATCGAGCAGGAAAAGCTTGGCCTCCTTGATCTTCATGAACTTCGCGTGCGCCTCCTCGCTGCCCCCGTTCTTATCGGGGTGCCACACCAGAGACATCTTCTTGAAGGCCTTGTTGACGTCCTTCTCCCTGGCGCCCACATCGAGACCGAGGACGACATACCAGTCCGTAGCCTCCTCTTCCTTCGAAAGCTCGTCCGCCATTGTTGTGGACTTTCCTCTACAATTAACCCCGTCAGCGTATTACTCTTGTCCTCACAGCAGGTTCTGGCGACGAGCAGCTGAGACAGGTGAGGTAGCACTGCGCTCCGGGTCCGTCGGGGCGGGCGTCTCGCGCGGACGCTGCTACGGGGGGTCCGCGGCTATGAGTATTCAAATAGTGGGTACTCTGCCATTTTGGGT
Source organism: Ectocarpus siliculosus (assembly GCA_000310025.1). Lineage (NCBI taxonomy): Eukaryota > Phaeophyceae > Ectocarpales > Ectocarpaceae > Ectocarpus > Ectocarpus siliculosus. The sequence continues at coordinate 1,855,841 of FN649726.1, read as the reverse complement.
ACTCTGCCATTTTCTGATATATTCCAACCCAAAGCCCCCCCGCCCCAGTGCACTTCTGACTCTCTCGGAAACACACATCGTTTTGCCCAAAGCTTTCGCCTGAGCACCTGTACTGTGGCAAGAACGTCTTCAACGCGACGCGAGCACACAGCCGAGGAAGAGACGCGGAAGGTTCGACCCATTTCACCGCCGCGGTGCGCCCCCTTTTGTCTCGCGCGATCGATCGGTTTAGGGCAAAAACTGGACACAACTTGTTGTGTGCGAGGCGGTCGATCGGTCAGCGGTCAGGTCTCGAAAAAAAAACATGACTGTGTGGTGTCGCCTTCTTCGCATCAAAGAATCCCCGTTGTTTCTCACTCAGGAGTAAGGGAGTCTCTACCACAGCCCTTCGTCGCCGCTACCCGTCAACGACGTCGATCCCCGCACCCCCTTTCTCCCGCCGCCGCCGCCACCCCACCTCTCTCTCTTTCTCCACTTCTGGCGTACCACCCATGATCTTTGTTGCGAATCCTTCTTCAGCAAGCAAAGCACAGCAGTGGAAAGCGCTGGAGGAGCTAGCTCTTTAGGGCAGAACGTTATGGACGTCGGCGACGCGGCTGGCTCCACAATCACCACGGACGAAGCTTCCGCAGCAGTTGCCCCAGCCTTCGAGTTCGCGCCCACACCTTCCCCCCCCGGGGTGCTCCGGGCGATCGACATGCTCGCCATCAATTCCGCCGGCAGCGCTGGAGGCGGATCGCCCTCCTCGCCTGGTTCCCCGATGATGGACTCGTCTGAAACTCCGGCACCAGTCAGCGGCGGCGGCGGCGGCGGCGGCGGCGCGATGGGCGTAGGAGTTGGAGGGGCGGAGAGCGTGACCTCCGCCGCGGCCGGCAGCAACGAGTCCGCCTCCGAGGAGGGCGTCTACGAGGGCGGGAGCGCCAGGGCGGCTTCGAGCAGCGAGAGCCGCGCGGGCAGCCGCCGCAGCCGCGACCGCAGCAGCAGCGACGACAGCAGCAGCGGGAGATCAACCAGGCAGCGCCGGGCGGGAGGAGGAGGAGGAGGAGGAGGAGGGGGAGGAGGAGCGAGCGGGCGGTCTTCGAGACGGAGCCGCTACCGGGACGAGGGGAGGCAGCACAGCGGCGGCAGCAGCGTGAGCAGCCAGTCCCCGAGGTGGGACCGGGCGGGGGGGGGAGGAGGAGGAGCGTCACCGAGACGTCGAGGAGGAGGTGGAGGAGGAGGAGGGGATGGTTCGCCGAGACAAACCCCGGAGCCTTCGAAGGTGCTCCATGTACGAAATGTCGGCTACCCGGTTGTACAGGTGCGCGCGAGAGAGAAGAGATGGGAGAGCTACGTAGCGCTTTGGCACGCCCAAGCCGACCCATGGTGTGTGTGCAAACCGGCGATTGTTTTGTTGTCTTTTTCTGTGTGTGCAGCAGCTATACTTTTTTCTGCTTGCAGCGCGTACGGGTGTTCGGTGCGCTGGCTGCCGCTTCTCGTGTGTGCATACATAATTTATATGTAGAACTCTTGTGTCGAGGAAGAGCGGAATAACTTTGACCTTCGCACTTTTTCCTCCAGACAAGTAAGTCAGCGTGAGAAATTATGAAGTGTTTTTTTCTTCACATAATTTTGTTGGTGCATTCGATACAGCCAGCAGATAGATGCCCGTCTACAAAATGCCGGATGCGTTTTATCTGTCCGGTGGCCTTCTCTTTTCCGTTGGGCGATGACGGCGGTCGTCGGTAAGATGCCCGCGTAGGATGACCGCATGCTTTGTGGGTGGCGAACTTCGATAGGTTCGTCCTCATGGATGATGGTATGCATTTATTAGGTATCGCGCAGTGCGGACTTTTTGGAAAGTGCAATAGGTGGGAGCGAGCGAAGTCTACTCTGGGTGTTTATTTTCTCGCTGGACACATGCAACATATCCAGGAAACGGACTGCGGGCGGCATCAAGTTCTCTTTCTTTGATGTTGGGTGCACCCACACACCTCACGCCACGAACCACAAACAAACGCGAATGTGAAGCTTGTGTGGTGTCTGTCTGTCCTCTGCGAAATGTGGCACGTGATCAGAAAGGGACAAAGGCGGGCGGGGGCGGGGGCGGGGGTTGAACACCGCCTCCATGAAGGACTCCTGATGCACACGAGCTACAATTGTAGAAGGTGTTCGTTGTTGGGAAGTCGTGGCACGCACATTTTAATCAGTGTTCTCGAGAATTGTTGATGGTTGCATATCGCACATATGCACAACATGTCCATAGGACCCAATTATAGGACTCTTTTTTTCCGTGCGCGAAATCGTGCCGGCATCTACCGCGTGTAAGCCGCGTGCAATACGTAAACAAGATAGCACAAGGAACGGGCAGCCGGTCGAGACCGGGATGGAATATGTCGCTCTTCTTCTTGTCTCGACATTCTTTCAGTTGAATCTTTTGTCGTTGCCTTGGAGGGTCCGCCCCCCTTGGAATCGATTGAATTTGTTTGCCTGGCGCGACTCTTGCTTGTATTTTGAGACACGTGGCACACGGTAACCATGTTGGCTGCTGTAGACACCACGCGCGGAGGTAGGATCCGGGATGAATTGCGTATGGATGCAAGACGCGCGTAGAAGGGGGTCGGCATGGTTGCGATTCTCGGCAAGCATAATTTCCGTGAAGGTGCAGGAGGAAAGATTGCCCGTTCCAAGATGATTCCCACAGGAGTTGCCTGTGTACTTCGATTCGAAGTATGTGCGTGTGTGATTCTGTTGCTGTTGGAAGAATTATTTTCATTGGTGTGTGGGGAACATGTACGTGTTGAAGGGAGGGGAAGGTGTTTGTGGTGCTCTCGACGTGTTCCCGTTTTCGTGTGTGGCTGTTCTTCTTGATGAGGACCTTGCTTGCTGGTCGGCAATCACATGGCGTGTATTTTTGTTTTATTTCCCGCAGCTGCTGCTGCTGCTGCCGCTGCTGCCGTCTACTCCGCTGGAGGGGGCTTGGCTCCGTGTTTCCTGGGGTTGTTTTGTCATTTTTTCCGCGTGATGATAATTTCCTTCCAGCACACGTGCATGCGCATGCCATTCCCGCACGGCGGACACGCCCGCAGGTGCCCTCGAGACTCGAGACCACTTTTTTTTATTTATCCCTGACGCTGCTGCTGCTGCTGCTGCTTGAACACCGTTTCGATACAGGGGGACCTCGTAGCGCTGCTGAGCTGCTTCGGCCAGGTGGAAAAGTTAAAGATGTTTAGTGGCCAGGTGAGTAATGAGTTCGACGATTCGCATATCGCTTTTTTTCCCCACTTAAAAAGGAGGTTCTGGCTACCAATACCACCACCGCCCATGAAGCGGATCCATGCCATGGTCGTTCCCTGCGGAGTGGGTACGTACGCTTTCGTTAAACCGGGTTTGGTTGTCATGATCTCACGGAATGCAAGTCGCACCCAACGAACCCTAACCTCCGGGTGTTATCCAACATGGGTGTGTGTACGTGTGCATATGGCTCTTTTTTTCTAGATCCAGTGCCGGGTACCAAGATTAAGATTTTGCTTTTTTGCACCAAACGACTGACGCAAGATCTTGCTCTTACTTTGCAGCCCAACCCCCCATGTTGAGGCGGATCCGATATCGTCTCTGTCTGCCCCCAAAATTGCACAAGTGAGATAGTGTACTAAGGTGAAGTACATAGGCTCAATCGCGAATATCCCCGCCCATGACGCTACATGTTTTATATATAGGCGCCGGTTGGGCGCGCCGGGACCGTGGGTCTTCGCGAGGCCCTGCTGTATTTAGTGGGCGTCGGGGTTACCAAACCCGAGTTCATTGACCGCTTTAACAGCGGTCCCACTGTCTCCACGCCCCCCCCCACCCCCCACCCCCCGCGCGCGCCCCCGCCCTCGCTACGCTATGTATGCGTTTTGTGTGCAGGCGCTTGTCCAGCTGCCAAGCGTGAGCGTCGCGAAGGCCACGATGCGGCATTACGAGGAAGACGCCGAGCCGAAGATCGGGCAGAAGCGGGTGTACCTCAACTACTCCCGCTCCCGCTCGATCGAGACCCGCGATGGCGAGAGCCTGGCCGTCGGCGCCACCGCCGGCGGCGGTAACTTCAACAGCAACAACAGCGGTGCCAGCAACGGCGGGGGCGGCGGCGGCAACGTTAACGGCGGCAACAACGGGTTGGACCTTGCCCGGGCGATTAACGCCGCCCGCGGGGTCGGCGGGATGGACGGGGGCAGCACTGGGAACCCGATGCAGGTTAGGGCTGCTGTAGTTGGTGGTCATGCTGCTGCTGCTGCTGCTGCTGCTGCTGCCTCCTCGCTACTGCCGGTTGCTCTGTGCCCGCGTTTTTTCTCGGTCATGGTTATTGAGAAAACGGTGCTTGGTGTTATATCCGTACCACCATTTGGTGTGGTGGCGAACGACGTGAACAACAACACCGCACGTTTTCCACTCTCCGCGATACCTCACGGCGCGCCACAAGTTGGTTGCCTTGCGCAAGCCTCTTGTTGGCAACAACACCCGACACCGGTTTATGGCGGACGGTAACGCCAAACCGGGAACGTTCCACGAATAGCAGAACACGGGGTAATCTCCCCTTCGCTTGTTGTCATGAGCCCTCATACCGTGACCTTATCTCATGACGAAGAAACCAACGTGGATCGGGTCTCTGCCTTTTTCTTTGCGCCCTCTGCAGGAAACTCCGAGCCCGTACGCGCACCTCATCATGGAGGACCACGCCAAGCTCCTCGGTCTCGCGACCTGCTACCTCCAGACGTACGGCATCCCCGGCGGAGAGGGAGCCATCCTCAACATCAACCAGCGGGAGGAGATGGCCGAGCGGCAGCGGCAAGCCATGGCGGCCGCTTTCGCGCTCACCGGCGCCAACGGCCACGCCCTCCACCACGCAGGCATGGGCGCCTGGAACGGCAACGCGGCGGCGGCAGCGGCGGCAGCGGCGGCGGCGGCGGCGGCTGAGGCGGGTCGCCACTCGCGTGGTGTTTCCGGGGGAGGGGGCGGGGGTGGCGCGGGCGGCGCGGGGGGCGTGTTTTCCACCGGCTACGGGGGGAGACCAAGGTGAGGTGGGGCAATTGGTTTTGGTTTCTCTTAGAACATGTGCAATCGCAGAAAGACTCCAAATATTATTGTAGATGCCCGTTCGAGGTATGTGCATAGCCACCGCAGCCGAAGGGGGATGTGCTGAATTCAGTACGACAGCAGTGAGTGGGAGAAAAAGCCGGCTGGATACTGGAGCTCCTTTTTCGTAAGCCTGAATTTTTTCTTCATCTGTGGGTGCCAGCCAGCTAAATACCTACCTGGTCCTAATCGTGAAGGTTAGAGGTTTCGTTTGTTTCTCCGCGCCCTACGTTCCTCCTTTGGGTGTGTCCTAGAATAGAACAGAAAATAATAGAATAGGTAGATAGCCGCCCTTGGTTTTGTTGGCGCGCAGAGGGAAAAGGCCGGAAGCAAGCATGCGATCGCTCGATCCGTTATTTTGCTCCCTCCCACCTAAAATTGCTTGTTGTTACGTACCCACGCGCGTGTTGCTGCTCGGGTTTCTTGTCCAGGTCCGGTAGCCGCGGGCGAGCTGGGGAAGGTCTCGATCGCTTACGTCGTTAGCGGGGGATATGGCAGCGGCGAGCGTGAAACGGTTTTGCTGTGGTTTTGCCGCTGCGGCGACGGAGGTCGGTCGGTCGGTCGGTTGGTCGGTGTACGCCGACGCCTCGACGTTCAACCCAATTGGGAGAGCTTGTTACTTGGCTGTCCTGTGTGTGGTACAAATATGGCGCCCCTCCCTCCCTCCCTCCCTAAACACTTGTGACACGATGAGCCTCCCGTGTAGCATATTACGGCTCCTCACGAGTGGAAAAGTTGAGGCGATGTGTCGGTCGCGCGTGGGAGCGCGTCCAGCGTGAAGAAGCACCGTTGTGCTCTTCGGACCATGAAGAAGTTCTTCGAACAACGAAAAAAGACAAAGAGAGTCTAGACAGGCATGACTGATGACCTATTTCTATCATGCGTGGCATATAGAAAGCACTCCGTCTCGGCTGCATTCGCCATGACTTGGGACTAGATGATTTCTCTAGGACTGCTGTGTTGAGAACGAAGACACGCGATGCCCCGGTTTTCGATGTATGGCGTTTTTTTGTTTTGTTTTTTGTTGGAACTCGCGTTCGCCGGTCCCTTACGACAGGGAAGGGAAAGACGGGCCGGAGGTAGGTACTCTTTTTGCTTGGGAAGGTGCTTGTGAAGGGGTGTTCTTTTTCTCGTTTTTAATAGTCCATACGAAAATGCGATCATGCTGCTGTCTAGTTTGTTTCGTGTCCGGGGCGTCACGACGGGGAGGTGTAGGTGGCCGGCTGCTGGGGGGAGAGATAGCAGGAGCCCGCGTCACAATTTGTCGACCGATTACAAGTTAAACTGCGAATTAATGAACACGTCTTTGTTACTGATCGATGCCTTGCGTTTCGGTTCTTTGCGGGTTTGGCATCATGTCCTTGATTGTTGGGTTACTAACAGCGCGCGCGATGTTGGTTTCTTTTGTACCTTTGTGTCGTTGTTGGTTGTCCTTTTTTGAGCTGGGTTTGTTGTTGCCCTTGTTGCTGGTGGCAGGGTTGGCTTTGGCTGGTGGTCTTGGTTGCTGTGCCTACGGCCTCTCGCGCGCGAGTGCGTGTATGCCAATGATGCCGAGTCTGCTTTTGAGATGGTGGAAGGAGGGCGGACCCAATCGTGGCAACAGGTCAAGTGTGGGTAGGGCCGGAGGAGGGTTAAGCCGAGGGTGTTCTTTCTCGCCGCCGCCTCTGCGTGGGTGCGTGCATGTGTGCGTGTGTTTTCGCGTGCGTTTTTTTCTGCGTTTCTTTGTGCGTGCATGGTAGACGTGAGATCTTCCTTTATTTTGTGTGTTTTTCGCTATTTCGGTTCGTGTTTTGGTTGGTTTTGACAGAATAGACGGGGGGCAATACGTTATGTGAGCTGGTTTGTGTATGTACGATATTTAGCCTGAACAAAAAATGAAGAGAGGCAGGCACCCAGTACGTGTTTGTTTCGGTTTGGTGAAAAACAGCAGGATTGAAAGGCGAGCGATTTTTACATGCGGAGGTTGCTCGCCGTAGGCGGTGATGAGGAACATATCGCGTAAAGTGTACTTTTTTTTCGTACAAAGGCCCGAGACGATTAAATAAACATTGTGGGGCTGGTGGCGTATCGAAAAACAACAACCACGAGCTCTGATGCATGCAAAATATTTATTCTCGACGGGAGGGGGGTCTTGTCTTTGAGGGATTTCAAGTTTTGCGCACACGGAAGTAGGTTTAGATCGTCGGTACTGATTCGAGTGTTTTTGTGTGGTGCCTGAAGATGCATGCATGCTTATATGCTTATATGCTTATGGGTCCGTAGGGTCTGTAGCGACGCGTGATAAGCGTCGTCGCCAACAAAGTGTAAGTCCAGGGGCGATCTTTTCAGACTTGCTTTCAGAGCGTGCCTTTTTGATGAATAAAATGTTGAAACGACACCTAGTTGTTGATAGCGGGCAGAGAGAGGGCGAGGGCCGTGGAAATGGTATCTGAACGACCTGTGGACGTATACAGTATGTATCCTCAAGGTGCTGCTGCCTGTCGTTGGTTCGACTCCATATTTTCCCCGCATGCCTACCCCCTACACAACGCTGCACAAGCTTGCTTTGGGGTTGTTCGTGAGTTCCTTTCTCACGTACACTGCGGGTAATTTGGTCTTGGTTACTGCGTTTCGAACGTTCGATTTTTCGTTTGTACGCATCTTGATTGATTGCTGTTGCAGTCCATTCGCGGACGGTTCACCTTGTTGGCGGAATACTCTCTGTGCACCCAGCAGCTCAACAGCAACACCATCATCGCCGAAAAGAAGCAAAATGCGGGAATTATGTTTGCACCGCCCGTCCGTGCGACAAAATAAAAAAAAACAGCCCAGCGTCACATGCGCGTGCCCCCCTTGAGTTATGGGTCGTGTAAGCCCCCCATCTCACGTGGATATTTAATTTGTTGTTTAGCGTGGCGATGCGCTCTTCTCTCTCGCATCGCAAACATGCTCGCGAGTGGAACTCGTTGAGTGAGGTCGACAGCAGTCTCATCAGTCAGGGACATCCATCGAGTTTTCGTGGGCCGTGTGTGGTGGGATGTGAGCCTTACAAAGGTCAACACCTCGTACTATCTATCTATGTGATCCGTCAGGTCCAAGCCGGCTCGATTGATTGGCTCGTATGTTCCCGCGCATGTAACCAGTTCATTTCGGACACAACAATCTTGCGGTTGCGGAAAAGTCGAGAGCCTCCTGCAGGACACCTGTCGCACGAACGAACCTCGATTCCTTCTGATCTCGGACTGATTTCCATTGATTGGTCATCGTTCATTTTCATTGTCATACGACATGTAAATGCACTACAGAACCGAATAAAAGTGCAAACAACTTTGGCAACCCCGAAACATGGGGGTTCAATTGAGTCTGCGCCACCTACCCCAGATCGACTGCCATCCGTGAATGTCAAAACTGCGTGACGGACGGACCTACGCGCCCCTGAAACATGTACTTCAACAAAAAAAGGTACGACGAGAAAAGAACCAACGCAACGACAAGTTGCAAGCCTGGTGCGCTGGCGCCATGGGGAGGGTTGGGTAAAAAAGCACATGATTTCCCCTATCCTCCCACCACCCACCAGATTGACGCGCTTTGCCTATTATAATCCCCTATTTGCGGCTGCAGTCACCTTTAGTTTTGTCACTGTACGCCCCCCCCCCCCAACCTTCATTTTTCTTTTGATATGGTGGTTTGAGAGAGAAACGCAAGGTTGATTTTTGTGGAAAAGAATTTTTGAATTTTATTTGTTGGTTGATTGGACAAAATGCCACGATCGTTCTTGGTGAAGAGTAACCTGAAAACAGAGCAACATTTCCACGCGAGATCATTGTACGAACAGAAAAACAGATTAGATGATTCAGATCACTTTCAACATGTCCAGACGTTCGAACCACGTGCTCACCACTCACCTGATGATATTCTCTACCAAGACAAACGCTCTCCAACCTACGTCGAAATCAACGACTATTGGCATCATGGAAAATTCCCGTTCTACGGAAAACACATCTCACGGTTTTATACTCCACCGGAGAAAGATATGAACTTCAACACGATAAGCCCACCTTTGGAGAAACCGCGTATCAAAGAAGAGACGAGACCTGCGCATGTAGAGAGCCATTTGTATGAGAGGAAACTAGTTGAACGTCCCAC